>JAJEJO010003915.1:175244-303373 GCA_020662805.1 Glaucomys volans
CCCAGCCCCAAAAGCATTCTTCTAGACAGTTGTAAGTTGCTATAGCTTTTAGTGGAAAATAATATTAGTTGAAAAAGAAATTAATGGTGAAAATCTAGTATGATTTTGACTTAAATTTTAATTATTATCATAATTTCTTAAAATATTCCTTTGTGCAATAATTTTAGAAAAAAGAGCCTAACAACTTTTTTAAAATTAAAGGTAATATTTAATTTGGACTGAGATCAAGACAGAGAAAGAATATAGAGGACTGTACTGTGAACAGGACATACAAAAGCTAGGTGCAAATTGAGTAAGACGCTTTAGTACAGATATATCTAGGTAAGTTTAATTTCTTTTTTTCTAGAAATACATTTTTGTATATGTACAGACAATTGAAAATACATGACTTGTGTTCTAAGCTTTTTATTTTAGGTGTTATTTTGTGTTTATATGATACACATATTATGATTAGAGGTGTTTGCCCAAATTCATAATTCAGTAAATTCATCAAGTAAAATCAAAGGTTCTACATTTTAATTCCATGCCGTTTGCTTTTATTGGCAAAAAGACTTTTATTTAAAAAAAAATCTACGGCTTTGTTTTTGTGGTGCTGAGTATTGAGCCCAGGGGTGCGTTACTAATGAGTTACACCCCCAGCTCTTTTTATTTTTTTGTTTTGCACAGGGTCTATTGTAAGTTGCCGAGGCTGACCTGGATCTTAAGATCCTCGTGCCTCAGCCTCCAAATAGCTGGAATTACAGATGTGTGCCACCTTGCCTGGCTATTTGTTTTATATTTATCTTTGTTTAGAGAAATAGCTCTGAATTTAAAGTATGTAGGGCAAGATGAACAGTACAAAAATTTAAAAATTAAAAAAATCCTGATTTCTATAAAATATAGTATGTAAGGTATTTCTAACATAGAAATAATTTAACATGACAGTATTTTCACTTACTTATAGTTTGGGTTATAAACTTAGTATTTCTTTCGTAACATAATTTTTTTTATATTTTAGAGCAAAGTAGGTTCTGATTGATTTTAGTGTTTTTTTTTTTTTTTTTACTATCACTCTTTTTAGACATTATTTTTAGAGCAGTTTTGGGTATACAGCAAAATTGAGCAGAAAGGCCAGAGTTCCTACATAGTCCCCTGGCCCCACGCTTGCATAGCATCTCCTGCTATCAACATCTGCTACAATTGTGGTACATTTGTTATAATGAAATGTATCTTGACATGTTATTGTCACCCAAAGTTCATCTTGTACTTTAGGGTTCTTTTTTTTCTCCCTTGTTTATGGTGCTGGGGATTGAACCCAGGATCTTGTGCATGCTGGGCAAACACTCTGCCAACTGAGTTATATCCCCAGCCCTAGGGTTCGTTCTTGATGGTGTACTTTCTGTGTACACCATGTTTTTTTTTTTTAGTAAAAACACATCATGGATTTTTAAAAGTTTGTTTACATAAGAATTCATTTAAACTCCTTTATACTTCAGAGGTGGAGAGAATTGGGATTGTTTTTATGTTTAGAAATAACTTGAAATAGGTTAGAAGTAAAAATAGGTACTGGTTCATGAGAGAGCTAAAAATGGTCAAGATCTTACCATTTAGGATTCTGTAAACGTTTATGTTAATGGTGGTGCATTAATTGCAGATTTTAGTTCCTCATTGAAATTCCTTTTTCTTTTTGAAAATTTTTTTTTAAGTTGTAGATGGACCCAATACCTTTATTTATTTATTTTTTATGTGGTGCCGAGGATTGAACCCAGTGCCTTATATGTCCTAGGCAAGTACTCTACCACTGAACTACATACCCAGCCCCTGAAATTCTTTTTGGGAATGTAAAACATCTTTTTCCTTCTCTAAAAATCCTTTGTTTTGATGCCATATAATGACAAGTATATTAGAATTCTCTCTGTGAACATTTGGCTGTTACTTAATGGGCTTTAATTCCTTCTCATATAGTTTTCTGAGTTTTATCTTTTTAAAAACTATTTCTTCAGTTTTGAGAACAAATTTTAAAAGCTTTATAAATGTCTTACCACTTTAAAAAATGGTTTTGCATTTTAAATAACAGTTTTTTGTTTTTTGTTTTTTAATACCCAATAGTTTGCTTGCCTAAACTGGATTTGGAGCAATTCAAACTACTGGAGATCTGCCATTTTACAATATCACAATTGGAAAGAAGCAGGTTTTCAAATAATGGAAGAGCCTAAGACACCTAAAAGTGAAAATCATGAGCCAAAGAAGAATGTTATTTGTGAAGAAAACAGAGCAGTTAAAGCTATAACTAATCAAACTTTGAAAGCTAGAAATGATAAATCTACAAAAGAAATTGGGACCAGCTCTCCAAATAGGAATAGTAGTAAAAAAACCAAGCAAAATGATATGTGCATAGAAAAAATAGAAGTTAAATCATGTAAAGTAAATGCTGCCAGTGTTCCAGGCCCTAAAGATTTGGGGTTAGTTCTTCGAGATCAAAGTCATTGCAAAGCTAAAAAACTACCAAACTTACCAGTGAAAGCTGAAAAGGTACCCATCTCACAGGCAAAATTAGAAAAAGTACCCAATTTACAGGCAAAGGCAGAAAAATCACCAAAGTCACCTAATTTACCAGTGAAGACAGAAAGATCACCTTGTTTACCTGCAGCAGAAGCAGAAAAGGCACTTAGTTCACAGAGGAAAACAGAAAAAGCACCTAGTTCTCAGACAAAACCAGAAAAGGGGCTCAGTTCATCAGCAGAACCAGAAAAGGTGACCAGTTTACTATTGAAAGAAAGTATTAGACAGACAGAATTGCAACCGACTGGAAAAAAAAATCTGACCTCCTTTATTTCTGTGGACAAAGTGAATGTTGAAGCTCTTCAGAGAGAAAAATCTGCTCTGGAAAACTTACCACGATCTCAGAAGCAACAGATGCGGACAGATAATACTGGAGATTCTGATGATAGTGCTTCAGGAATTGAAGACATATCAGATGATTTGAGTAAGTACAAATAAGGATATTGTACTAGTCACATTTTTTAGAGGGATTTTCCTGTGTTAATGTTCTTAATCTTAGATTAGCCCTGGTTTAGCTACTTTAATTACAAAAAGAACATTAGTAGTGTGGCTCTTTCATCTAAAAAAGAAAAAAAACCCACCTTTCCATTTATTATGGTAGGTAAAAAATTTATAAAACTTATAAATTTAATGACTCCTCAGTCATTTGGGTTTGTCCCAAAATGCAAACTCATATTTATTTGTCTAGCAGTGCTGAGGATCAAAATTTGGCAAGAAGGGGCTGGGGATTATAGCTCAGTTGGTAGAGTGCTTGCCTGTCAAGCACAAGGCCCTAGGTTCAATCCCTAGCACTGCAAAAAAACCCCAAAAAACAAAAAAACTTTGGCAAGTGCTTCCCACTAAGCTACACCTCTAGCCCTACACACTCTAGTGGTCTTGGTAATATATTGCTTGTTCATTCACCAAACATGTATGTATTGTCTTCCATTAATGTGTTGATCATGTGTTTATAGTGGAAAACTGAAAGAACTCAGCCCTAGGCTTCAAAGAACCTACTCTGACAGGGGTGTGATATAGATAAGTAAAGTGATTTATAGTGGCAAAAACTAAGAGTTGAGAAAGCACAGTGATTTATTTGTGAGATTTGACACTGGGCTGAGAAAATGATAGGAGTTAGACTGTGAGTATGAATGAGACTCAGTATATACTAACTAGAACAGGGATTTGAGGGGGAGTAGCAAAAGATGCAGCTGACAAGTCATCTTTTGGAGAATGAAGAGCATTGTGAGCTGTGACATAACTTCTTTCATGAGTGATTTGAGAAGGAACTGAAGTTTTAAGCAAGATAGTGCTATGATCAGATTTTCTATTTAAAGGTATCCTTTTGGCTACAGAGCAGCAAATTCTTTGATGGGAACAAGTCTAGAAGCAGAAATTGCTTAGAACACTGTCATAGTTTGCTTGAGAAGTGTAATTTAATTTTTTTCTGGGATCCTGACTTTTAATTAATTGTTTAGAAATACTGTTCATGACTTTTGAGTAATTTTAATTCTGATTTTATTTAAATTAATAATTATTTTATTTGCTAATTTTCTTTCTTTTGATTCGTGCCTGAAAAAGTAAAGCTTATCTTGATGCAGAAATAAAAAGAAACTTATTTGCCATAGTTGGAGAAATACTGGAAATAGCAACTTTTTATTTCTGATAATACACAAGTGATAGTATATAGACAGAGTTTTAAAAAATTAAATAGAACTGTCTTTATGTGTACAAGAAAAAATCATTCTCATAATTGTATATAAGGTTTAGGACAAGGACAAGTTCAGAAAGTAACTCAATAGAGACAACATCAAGTAGTAGAACAGGTAATATTTAGATATGGCAAAAATCTAAACATGATGGTACATTAGTGATGTGAAGTTGGGAAACTGATACGTAGGATCACTTAGTTAAACCAGGTGTTGTGGGAGGTTCATTTGAGCCCATGAATTTGAGACTTATCCTGGACAACATAGTGAGATCCCCCATCTCAAAAAACAAAGGCTGGGGATGTGACTTAGTGGTAGAATGCTTGCCTAGCATGCAAAAGACCCTGAGTTCCAACCCCAGTAAGCAGCAAAACAAAAGATTGCTTAATTAAGGGTCTGGTCATGTGAGTTACTGAAAAATATGATTTAAAGATCATTCTTATAAAAAGGTAACTGAGGATCTGGAGCTATAGCTAGCTCGGTGATAAGAGCCTTGCTGTAGCATGCTCAAGGACCTGGGTTTGATCCCAAATGCAGTCAAAAGGAAAAAAGGAAAACAAAATAAAAGAGGTGATGTAGTGAGATGGTCAACTGTATGGGCTGGAGTGAAATGTATGGTTTTTGAATTCTATCTTTCCACTTTATAATTTTACAATCTTGGATAAGCTACTTATTCCTTCAAACCTATCTTTGTTTCTTCATTTTTTTGAAGTGGAGATGGTACTGCGTACATTGTAAAGGTTAGGTTTAGGAGTCTAGTAGAATGTTTTATGTAGTACCTGACATAGTAGGTATATTAGTTAACTTTCTGTCACTATAACTAAAGTCTGAGACAGTGAACTTATAAAAGGTTTATTTTGACTCGTGGTTTTGGATGTTCTAAAATGTGATCCGCTGACCCTTTTGCTTTTAGGCCTATGGTGAGGGCAGTATATCATAGTGGGGAGCATGTGGCAGAGTAAAACTGTTCACCTCATGACTGGGGCATGAAAGACTTAAAGATCCCAGCTACTTGGGAGGATAAGGCTGAAGGATCACAGAATTTGAGGTCAACCTTGGCAATTTAGCAAGACCTTTTCTCAAAATAAAAAACACTGAGAATGTAGCTCAGTATTAGAGTATTCTGAGTTCATTTCCCCTACCACAAAACAAAAACCCAAAAAAGAGCAAAATGGAGAAACTGGGGTCCTACTATCCTTTGAGGACACACCTCCTCCCACTGTGCTTAACCTCTTAGAGGTTCTACCATTTCCCACCCTGGGAACCAAGGCTTTGTCATATAAACCTTTTGGGTCAAGATCCAAACTGTAGTAGTAAGCATGTAGGGCAAGAGAGTATCATTTATTATTATTTTATTCCAATTAAATGCAATTTTGTTATGTGTTAATGTGGAGAACAGATTGAACTAGTTTAAGGAAGCTAATTTAAGGAAGCTAGTAGACCAAGTAGAGGTCCATTTGGCAAGATTGGTTTAGCAAATTAATAAGAATGATTTAGCCGAATGTGGTGGTAGCACATGCCTGTAATCCCTGTGGTTTGGGAGACTGAGACAGGAGGATTACAAGTTCAAAACCAGCCTCAGCAACTAGTGAGGCTCTAAGCAACTTAGAGAGACCCTGTCTCAAAATAAAAAGGGCCAGGGATGTGGATTTGTGGTTAAGCACACTTGGGTTCAATCCTTGGTACCAATAAAGTAAAATAAAATAAAAGATTTATAGTATAGCATAGTATATAGTGTAATTTATTTTTTCATAAAAAAGTGCTTCTCATGTTTTATAGAATTCTCTTCAGAGTGTATATTTATCTTGAAGTCATGTTTATACAAAAGTAGTTTAGCTTTTTTCCCATGTGAAAAAGTTAATAATATTTCAATTAATGATTTCTCATTAGATTATTCTTTGATAAAACAATGAAATCTTTACTTTTAAATCAGTATCTATTTGGACTTACTGGGTTATATAGACATTTGATCACCATTTTCCATTAAGCCCAACTTTAGCTCTCATCCAACATTTCTAACATTTTTCCTTCTTCCATCTATTTATTCAGTACTTTTCTTTTTTATATCTGATATGTGCCATGTACTAATCTAGTACCTAGAAATATAGCAGTGAATGAAACACATAACATTGCCCTTATGGAGTCAATATTCTAGTGGGAAGAGACAGATAATAAACAAAATAAATGGGAAAAATAGAGTTAGATGTTTATAAGTCCTATGAGAAAAATAAATCAGGAAAAGATAGGAGCTGATGCTGCTGGTGGTGTTTCAATTTAAATTGTCACTGAAAACGTGAAATTAAAGCAGAAACCTGAGGGAAATAGGTGAATGAGCCTGTTGAGTAATTTAGGGGGAAGTGTTCTTGATCTAGACTTCTCAAACTTTGATAATGCATGTGAATTCCCTGGAAACCATATGAAAATAGAAATTCCTGGGCATCATTCCCAGAGATTTGATTCAGAAAGTCTGGTGTGGAACCTGAGAAACTGTATTTCCAGCAGGCTCCAAAATGCTGGTGTTGCTGATCAGGATCATGCAGTGAGCAGCACATCCCAACTTACCTCATTTTCACTCATATTACCCTTCTTTGTGTTTTTAACATAGCCAGAAGAATTCTGTTAAAATGAGTCAAATCATGTTACTACTCCTTAAAGTATTTCAGCGGTTCCCTCATACTTTAGCTAGAATTGTTGCAGTGAAGATCAGGGCCTTATATGATCTCTGATACTTCCACACTTCTCTACCCTTATTCATCTACTTCTCAATCTCTTTCTTTCTGCTCTATTTGCATGATTTTCTTGTATTTCCTGAAATGTGAATGCCAATGTCCACCTAAGGGCCTTTGTGTTTGCTCTTTCTCTTCCTTGAACACTCATCCTCTAGATGTCTGAATGGCTAGCTCTATGAACTTCTGCTTTCTTTTTCTTTTTTAAAAAATATTTTTATTTATTTATTTACCCTTATTTATTTATTTACTTATTTATTTATTTTTATGTGGCGCTGAGGATTGAACCCAGTGCTTCACATGTGCTAGGCATACACTCTACCACTGAGCCACAACCATAGCCCCTAAACTGCTTTCTTTCTTTTTTATTTTTTTTTTTGGAACTGGGGATTGACCTCAGGGACACTCGGCCCCTGAGCCACATCCCCAGCCCTATTTTATACTTTATTTAGAGACAGGATCTCACTGAGTTGCTTAGGGCCTCGCTAAGTTGCTGAGGCTGGCTTTGAACTCGCGATCCTCCTGCCTCAGCCTCCCGAGTCGCTGGGATTACAGGCTTGCGACACCGCGCCCGGCTCCTAAACTGCTTTCTTAATGAGGCTTTTGTTCATTAATAATCCTCACTGCACCTCTGATAAGCCATATTCTTTTTACATGTTTAACTTTTCTCATAGTCCTTCTTACGAGGTTATATTTTTTAATCTTATTCTTTTAAATATAATAATGTTATTGAGATAATAGTTCACATGCTATAAAATCATCTTTTTAAGGTTTTCAATTCAGTGGTTTTTTTAGTCTACTCACCAAGTCACGCAGCCATCACTACTAGTTCTTGGATGTTTTCATCGCTCTCCAAAGATGTTCTATACCCATTAACAGTTACCTCCTTCTACCTGCTGGCAACCACTGATTTTTCTGTCGCTATGAACACTCCTGTAGTTGTTTGACTAAGGTATTAACATCTCAAGGAACTAGTGTTATGTGGAACACAGTTTGGGACATTCTGCCTGATACCATTTTATTTTATATGTTGTTCCAGAAAATTAAA
The DNA here is from genome assembly GCA_020662805.1 of Glaucomys volans. NCBI lineage: Eukaryota > Metazoa > Chordata > Mammalia > Rodentia > Sciuridae > Glaucomys > Glaucomys volans. The sequence continues at coordinate 183,248 of JAJEJO010003915.1, forward strand.
TAGCTTCCTTTTTTTTCTGATTTAAAAAGAAATTCTTTTTAGTTGTCAATGGACCTTTATTTTTTATTTATATGCGGTGCTGAGAATCAAACCCACTGTGTCTCGCATGCTAGACAAGTGCTCTACCACTGAGGTATAACTCTGGCCCTTTTATTTCGGATTTTATTTTATTTTATTTATTTATTTATTTATTTATTTATTTTTTTGGAACCAGGGATTGAACTCAGGGACACTGGCCACATCCCCAGCCCTATTTTGTATTTTATTTAGAGACAGGGTCTCACTGAGTTGCTTAGGGCCTCGCTAAGTTGCTGAGGCTGGCTTTGAACTTGCGATCCTCCTGACTCAGCCTCCCAAGTTGCTTGGATTACAGGTGTGCGCCACCACGCCCGGCTTATTTCTGATTTTAAAGAAAGATATGTCTTTCTCTAACTTTATGCAGGCAGAAATGGTAAATTTATAGGATTTGCTGATGTTAGTTGCCTTGTGATGCAGGGCAAGTTATACATAGAAAAGAGAGGAGAATATTATATTATTATGTTGTCTTGGTACTCTTCTTTTGAATAAAATATGGAAATAAAATTAGGATTTTATCTTTTATTTCCATAAGAAAATGGTTGGTAAAAAACTAACTTTCCCCCAAATATTAGGGCATAATTGCAAATTGTTATAGTACATCAGTGTTCTCTTCACTATAATTTAAGAAATACTTATCTAACCTAGCGATGCTTAAGGTGTTTGAGCCCTTTTTGTAACTTATCTAAGAGTTTGTCTTCTTTTTCTAGAAACTCTTATGCCCTTTGGTAGGAAATGTGCCATATCCAGAAGTACAGCATTTCTTCTTTGTTTACAAAATTAGAGCTATCAAAAGATAGAATTGACTGTCACAGCTCCTCTAGGTGGTGTGGTGTTGGCTCTTGAGGATAGAGTGGAGAATTTTTTATTGATTATTGCTGAGCATTGCGTTTTGGAAGTGCTTTTAGATACATCCAAAATTTTTATTTAACATACTTCTGTGTATTTATTTTAAAATTTATTTATTTATTTAAATATATATTTTAGATGTTGATGGATCTTTTATTTTATTCATTTATTTTTATGTGGTGCTGAGACTCAAACCACCTCACACGTGTTCAGCAAGTGCTCTACCACTGAGCCACAACCCAGCCCCTTAACATACTTTTATTAAAGTGTAATTTTGACCTAGACATTGCATTAAAGTTTGAACATACAAAGTTAAATAAGACCTGGCTATAAGCATCAAAGAATCTACTTTATAAATCATAAAGGAAAGGTAAATATTACTAACTGAATTGGGAGGGCATTGATGGAGAAATGAATAGTATAGATAAAGGTATTGAGATTTGAAACAGCAGTAATACTAGAGTATATTTGATATGAAAGAAGTGAAAAGTGTTAGGCCAGGATGTGAGGTTAGAGATACAAGTAAGTTAGATCTCTCTAGGTTTTGGCTTAAATGATATCTCCTCAGAGAATCCTTTTCTGACTCCCATATCTAAAGTTTTCTTTGGCTTAGATCCTTGACTTTATTTAATTAATTAATTAATTAATTAATTTAATTTTTAATATTTACAGACTTCATTTTGATTCATTGTACACATATGGGGTACAAAATTTTCATTTCTATGTGCATGATGTACATTCATATCATTCTTGTTAATGATATGAATGGTACATATGGTACATTACCTATGTACCATACGTACATAGGTAATGATATCTGTCTCATTCCACCACTTTTCATACCCCCCCATTTCCCTCTACATAATCTAAAGATCCTCCATTCCCCTCTCACCCCCCCCCCCCCCCCAACCGGATTCTATATCATCATCCACTTATCAGGGAAAACATTCGGCCTTTATTCTTTTATAGGATTTATTACAATTTGAAATTTTGTATTTATTCTATTTACTGCCTTCATGAGAATAAAGGATTAGACATAATGTACTACAGGGTTTAAACTTTTTTCTGAACTCCCTGAAATCCTTTCAAGTCTTTTATCTTTTCTCTTTCTCTTTTGCAGTACTAGGAATCAAACCCAGGGCCTTGCGTGTGTAAGGCAAGTTCTCTACCACTGAGCCACATCCCCCGCCCTTATTGTATTTTATTTTGAGACAAGGTCTCACTAAATTGCCCAGGCTGGTCAGCTTCCTGAATCACTGGTATTATAGGTCTATGCCACTGAGCCCAGCTACCTTTTAAGTATTTTAAACACATTGGGCATGGTGGTTCACACCTGTGCATACCTGTAATCTCAGCAGTTCAGAAGCAGGAAGATCACCAATTCAAGGCCAGAGTAGGTAACTTATCGAGACTCTAAGCAACTTAGTAGACCCCGTCTCAGAAAGTAAAAGGGTTGGGGATATAGCTCATGGTAAAGCACCCCTGGGTTCAATCCCCAGTATCAAGAAGCAAAATAAAACAAAACAACAAAAAAAAAAAAAAAAAAAAAAAAAAAAAAAAACCCAAAAAAGAAAAAAACATGATTCAATTTTCCTCAAAAAAAAAAAAAAAAAATCACATTGGTATAGAACCTACTATATGTTAGGTCCATATTGCTAGATGCTGGAATTGAAAAGATGAAAACAGATAATCTATACTTTTAAGAGATTACAATCTAATGAGGAAACAGGGGTTTGTTATCTATGTGTGTTCTTTAAATTGTTAGTGTCTAGTTCTGTGACTAAATCTTTGGGTCTCAGAATAGCTTTTTATCAAATAGACTGCAGAGATCCTTTAAAGATGGTTATGTTAACTTTGTGTAGTATAGTCTCAATCAAATATATATCTTGGATGAAAAATCTGGCATTTGATATATGAAGTACATTTTTTTCTTATACTGGGGATTGAACTTGAACTCAGGGTCTTATGCATGCTAGGCATGTACTGTACCACTGAGCCATACCCCTCACTTGTCTTTGTGAATTATGATACCATGTATATCTAATATAATGTGGGTGTATGCATGTATATACACACATATGCATATACACATACATGCATACATATATATATGTGTGTGTGTAAAAAATAGTTTTTTTTTGGTACTGGGGGTTGAATCCAGGGCGCTTTACCACTGAGCTACATTCCCAGCCCTTTTTACTTTTTATTTTGAGATAGGGTCTTCCTAAGTTGCTTAGGGTCTTGCTAAATTATTGAGGCTGGCCTTGAATTTGTGAATCTCCTTCAGGCAGCCTACTGAGTTGTTGGGATTACAGACTTACAGCACTGCTCCAAGCTTTGTGTATCACTATGTTTTATGTATATTTAACAACTTGTGATCAAGGAAAATATAAGGAAAAATACATTTTTTGTATGTGTATAAATTGAATATCTTGTTTTTCATTAATTTTTTTGAATTACCACTGCTGAGATAACTAAATGATTTCCTCCATTTTATTATAGGTAAAGTGAAGAGTGATGAGTCTAATAAAGAAAATTCTTCAGAGATGGACTATTTAGAAAATGCCACTGTTATAGATGAATCTACATTGACACCTGAGCAGAGGCTAGGCTTGAAACAAGCAGAAGAACGCTTAGAAAGAGATCACATCTTTCGACTTGAAAAAGTATGCTGTTGTTTTAGTTATTTGGAGGGAAGTATGTTTTATAGCTTTTCTTTCCCAAGTATAACTCTCTTTATTTTTCTTTTATTGATAAGACAAAGGTAGCCTTTATCTTTCCTTTCCCTTTTTCTTCCCTTCCTTCCTTCTTTCTCTCCTTCTTTTCTCCCTTCCTTCACTATGTTTAGCAGATACTCATGTTTATGAGCCTGACTTCATTTATTCTTCATAGTGGTTGGCCAGCTGTGTCCTAATTCCTTGTTTTGTTTTTGTGTTTTTGATTATGACCCTCTTTTCTATAAACAAAGTTATTGGAACATAGCTGAGCTCAATTTTTAGATATTGTCTATGGTTGCTTTCATGTTACCATGGCAAAGGTGAACTGAATCGATGCCAAATGAAACTATATGATCTTTAAAACAAAATGTTTAGTATTTTCCAAAGCATAAGGTGTTTACCAAAATGTTGCTTTGGCCCTTTGTAGAATAAGTTTGTGGACCTCTGATTTATTCCTTCATTCCATAGGTGCAATTGTTATGTGCTAGGTACTGTGTGAGACAATGGACATACTTTGGTGAAAATGGCTCAGTTTCTTCCCATTAGAAGTTAAAAGTCTATTTGGATTGATGGAAACAAACTAAAATCTACTATTATAAATTTACTAGACCTTGTCCTTTTTCCCTTTCTTTTCTGTAGTATCCTTTTTATCTCCTATGTTTACTGAATAGCCACTAAGAACTAGGAACTGTTCTATGTATTAGTGTCTTGTTTCTGAGAACTAATTCCTAGTTTCAACAATGAAAACACTAGTCAGTATTAAAGGAGAGAATTATAAATATGGGTCATCATTCTTGAAAAACAAGAAAGGAAGGAAAGAAATGCTATGATTTTGTTTAGTTTAGAAAAATAAGATGATATCTAGATTGAAGAATGCAATCCTGGGTTACTAATAGAACTTAGTTAGAAAAACAAGATGATATCTAGATTGAAGAATGTAATCCTGGGTTACTAATAGAATTTAGGACAGTATCATTACATGAAAAGAAAAGGGAATATCAAGTAATGGAGGCTCATAATATAAGGTTATATAGCTAGTGTCAAAGTATCCTAATTAGAAGAAAGTTTTATTTGCAATTTGCAATTGTATCTTTACTTAGTCTTCTCACTTTCTAAGCCTGGAATTAATAATTATTTCTGGATATGTCCATTGTCAAGATAAAATTGAGTGCCTTTCATGTGTCATCAGCTGGTGATAAGTAGTTGAATGCAGGCAAGCCTGACATTTTTAAAAACATGATACCTCATTTCTAAGAGTTCACTAGTTAAAGAAAGAAATGTAAGCAAACAATAGAAATGATATGACTTGAAAAAGTGATCATAAGACAAAAGAGTGATTGGCTTGAGTCAGTGTCTTTGGCATTTTTTTCTTTACCAATTGTATATACTCATTAGGAGTGTTATCCTTAAGTTCATTTCATCAGGTCCTTTGGTTCTCAGTGTATCCATAGATTAATTTAAGAATAAATATATATACATATATATATTTTTGCTCTATGCCAAAGAAGACATAAGTTCAAACCTGTATATTAAGAGGGCAAATTTCCCTATAAGTGAGTACTGAGTATTGACTTATAAGTACTTAGAATCTCCATGTTCAGAAATCTGTATTCTAGCTTCCCTCAGAAAGTTGAAAAAAGGTTAATGTGTTCGTTTATGGTAAAATAAAATATTGTAATTATAATAAGGGAGTAGTTGAACAGTTTTCATATATCTCTTCTGTGAAACTGGAAACTTATGATGATGAGAGCATTTTTATCTTATTTGATATTTTGTCTATTACAGTGCCTTGTACATAGCAGTTTGTTGATAATTAGAATGTATATAATGGTCAAGTGCATGGAATTTGGAGTTACTGGTTCTACTTCTGCCACTTAGTGGGTGGATAACATTGGATAAGTTATGTAGCCTTTTAAACCTCATTTGTTTTCATTAGAGGTTGATAAAAATAACAGCTCATGGAGATATTATGAGAATTAAGTAAGTTAATACAAGTTAATTCTTGGCACAAGGCGTGGTAGTTTGTAAGCACTAAAAAAAGATTAGCTGCTCGTAAAATTGAATTATTTTACCATGTGGGGTAATTCTTATAACTTAATAAAGAAGGAAATAGAAGCAGGCTGCAGTGATAAAGGTTTGTTCAAAGTCAGTTAAGATATCATTCTGGGACTTCTGACTCCTTGTTCAATGTTATTCCAAGCTTTTCTTACTAAAAGAATCTAGGCATCTATTAACATTTTAATTCTTTTTTAATACCTCCACCACTCTTACCATCTCTTTTCTGGATTATTGCAATATGCTGATGACTTCAGTAAGTTTTTCCTGCTTCTGTTCTTATATAGAAGACAAGCAAGCTTTTTAAAATATTGATTGGATTCTTTAGATTTAGTTCATTTGTTGGTAAAATGGAGACTACTGATAGTGTTGTTATAAGGTTAATAGTTACTTTATAAACGTTGAGTTTATTATACAATTTTTTTTTTTCCTTTGAGTCTCTTGCTAAGTTTGGGGCAGGGTTCCCATTTAAAGAAAATCACGTTCTGTGTTGAGAGAGTCTTTCTGTCAGGAGCTTCAGCCTATTGAATATTAAAGATCAATCTGAAATTAAAATTGAACATTGCTGAGTTTTATTGTAAGGCATTAGGAACAGTGTTTTAAAATTTAGCATCTATTTATTGCATTTTTGTATTTTTTTATTTTGCAATCTTTTGCTTTTTTTGTGGTGCTGGAGATTGAATTCAGGACCTTCTTAGTTAAATGCTCTGCTACATCCCTAGGCTCTTTATTGTAACAATCTTATGGGTAGAGTATTGACTTCAAATTCAGACCTGCATGAGTTGAAATTCAGTATAACCTACTTAGTATATTGCTGTATCCTTGTGAATATTGTTGTCCTATGAGCTTTTTTGTTTTCACAGCTGAAAACAAATAATGAAGGAATTACAATAATGAAAACAGAGAATGAAAATAATACCAATCTTCTTGGATTATTAGGGGAGTTAAAAGGACAAATTATATATGAAACACCTAGCATAGTGCCTTGTACCCAGCAGGAAATCAGTAATTATTGTTTTATTATTGTTTTGAGAAAACATATACAAAATAATGAGTAAAATGTTGTCATTGTCAGGGTTTTGAGGCATTCTCCAGAGGCAGGGGAGTCATCTACTTAAGCTCTCCAGGTTCTTGACCACATTGCAGAAAAGAATTTGAAGACGAATTAGTGCTCACTTTGACAGCACATATACTAAAGATGCATTAGAGAAGCCAGGTGTGGTGGCCCAACTCCTAGTGATTTCGGAGGCTGAGGCAGAAGGATCGCAAGTTCAGAGCCAGCTTCAGCAACTTAGTGAGGCCCTAAGCATCTTAGTGAGACTCTGTTTTAAAATAAAACAAAAAGGGCTGGGGATGTGACTCAGTGATTAAGCTCTCCTGCATTCAATCCCTGGTACCAAAAACAACAACAAAAAGCATTAGTTTCAGTGTCAAAGAGAAAGTTCATTGTAAAGCCAAAATCACATTCAAGGGCTGAGGGCAGACATGCTCTGCGGCTGAACTGGGCCTACTTGTGGTGGTTTCCTGTTAATATTTTCTATGGGGATGAGTTTGCATAGGAGGGGATAAATAGTCATAGGATTTCCTAGAACTGGGAGATTCTTCAGGGAACCCTGCTCAGTTTTATGGACCTGAGTGCACAGTCATCTTGTAGTTAGGTAGAATGTTGCTTGGTCTAATCAGATACTAGCAGGATGTCTGTGGTTTAGCAAGAGCAGCTCAGGAGTTGCCAGTGTGAGCCTCCTGACCTAACCTACTTCCCCTGTTCCCTGTCTCACCATGAGTGATACTTTACTGTGTCAAAATTGTTGTTTCCTTCAAAGTTGTTGTCTTAAGAGGTCATCCATTTATTCCTATGATATTGTGGTTGATTAGACTGTTTTAGAACTCACCTTTTGAAATTGTCTTGCATTTGTGTGATCTGTTCTTTTGAAATTCCCCAGTGATGGTAGATTTTATTTTATTCTGTAATCACAAAGACTAAAAGTTAAACTGGGTGCAGTGAAATTACCAAGTAATTTCACCAACGTGGGAGGCTAAGGCAGGAGTATTACAAGTTCAATACCAGCCTCAGCCACTTAGGAAGGCCCTAAGCAATTTGGTGAGGACCTAACTCAAAAAAATAAAAAAATAAAAAAAATAAATAAAAAGGGCTGGGGAAGGAACTCAGTCATAATCACCTTTGGGTTCAATCCCCAGGACCCCCCCCCCAAAAAAAAAATAAAATAGAAAAGACTAAAAGTTAAGTTTGAAATCAGGACAGTGAGGACAGCATTGGAATAAGACTAAGTAGCAAGATTACCTTTCTTATCTTACATTAGGTCCTAAAGATGATATTGGATGAGTAGTAAATATATTTAGTATTATTATAATATTGTTTGAAATTAGTATATAATATATGATGACTGCTTTAAAAAGTACTTGGATATAAGTACTGATTTGTTTATTAAACTATTCCGTCATTGCTTATGTCTGTCTGTTGTGATATTCACTTATATAGTCAATAATTTACTACTTTGTTTTTTGAAAAAAAATGCATTTTTTAACTTGTCTCTTCAGCGATCACCAGAATATACCAATTGCCGATACCTATGCAAACTTTGCTTGATTCACATTGAAAACATACAAGGAGCTCATAAACACATAAAAGAGAAACGACATAAGAAAAATATTTTGGTAAGTTCTTTCAATAAACTATATCTGGGGCTGGGGTTTGTATGAGGCATTGGGTTTGATTCTCAGCCCCACATATAAATAAATAAAATATAAAAGTCCATTGACCATAACGATAACAACAAAAACTATAGTTGCTTTTGAATGGTAAAACTATATCAAGTATTTTTAATTTATGAACCTAAAAATGAGGTATTTTTCTAGTCTTCCATTAGTAACTGAAATGATATCCTTGAGAGCTGTGATTGTTGTCTTTATCTTAAGTGGTCAGGAGGGGAACCTTCTCAAGACCAGTTTGTACATCCTGAAAAATGCTGAATGTTGATTCCTAAGTTTAAATCTGTCAAGTACAGTTTGTCCCTCCAACTGATATTTATTGAGTGCTAGGTGTAGGTATTGATGAATAAGATAGTTACAGTTCCTGTCCTTACTGTTTCTAAGAACTGGTGAGTAAGGGTTTAAGTATAATGAGTCTTATTAAAAGATGATCCTAAGGAAATGTACGAAGATATTTTACTTGATCTACAGTAGGGAAGGGAAGGTGTCTCGGTGAAAGTGACATTTGAGCTGAACCTTAAAGTAGTAGTTTAAAATGCCAAAAGGTAGTGGGGAGCATTTTACGTAAAATAGTAGGAATAAAGGTCTGTAGAGAGGAACAGACATGGCACATGAGAAACTGAAAGAATCTAATAAGATGTGAGCAAAGAACTACTGGGAAAATAGTATGACATGAAACTAGAGAAGTGCAGACCGTTCAAACCTGTATAAACTTTTGACTTTGTGAATTTGTAATTTTTTAGTTAAAATATCTCATAGATACAGGTATGAGTAGAGGGATTTTTAAAATATATTAGAGTATTAGTTATTTAATTTTTCTTTATAAAGTTATAACACTAATACTGTATAAACTCTTATTTCTAAGTCTCAGTTCAGGAATGTTCTCTGAGAAGTATTCTTTTACCTGACCCTCCTAGCAAGTCTTGAGTTGGGTACTCCTTCCCTCTGTTCTCATAGTAGCTCTTACATACTTTGATCAGAAAACCTAATATGCTATATTCTGATTGTCCGTCTTATCTTCCCTTATAGACTAATGTATGTAATAGTAAAATTGGGCAGATTTAGTTTATTTTTGTATCTGAATTGCTTATGATAGGGTTGTGCACACAGTAGTTGCTCATTACATATTTCTTTAAAAAAAAAAAAAAAGAAGAGTGAGCCAGATGGGTGCAGTGGTGCATACCTATAATCCAGCTGTTTGGGAGACTGAGGCAAGAGAATCACAAATTTGAGTCCTATGTGGGTAAGTAGGAGATCCTGTCTCAAAATAAAAAGGACAGGGTTGTAGCTAGGGATATAGCTTAGTGGTAGAGTGCTTCTGAGTTCAGTCCTTAGTACTGCTAAATAAACAAATACGGCAGTGTTTGTTTATTGGTATTAGGAATTGAACCCAAGAATACTTTACCACTGAGCTACATCTCCAGTCCCTTTTATTTTTTATTTTGAGACAGGGTCTCACTAAATTGCTTAGTGTCTCCCTTAGTTGCTGAGGCTGGCATTGACCTGGCAATCATCCTGCCTCAGCCTGCTGAGCTACTGGGATTACAGGTGTGTGCCACTGTGGGTGGCGGGGCAATGTTTAAAATATAGGGAAGGAATTGAGTAGTGCATAAGTAAAGAGGAATAGAAGTTAGTGTTGATGTGATGGTATTAATCATGATTTAAAGGGAACATTCTGTGATGTTGGAAAGGAAGTGTATTAAAGTTTCACTGATTATTTGACATTTAAGTTACTCCTAGAAAAATGATTACCTTCATCATATGGATACAAGGAAGGGAGCATAGGGATCAAAATGAGTAAAGGCATTGAGACCAAATACCACATATAGTATTTGAAGATTGGTAATAGTGTGACTGTCTGCGGTAGATATTGTGAGCTGGTGAAGAGAATGTTTAGAAGAGGGCCTAGAAAAGACAGAGACCAAATTGCTTTATATTTCATGTTAAGAAGATGGTGTATTTTCTTATTGGTGCCATTGAAGGCTTAAAATTTTTTAAATTTTGGTGAAAAATGTAGAATATAAAATTTAGCATTTTAACCATTTTTAAGAGTATAGAACAATGACATTAAGGACATTGTTTGCAATCATCTTCACTGTGTACCTCCAGAACTTTTTCTTCATCCCATACTGAAACTCTATCCTCATTAAACAATAACTCTATTCCCCTCTCACAGCCGCGGTAGCCACTGTTCCACTTTGTGTCCCTATATGTTTGTCTGTTGTAGGTAGGTACCTTATGTATCTAAGTGAAATTTTGTCCTTTCACTTAGCATGTCTTCAAGTCAAGCACATGGTAGCATGTATCTGAATTGCCTTCCTCTTTAAGGGTGTATATTCCACTGTATTTTCAATACTACATTTTGTGTGTACATTTTATCCACTATGGACATTTGGACTGTTTCTACCTTTTGACTATTTTGAATAATGGTTTCATTTCCTTGTTGTATGTATCCAAACTTGGAATTGCTGAATTAAATGGTAAATTTGGCTGGGGATATAGCTCAGTTGGTAGAGTACTTGCCTTGCAAGCGCAAGGCCCTGGGTTCAATCCCCAGCACCAAAAAAAAAAAAAAAAAAAAAAAAGATAAATTTTTTTTTTTGAACAACTGCCATACTGTTTTTCATATTATAGAAATGATGCATGTTTTGCATTCCTACCAGCAGTGCACAAGGGCTCCAATTTTCCCACATATATACCAGCTCTTGTTGTTTTCTGTTTTCTTATGTTTTTTAAAATTTTCATACTAGCTATCCTGATAGGTATACTAGTGATATTTAGTGATATATGCTAGTGATTAGTGATATTTAGCATCTTTCCATGTGTCTATTGGCCATTTGCGTATTTTCATGGATAACATGTTTGATCAAGTCCTTTACCCGCTTTTGAATTGGGTTGTTTTCTTAATGTTGAATTTAGAGTTCTTTATATGTTTTGGATATTAATCTGTTGTCAAATATATGATTTACCAGTACTTTCTCCTGTTCTGTGGGTTGACTTGTTACTCTGTTACTGGTATATTTTGATGAACAAAAGTTTAAAATTATCAAGCAATTCAGTTTGTCTATTTTTTTCTTTTGTTTCCTGTGCCTTTAGTGTCATATCTAAGAAATCATCACTACATCCAGTGTCATGAAGATTTTTCCTTTTCTTTTCTTCTAAGAGTTTTATAGTTTTAGGTTGTAATATTTTGGTCATGGATCTGTTTTGAGTTAATTTTTGCAGAAGGTGTAGGCTATGATGGAAGGTCATTCTTTTGCATTTTGGTATTTAGTTTCTCAGGACCATTTGTTGAAAAGACTATCCTTTCCTCATTTTATGACCTTGACACCCTGGTCAAGAAGTCATTTGAGGGGCTGGGGATATGGTTCAGTAGTGGTGTGCTTGCCAGCATGCATGATGCCCTGGGTCGATCCCTAGCACTGTAAGAGAGGAAAAAAGAAGAAAAGAAATCATTTGACCATACGTGTAAGGCTTTATTTCTGGACCATTCTATTTCATTGGTCTGTATGACTGTCGTTATCCAGAACTGTATGTACTATTCTGATTACTGTAGCTCTGTAGTAAGTTTTGAAACCAGGAAGTTTGAGTCTTCCAGCTTTGCTTTTTAAGATTGTTTTGGCTATTTGGGGATCCCTTGAGATTTCCTGTGAAATTTAGGGTTGATTTTTCTATTTCTGTTAAAAAAAAAAATTGGGATTTTGATAGGAATTACATTGATTCTGTAGATATCTTAGGGAAATATGGACATTTTGACAATATTAATTCTTCCAACCAATGAACATAGAAGTTTACCTCTTTTAGTTTCTGTCAGCAGTGTTTTATAGTTTTCATTTTATGAGTCTTCCAATTCTTTGGTTACATCATTTGTTAGGTTTTTTTTTTTTGAGGGTATTGTAAATGGAATTGTTTTCTTAATTTCCTTTCAGGTTGTTCATTGTGTATGTATAGACATGTAGCTGATTTTTGTATGTTGACTTGGTATCCTGCTGCTTTGCTGAATGAATTTTTTTCCTATCATATGGGTATGTAAATTTTAGGGTTTTCTACATATAAAATCATATCATCTGCAAAGAAGGATATGGGCATCCTTACCTTGCTCCTGCTCTTAGAAGAAAAACTTTCAATCTTTCATCATTGATATTAGCTATGAATTTTTAATACATGGCTTTTACTATGTTGAGACCTTTTAGTTTTAGTTTGTTGAGTGTCTTTACCACAAAAGGGTATTGAATTTTGTGAGATACGTTTTCTGCATCAGTTGAGATCATCATACGGGTTTTTATCCCATTCTGTCAGTATGGCATAATTACATTGATCATTTTTGTATGTTCAACCATCCTTGCATTTCAGGTCATGGTGTACAATCTTTTCTTTCTTTTCTTTTCTTTTCTTTTTTTTTTCTTTTTGGTGGGGGATACTGGGGATTGAACTAAGGAGCACTTAACCACTGAGCTGTATCCCCAACTTTTCTTTTCTTCTATTCTATTCTATTCTATTCTATTCTATTCTATTCTATTATTTTTTTTGGTACCAGGGATTGAACTTTAGGGGCAATCGACCCTGAGCCCCATCCCCAACCCTGTATTAAATTTTATTTAGAGATGGGATCTCACTGAGTTGCTTAGAGCCTCACTTTCGCTGGGATTGGCTTTAACTCTCTGTTCTCCTGCCTCCATGCTCAGCTTATTTTTTTAAATTTTGAGACAGGGTCTTACTAAGTTGTTTAGGACCTCACTCAGTTGCTGAGGCTGTCCTCAAACTTGATATCCTTCTGCCTCAGCTTCCCGAGTTGGTATTACTGGTATGCCCAGCTTGTATAGTTCTTTTAATATGCTGGTAAATTTGATTTTTAAGCATTTTGTTGAAGATTTACTGAAGTTTTTAAGCAGGAGGATAAATTGTATCTATATGGAGAATGAGATGAAAGCCCAAAGATTGGAAATGGGAGACTAAATAGGAGACTTTTGCCTCTTGGACAAGTTTTCCTAGCCTGAAGTACTTCTTCCTGGAATTCATCAGGAATTTGCCACCAAGCATACCCCTAACCCTTGGTCTTTTCAAATAGAATTAGGGACTTTCTTCCCTCAGATGCCATTTTCACTGTATGGAGTGCTCTTTCCCAGTGCTCTTTCATTCTTTCACTTCATTCAGATCTCTGCTTAAGTATTATGTGTTCAGACTGGCCTTCTTTTGTCTACACTGGTCTAAAGCAGTGTCTCCTTCCCATCATTCCATAGCCTTGTACCCAGTTTTATTTTTTCTTAGACCACTAGCTGATGTGATATCTATTATATTTTCCTCTTAGCTAGAATATAAATTATATAGGTACAGGGATTTCATTGGTAATATTTGTGACAGAGGATAGTAAAAGGATATCAGGAGGATATAAGGATGATCAATGACATGAGGATATCAGGTGAGAATATTTGATGGAATATTTTAGAGGAAGTAGCATAGGCTTATTCATAGCATTGATAGAGAAGTATGTTCCTTGATTGTCTTTTATATTTTTGTTTTCCTGAAAATATGGCAATATAACTCAGAACATTTTGTGGTAATTCCATATATATATAGACATAATTTTATAGCATGTTAATAATGTCTTCATTTTTTCATTATGTATGTTGCTATTAATCCTTTGAATGAATACTAAAAGAATAGTCCTGAATTTAATATTCATCCAAGGCTTAGATTATAATTAAGAGTTACAGAAATGATCTCAGAAACTTAAAAAATGAGGTTGACTAATTCACCACATTTGATAATTCTGTTCCTGAAGTAAGCTTTACTTGTGTTAAAACTGAACATGGTAACAATGAGTGAAATTAGGAATGGATCAGTGTCTTTGTTTAACTATATTGGGGGAGGAGGGAGGCAGCTAGTTTTGGTTATATCTGATGGGAGCTCTGTGTCTTGACTAAAAGTTGGTAACAGAAAGTACCTATGTTATAACAGCAAATAAAAGAAATGAAATGATCTCAGTTATGTTAAAAAATGGAGGTAGTAGGATGTGAGATTGTGGGTGATTTTTCTTTTTTTGCATTTTCCTGTTTTATGAAATTTTGCAATTAGCATTTTTTAATCACCTGAAAAATAATTTATAAAAGTCATTATGCATATGTAACATAGTCCTTTTTAGCTTCTTGGTTTTGATTGGTTTTCAGAGTTTTAGGAGAATAGAGGTTCTTTTTTGAACATTTTGCCAGCATTGGATAAAATAACAGAGAATAATCAATTGTCAGTAATAGGCTGTATACCAAATGTGACCATGGGATCTAGGGTGTTTTCCTAGGACTATTTGACCTGTTACCATCTATGTTGATCAGATATGATTGAAGACCTGCTATACCTTAAGAAAGTCTATCTTTTTGCTACAACAAAATCATCAGCTGTTTAACTTATGTTGGCTTTGACATAAAATTTCAGAATTTGTGCAAATAGTACAATAGAACAAATTTCAAAAAAATTAAACTGGGTGTGGTTTCACACTCCTCTAATCTCAATGACTCGGGAGGCTGAGGCAGGAGGATCAAGAGTCAAAGGATGGAGGCAGGAGGATCGAGGATCAAAGCCAGCTTCAGCAAAAGTGAGGTACTAAGCAACTCAGTGAGACCCTGTCTCTAAATAAAATACAGAATAGGACTGGGGATTCAGTGGTTCAGTGCCCTTGAATTCAATCCCTGGTACTCCCCCTGCAAAAAAAAAAAAAAAAAAAAAATTAAAAATAAATCTTCCCACAGCTCTTCTCATTCCTTGTATCCTGCCTCACAAAAGCAGAAGTATCTGTCCCTTTTGTTTACTTCTGAATTGTAGGTGTCTTATATCTGATGCATATAAGGTGAATATTTTAATTAATTATTACTTCTTCCTTCCTAAATATAAGGACATTAAAATAAGAATGTTTTTTGTTATTGTTGTAAAATGTTACACTAATAGGAAAAACAGGAAGAAAGTGAGCTTCGTTCTCTGCCACCACCTTCCCCTGCCCACTTGGCTGCTTTAAGTATTGCAGTTGTTGAATTAGCAAAAGAACAAGGAATAACAGATGATGACCTCCGAGTACGTCAGGAAATTGTGGAGGAAATGTCAAAGGTTATAACAACATTTTTACCAGGTACAAACTTTTTATATTTAATTTTTAAAATCACAAAACATTGTGCTTCCTCTGGAACTAAGGTAAATTCATGATTTTCTTTTTCCTTCTTAAAAGTACATGAATTTGTTTTAGGAATAACTTTTTGTGAGAAAGATATTTCAAAATAGGAGAATTGAGAATTATCACAGCATAATTTTGTAATGAGAAAAATGATTTTTAAAAATGCCAGATATTGATAATTTCTTAGTGATTTCCTATTTTATATTAGTTTCTCAGTATTATTGTTTTATGAATGGACTTTTAAAAAAGTTGTATTATTTCCAATATAAATATTATTACAAGTCACTGAATAAAATTTCTATTGACTGATGGTAGGAAAAATTAATTTAAGGAAGTACCTTAGAGAAAGTTATTTTTTTGGTGTAAGAGGGTATCAGGTCAAGTTTATTTTAGACATGTATCTGTGGACTATTTGCTTAGCCCATGTCATTGGTTTTTTGTTTGTTTGTTTGTTTTGCATTAATTTTGGTTTAAGTAAGTGTATATTGTAAATAAAGACTCATTTCTTACCATCAAAAGGTCTTTTGGTCAGTTAATCAGTAGATCCGTTGTGAGATTCATAAGAAATAATAGAAAATTAAACTTGAAAAAATGTATTTCCTTCTGATTTTTGTCATACATAATACATTGAATCCTAATTGAAATTATGTATAAAATAATTCAGTATTATTATGGGAGTAGACTTGAGTTTTTATGATTTTAATGACTTGAATGACTTTCTGACCTTTTGCAAGTTTGAGAAGTAGACTTTTATATATACAACTGAGTATAAACATAAACTTTTAAGAAATAAAACCACTTATCTAATCAGTATCAACCACACATAATATTTTCAACTTGCTCTCTGGTGAGATCCTTTAAAAATACCTTGCTATATTACAGTTTTTCTTTTTCTTTTTTTGATAGTCTGAGGAAGATGAATGTGGGTAGTGTAGGTAGTGGTGTTTTTATTTATTTTGTTCTGTGAACTCTTGAGAGCTACAAACTGTTTTATTTTAGATTTGTAACATCAATTGACTTGAATTCACTTGTTATTTTAAAAAAATATTTGCACTGAATGCTTATGGTCCTTTCCCCAAGGTGTCATCTCTTATATTTATAAAAGTATCTAAAAATAAATAAATGTAGTTTGTGACAGTGTAACTGTAGCTAGGTTAGTACATTTCTTATTGTTGTATATTGAATGCTAAATATATTCTTAGTTATTCCTAAATAAACTTTAACTAAAATTTTGTTTGAACACTGAACTTTTATGGGTAATTTCTCTCTCCCCACTGGTAGTATCCCCAAATTGGGAAACATTTTTATTATTTTGTAGATTTTAGAAAGGGTGCCATTCTTCTATATTCTTTGTATTAGAAATGAAAGACAAAAATTTGAAGTATATGCATTTTTCCTTCTGTTTTTTAGAACTCCCATATTTGTACATAGTTTCATGCTTTCTTTTTTTCCCCTTTATTGCAGAATGTTCACTTAGGTTGTATGGCTCATCTCTGACTAAGTTTGCTCTAAAAAGTAGTGATGTTAACATAGATATAAAATTTCCTCCTAAGGTAAGAACCTTTCCTGTTAATCAGTACTATGTAATTTTAATGGATAATCTTTTTAGAGAAGGTGTAGGGGAGTATAAAACTCTGGCTTGTAGAGTGTTTCCATGATTAAACAGTGTTTTTGGAAATTACTGTTAAGTTTCAGACATTAGAGAAAGCAAAAAAATAAATGGGATGGGGAGAAAAGGAAGCAGCAGAGGAAGACAATAAAAGGGAAAGGGCTTTTATTTGAGTATCTTAAATAGTTATTACTTCTGAAGCACTATAGAAAGTGAAGAGTTTTGAAACCAGACATCTGGGTTCAGATTTTGATTGCAAAGAGCATGTTACTACTTGACTTTTGGTTCTGAGTTTCCTCATTTCCAAAACAGGGATAATAACCTTTATATTAAATTATTTATATATGATAACTAAATACTATTTCTGGAAATTTCTTCTTCCCTCTCCCTTTCATTTGCATATATTCATTCATATGTATATAGCCTGGTACATGATAGATACTTTAAATTAGTAGCTGTTGTCATTAGTGACAGTGTCAATATTGGTTAGTATTGCTGACATTGCTTATTTCTTGACATAAAACATTTAAAATCAAAATTATATGTTTGAAGTTCTTTTAATAAGTTTATGCTCAAAGAAGTTTGATTTGGGCGAAAACTTGATTTTTAAATTTTTAACCTGATGTGTTTATAACTAATTTGTGATTATTAAATACTTTTAATTATTAATGTATCCTTTAAACATTTGATAAACTTGTTATAGTATATGGTATTTTATTTTAAGCCTTTTTGCCATGCTGCCAATTGTCTATGTACTATTAAGTTTTTACCTTAATAAATTCTTATTAATAGTCATTAAAGTTGTTCCTTTTTCACTTGTTTTGCTGTAGAATTTGAGAACCTTTTCTTGGTGTGAGAACCCATTAACTTCAGGAGTGTTTCTGGAACATCAGTGCTACATTTATTATATTCTATTTCTGTAAAAAAGATTGATTGACATAAGTGAGATGTAGGGGTAGCTTAGTGGTAGAGTCCAGCATGTGCTAGGCCCTGGATTTGATCCCCAAAGTTTGTTGAACATAAAAGTAAAGACACTCTTCTGTTTTTATATTTTAAAATACAGAGTATAATTTTATTTAAATGTTATTCTTTAATGAAGTTGAGTTCTCTCTAACGTTCTGCTACCTGTACTTTGAAATTAATGTATTGATTTAAGTTTAAATTTTTTAGATGAATCATCCAGATCTTCTGATACAAGTGCTTGGAATTTTAAAAAATAATGGTGAGTTTCTTTTCTTTTTAAATTTGTCTTTTTAAAAGTATTTGTAATGTGTTGGTTATATATAGATAACCAAATTAAAACTAAAAACTACCAGCATGCTTCAGTCACTATTATATTTGGATAGATGAATGTGTCTTTTTACATGTTTGTTTAATTGGTGTAACAAAATATAATTTACCAATTGCTATGTCATAGGTACCACATTAAAATTGATATAGAAAAAGCTGTTGTATTTTAGGTAATTTTAAAATAATACTAGCTTTGAATATAGTAGGTTTCCCTTATCTGCAGTTTTGTTTTCCATGGTTTTGCTTTCTTTGATTTCAGTTAACTTGCAGTCAACCATGGTCTGCATATTAAGTGGAACATTCTAAAAATAACAATTTATAAGTTTTAAATCTTGTGCTATTCTGAGTAGATATACCTACCCATTAGTTACTTAGTAGTTGTCTTGGTTATTAGATTATCACCTGATGCAGTAACTTGCACCCATGAGAGACCACATTCACATAACTTTTATTACGTTACATTGTTATAATAGTTTTATTTTGTTATTGTTGCTAATCTATTACTGTGACTGATTTATAAATTATACTTTGTCAGAGGTACATGTAAATAAAAAGCATAGTATTTATAAGGTTTTAGTACTATGTGTGGTTTCAGATATTCACTTGGGGTTTTAGAAAGTATTCCCTGTGGATAAGGGAGGGACTACTATATTATAGGCATTTCATGTGTAAAAGAAGACAAAATCTATAATCATTAGGAGGTTATTGATGAAGGAAGGTTAAGGAGAGACTTGAAATAAAACTGTGTGCATGTATTGGATAAATATGTTTTTCCCACTTTAAATAATTATATTAATTTGATAATTTTTTACATCAACTGAATCATACCAATTTTATATGTGCCTTTTCCATCTAGATTGCTTTTGTTGAGGACATTTGATGTAGGTAAAAACACTTCTAAGTAAAATTTAAAAGCAATACTAGTGTCTCAAACCAAACCCAAGTCATATATTATAGTCTAGTAGATTATTTTCTTGGTTTTTATTTACCAGGAAATTTGTATTTGTTTTTGTTTTGTGACTCTGGTGATGGAACCCAAGTCCTCTTGTATTTTAGGTAAACACGACCTCTGAGAAACACCTATAGCATCTGCTTTTCTTATTTTTAAGTAAATGCTTAAGAGCTCAGGATCCAGATCCAGACTTTCCAGGTTCAAATTTTAATTGGGCCATTTCTTCGTTGTTTGCCCTTTGACAGTTTATTTCAGTGTTAATACTGCACTGAAATGACAGTATCTTTTTTGGTGCAGTTGTTGAGAACATGAAATGGATTAAGCCATAGCTTAGAAAAGTGCCTGGTATACAACAATAACCTTGTTTTTTTTTTTTTTTTTTTTTTTTTTTGTGGTGCTGGGGATTGAACCCAGGACCCTGTGCTTGACAGGCAAGCATTCTACCAACTGAGCTATACCCAAGCCCTACAATAACCTATTTTTGACCTTTTGTGGCAGCAGCTGTTGTTATTATATTAAATTTTATGAATCAAAGTACCTGGCATAAACATCTTAAAAAGAAAGTGCGTGGCAGAAATTAGTTTTTTGTTTTTTTTTCTTTGATACCAGGGATTGACTTCAGGGGTACTTAACCACTGAGCCACATCCCCAGCCCTTTCTTGTATGTTATTTAGAGACAGTGCCTTGCCGAATTGCTTAGGGCTTCTTTAAAGTTGCTGAGGCTGGCTTTGAAATCGCAGTCTACCTACCTCAGCCTCCTGAGCCACTGGGATTACAGGCGTGTGCCACTGTACCTGGCGGAAATTAGTTTTTAAAAAATTTGGTACAGTTTATCCTGTAAAGGTATTTTAATGTATTTTTCTTTGTTACTAAATTCATATTTTTAATTACACAAAAACTTAAAAGGATATTGCAGATGAGAAATAGCTTTTATCTCTAGAGAGTGCTAACCTATTATAAATAACAAATTTTTTTTTTTTTTTGGAACCGGGATTGAACTCAGAGGCACTCAGCCACTGAGCCACATCCCCAGCCCTATTTTGTATTTTATTTAGAGACACTGAGTTGCTTAGGGCCTTGCTAAGTTGCTGAGGCTGGCTTTGAACTCGGGATCCTCCTGCCTCAGCCTCCCAAGTCGCTGAGATTACAGGTGTGTGCCACCATGCCCAGCTAATAATAAATGTTTAAAGTGTATTTTTTCTACTAAAATACATGAGATTATCTTGTTATATAAATCAGCTTTATAAAACTCAGTCTTGATTTAAAAAATCTATTTAATTATGTCTTCCTTCATGTTCTCATTATATCATCTAGAGATCTGTCATGCACAGGACTTGTTTCTGTATTTTATGTTTCAAACCCCTTATTGACCTCTTTGTTTCTTACTCATTGTCACATGCATAATGAAATTTCTGACATGTAGTTCTTACACACATGTTTTTTAAATTATTCCAATAACTACTAGTGAAAGATTTTCTTTGAATTTGAAAGGAAATAATGGTAATCTGTCTGTCTTTACTTAAATTAGTTATTTATGGTATGGGGCCTACCATGGAGGTATAGAAAAAGTCTTAGGGAAGTTGGTGGAAAGGTGCTTCATTATGTTAGTTCAGTGTTAGGAACTTTGATTAGGCAGACTGTTCATATATTAACAGGAAATGAGACCAGCAGAGTTACCTTGTACTTGCACAGGTTAATTAAAATGAACTAAGCTGTTAAAGCACTGTAGGTCTTCATTTTGTGACTCCTGTGGAAATAGCCCTCAGAAGTAAGTAGTGTCCTTTCTTTGCTATATCTCTGAAGTTTTAACAACTTTATATACTTACTTGGAAATATTCAAACTTTTAGGGATGTTAAGAGCTTTCCTCTTAAGGTGATTGTAATTTTCGGACAGTATTTGGGACTATACCTGTGGTTTGTGATATACAGCAAATGACACCAATAGAGGTAAGAGATTCTGTTGGGTTGATGCTCATAATAAGAAGAGTGGATTATCCCACAGAAGCAATAAGAGTGATTTTTTAGAAGGAAACTCTTACTTAATGTTTACTATAGAATTAATATTTTAGAGATGTTGACATTAGCTTACTTGTTTTTTTTTTCTCTTATTAGTATTATATGTAGATGTGGAATCTGATTTTCACGCTAAAGTTCCTGTTGTGGTGTGCAAAGATCAGAAAAGGTTGGTAACAATGAAGGGAAAATAAAATATTAAAACAAAAACAAACAACCAAATTTGTAGTGAACATCATTTGTAGTGAACATCACTACATTTATTTGTAGTGAATCTTCTTTAAGAGAAGATTTTTGTTTTAGGTTTCTTCAGGGATTAATATGATTACACTAGTTTCTATTAATTAAAAATAGCAAGCTTACTAAATGCATGTGAGCAAGAAATAGAATTATCAAACTGTGGAAAATAAAACACTCTGGGCAAAACTTTTAATTTTCTTTTTCTCAAGGTTTATTTGCTCACCTAACAAAGTTAAGCATTTACTTATATGTAGGTACTGCATTATTATAGGGATAGAAACAGCAATAAGAGAGAACCTCTTGTTAAGAATCTTACTGTGGGTCTGGAGTTGTGGCAGAGTAGTAGAGTGTTTGCCTTGCCTTACGTGTGTGAGGCACTGTGAGGCACTGGATTCGATCCTCAGCTCCACATGTAAATAAATGAATAAAATAAAGGTCCATCAACAACCAAAAAATATAAACAGAATCTTACTGTATATTAAAATCTAGTTTAAGTTCACTGAAATGAATGAGTCATTGAAGACTTTGTCATCAGATAGGACTCTATAGTACTGAGAAGACAAAGTGCCTTTGAAAAAGGAAATTAGAACAATGCTATTGGAGATGAATGTGGAAGACATGAAAACAATACAGAAATCATATTTTTAAAAATTGATTATTAACTTGTTTTTCTTACATTTAAAGATTGTTGCATTTCCTTATTCAACCCAGAACTGTCTCCTCTGGAGATCTAGTTTACCTTCCTTATTTATTTTTTTTCTTTTCTTTTTCCTTTCCCTTCTTCTGTCCCTCCCTCCGTTCCGTTCCTTCCTTCCTTCCTTCCAACACAGGAGTGCTGTACCTTTGAGCTATATCCCCCCAGCCCTTTTTTATTTTGATACAGTGTCTCACTAAATTGTTAAGGGTCTCACTAAATTATTAAGGCTGACCTCAAACTTGAAATCCTCCCATCTCAGCCTCCTGAGTTGCTGGGATTACAGGTGTACACCACTGCACCTGGCTCACCTTCCTTATATTTTAAATTAGAAAATTTGAGACTGGGAAGGGTTAAGCATTTGTCCAGATTCATATCACTTAGGGGAAAACCAGAAATGGAGTAGAGGCAATCTGTCTTCTAGTGTTTTCTTTCACATGTATTAAATTGCTTGTGCATGGTAATTTCAGATACATTTTTGTCTGTGTTCCCAAAATATCTCTAGTACACTTCTTTCATCCCATTTAAGGTGACTCCTGTTTTTACTTACATATAACTTGGTTTTCACTTACATATAACTTGTGGACTAATAAATTAGTAAATCTGCCTAATATTTTTTGGCACGGGGGTTGAACCTGAGGTATTTTGCATGCTAGGCAATCACTCTACCACTGAGATGTCCCTACCCCTTTTTAAATTTTATTTTGAGAGTAGGGTCTCGCTAAGTTGCCCAGGCTGCCTTCAACTTTATAATCCTCCTGCTCCCACCTCTTCAGTATTTGGAACTACAGGCGTATGCCAGCATGAACAGTGACCTCAGTGTCTGACCTTTAATCTGAAAATAACATACCAGTAAAGTAATGAAAGTTTGGATAGGAAAAGATAGAGTCAAGAAGTATAGCTAGTCAGTTCAGTATTTTATCTTTTGTTTATATCATGTTCAAAGTAAAAAGAATGAACTAGGAAAGTATATTGTGTTACTTTGTTACTTTGCCATTGAAGAGACAATGTCCTTTCTGTCTTATCAATCAAATTTTGGTGATTTTTTTGTATCAGGATTGAATCCAGGGGCACTTAACCACTGAGCCACATCCCGAGCCCTTTTTATTTTGTATTTTTCTAAATTTTGAGACAGATCTTGCTTAGGGCCTCACTAAGTTGCTGAGACTGGCTTTGAATTTGCAATTCTTTTGCCTCATCAGGCATGTGCCACCTACACCTGGTAAATTTTGGTAATTCTTTTTTTTTTTTTTTGGTTGTTGATGAACCTTGGTTTTATTTATTTATATGTGGTGCTAAGAATTGAACCCAGTGCCTCATATATGCTAGCCAAGCCCTCTACCACTGAGCAACAACCCCAGCCCGATTTTGGTGATTCTTAATGTTCCTTTTGGAATTTATTTTTCATGAACTTAAATACTAAGTTGAAATTTGGTTGAAATTTGTTTCTAAAGTGCACAGAAGATTAAAAATATCCTTCTCTAATTTATATGGAACTTAGTAATGATCTATAGTTTTCAGTTACCTTTAATTTTATGATAATATTTATTTTTACTATAACTTTTAGGAATTAAAATATGGTGGCTAAAAAGTGTAACCACAGGATTTGAAGTATTCTGCTTTTTAGGGCATTAATACAGTAAAATTTGTTTCTTTTTCATTTACAGTGGTTTACTTTGTAGAGTGAGTGCAGGAAATGATATGGCATGTCTCACTACTGATTTACTTGCTGCTCTTGGCAAAATGGAACCTGTCTTTATTCCCTTGGTGTTAGCCTTTCGATACTGGGCTAAGGTAAGTGGAATGGAAAGAAAAGTACCTAATCTTCAAAATAAGACAGGCTTTTCTTTATACTGATGTGAAACATAAATCATAACATGGACAAAATAGTTATCTGTGCCAGACAAAAGAGGTGTGACTGGCTCCAGTTTATGGGTAAGTAAAGTTTTCATAGACATATGATGGTTCCCCTTTATCCACAAGAAATATATTCCAAGAGCTCCAGGTAATGCGTGAAACCTTGGATAGCATTGCACTGTATGTACACTGTTTTTTCCTATCTCTACGTATCTATGATAAAGTTTAATTTATAAATAAGGCACAGTAAGAGATTAACAACAATAATAGTAAAACAGTTGTAACAATATAATGTAATAAAAGTTATTAAAACTTATGAGGTTAAAAAATTTTTTATTTGTGCTCCTGGGGCTTGGACCCAGTGGCTCATACCTGTGAGGCAAGTGCTCTACTACTGATATCCCCTGTTCTTTTCAAAAATTTTATTTTGAAATGGAGTAAGTTGCCCAGGCTGGTCTCAAATTTGTGATCCTCTTACCTTAACCTCCCAAGTATCTGGAATTATGAGTGTGTGTTACTGTGCCTGGCAAAACCAATGCATTTTTTTATTCCTAGAATTTTTTGTATAATATTTTTTGATCACTGTTGACTGTGGATAACTAAAACTGTGGAAAGTGAAATTGTGGATTAGGGGCATATGGCATTTACTTATTGATTTATTGTAGAATTTTTAATGGCATACTTTATTCTTATATACTTTATCTTAATATATGAGGCTCAAGTTTTCATTCACATTATAAATTAAAATGATAAGATTTTAAGATATGGTATGTAAGTTAAGGTTCTTCTGTTGGCATATTTGTTTTTCCAATCTTTGTCTCAGGGTATTCTCTTTTCCCTAAATCGTTAATCATGTGGTGCAATTTCTGATTGGGCAATAGTGGAGGATTAGTTATCCAAGTTTCCTAAATTAGAATTAATTTGTATTTCTAAATGCTTTAGTTACCTTGTGTTCATTTCTTTGGTGCGGGGGTAGGAAGAGTGGTAATTGCCAGTATCAATCCAGATGTCTAGACCGAGGTTTGTGATCACTTATTAGAATAATGATGAGTAAATTCTAGTGAGGCCCTAAGCATTTTATTGAGACCAGCTCTCAAAAATAAAAAATAAAAAGGTTTCAGGCTAGGGATATGGCTCAGTGGTAAAGCACCCATGTTAAATCCCTGATACTAAAATAAATAAGTAAGCAAGCAAGCCAATAAATAAATAAATAGAATTCTTTTCATTCCAGTAATAGGAAACAGTGCATTATAGTCAAGTTACCTGAGGTACTTTTTGTGATTAATATAAGAATTGATTGGGCAAAGAAATTAAACAGTCACTTCTTAAAAGAAGAAATACAAATGGTTAACAAATATATGAAAAATGTTCCATATCTCTAGCAATTAGAGAAATGCAAATTAAATCAATACTGAGATTTCACCTTCTTCCAGTCAGAATGGCAATTATCAAGAATACAAGTAACAATAAATGTTGGTAAAGATATGGGGAAAAAGGTATACTTATACATTGCTGGTGGAACTGCAAATTGATGCAACCACTCTGGAAAGCAGTGTGGAGTTTCCTCAAAAAACTAGGAATGGAACCCTCATATGACCCAGCCATCCCACTCCTCATTATATATCCAAAGGAGTTAAAATCAGCATGCTACAATGATGCAGCCACATCAGTGTTTAAGGCAGCACAGTTTGCAATAGCCCAGCTATGGAACCAACCTAGGGGCCCTACAGGAGAAGAATGGATAAAGAAAATGTGGTATATATATACACAGTGGACTATTACTCAACCATAAAGAAGAATGACTTTATGGTATTTACTGGTAAATGGATGGCACTGGAGACTCAAGCTGAATGAAATAAGTCAGTCCCAAAAAGTCAAAGGTCAAATGTTTTCTTTAATATACAAAAGCTAATCCAAAATAAGGGGGGTAGGGAATAGAAGAAAGATCAGTGAAGTAGACAAAGGGGAATGAAGGGAAGGGAAGAGGAATGGAATAGGGAAAGACAGTGGAAATCAATAGCAAAAAGATCATGAGATTACATTTGATTATATTCTGGCTGTCTTTTTAAAGTAGTTATATTCTTTGTATTCCAGTAATAGAAACCAATCCATTATAGTCAAGTTACCTGACTCTGAGCTACTTTTTGTGATTAATGTAAAAGCTGCATTTTTTAGTAGTATTTGGCCTCTAAAAGTAAGAGACCCTGGAATTTTAAGAGCTCTCTTTTAAGCTTCCTCAATCTTGTTCTTCTGTGAGATGTCTGATGTGTTAAAAAAAAAATCCATTGACAGTTTTTATAGTTGCAAAGGAATTTTGGTTAAAATAAAGACTATTTACAAAACAAACATTCTAAACAGAATTGCTCTTCACTATTAATTTTGTATACTTGCCGGGCGTGGTGGTGCACGCCTGTAATCCAAGCGACTTGGGAGGCTGAGTCAGGAGGATCTAGAGTTCAAAGCCAGCCTCAGCAACTTAGTGAGGCCCTAAGCAACTCAGTGAGACCCTGTCTCTAAATAAAATACAAAATAGGGCTGGGGATGTGGCTCAATGGCCAAGTGTCCCTGTTCAATCCCTGGTTCAAAAAAAAAAAAAAAAATTTTGTATACTGTTTTTAGAGAGTTTAGAAAATGCAGTAAAGGAGGAAAATGTCAGTATTTGAAAAATTATGAAATTATCCCTTTTTGCTCATAGTATAATTGTATATCTAGAAAACCCTAGTAAATGACTACTAGGATTAGCCGAGCATGGTGGTGCATGCCTGTACTCCTAGCTGCTCAGGAGACTTAAGGCAGGAGGATTGCAAATTCAAAGCCAGACTCAGTAACTTATTAAGACCCTGGCTCAAAAAAACAAAAACAAAACAAATTAACAAAGGACCAGGAGTGTGGTTCAGTGGTTAAATGCCCCTAGGTTCAATCCCTGGTACCAAAAAACAAAAACAAAAAACAAAAACCAAAAACAACCAACTAGGATTAATAAGAGAATTTGTTAAGATTATTAAATCCAAGATAAGTACACAAAAATAAGTAGCTTTTCTTTGCCATAAAAATAACTTGATAGAATGAAAACAAGGAAAAGTATTACGTGATGACAGCAACAGAAATTACAAAATAATAAGAAATAAATTTAGTAAGAAAGTTACAGGAAGAAATATTATTGAATGGTATAAAAAAATTTATCCTGAAGAAATCTGTCCATTCAGCAAACATTTATTAGATGCCTATGTGCCCTAAGACATTATTCCAGCAGGTGGGAACATCTATTTAACAAAGCATACAAAGCCTTGCTGTTATGGATCTTAAATACTTTTGGAAGAATCAGATAGCACACAAATGCATAAATAATGTAATATCTGGTAGAGTTTAATGCTCTAAAAATGAGAAGATATGATAAGAGAGTGATATTATTCTGGGTGGTTATGGAAAATTTCTAATTAAGTTCAAACCAGCCTCGTTAAAATCTGATGGAATAGCCTAGCTAACGCAGAGCCTTTAAGATGGGAATGATCTTTCAGGTGCAAAAAGGAAGACAAAATTGGTGAGATGAAGTGAATGTGGATGAAAGTTGTAGGAGTTAATTTCTGAGGTGAAAAATTTGGATATATTTAATGGCCGGCAGTAAGAAAAGAGAAAGGGTTTAAAAGTAATATACAACTCGATGTGATTTATGCTTGTAAAGATCACTCTAGGGTTAAAGAATAGAAACAGGGAGCCCAGTGGACAGGCTGTTTTGGTATATTGGCCAGAGATGATGATAATTTGTGCTAGGTTAGAGTGGCTATGCAGGAAATTAGAGAGAGGTGGTCCAAGTTTTGGAAATAGGACTTGTAGTTGTATTGGATGTAAAAGTTGAAGGAATTTGAGTAATTTTTTGAAAATTCAGATACCAAGTTTTTGGATAGGGAGATGGTATCCCTTAAATGTAAAAAAAATGTTTTAATTAATTTTCACATGTACCATATTTCCAATTAGAATTATTAGTGGGATAAAAAATACAATGAAAATGATCTTAAAATGTTTAATGGAAGAATAAATATCTGAGAATAGCCAAAAGAATTCAAAAGGAGGAATGATAAAGGGAGCCTAATATATCACTATAAATCTGCTTTAATAAATAGCATTGGCATAGTAATAGACAAATAAATCAGTGGAACAGAATAATAGAATGCCCTGAAGTAGATCCTATGTATGAAAGAAAATATTTTATTTCAG
This sequence comes from Glaucomys volans, assembly GCA_020662805.1. Lineage (NCBI taxonomy): Eukaryota > Metazoa > Chordata > Mammalia > Rodentia > Sciuridae > Glaucomys > Glaucomys volans. Next base: position 211,703 of record JAJEJO010003915.1, read on the forward strand.
TGTTGAAATTATGATGATTTAATAAATGGTTGCAAATCACAACTGTATCTTTCTGGAAGAAAATAATGTTCGATCCTTAGCATACAAAATAGAAAAATAAATTCCACTTAAATGAAGTTTTTAAAATTTAGAAGAAAATTTAGGAGTATGTGTATGTAAACTATGGGTTTGGGAGAACTTTTTGCCATGATAGAATAACTAGGAGTTATACACTAAATAATGCTTAAAGAAAAATAGTAAATTGAGAAAAGTAGCATATTTTAAATGCATATATTAGCTATAAAGGGTTTTTTGTCTATAAGTAAACATAATATATGAAAATAGAAGAACTGACAAAAGATTTAATAGGTAATTCAGAAAACTGTAAATCCAAATGGTTAATAAACATGAAAATTGCATAATTCTTCTCTTAAGGTTAAGGACATGCAGATTGAAGTAACTGCTAAATATTGCATCTCATCTGTCCCATCAACAGTTTTTTAAGTTGATAATACCTAGTGTTGGAAGGAGTGTGTTCACTCATATGTTAATGAGGAACAACAGAAATTTTTTTTTTTTATACTTTTATTTTTTGGTGGTGCTGGGGATTGAACCCAGGGCCTTGTGCTTTTGAGGCAAGCACTCTACCAACTGAGCTATATCCCCAGCCCAGAAAATCTTTTTTAAAAAATATCATTTTTAGTTGTTGATGGACATTTATTTTATTCATTTATTTATATATGGTGCTAAGAATTGAACCCAGTGCCTCACACAAGCTAGGCAAGTGCTCTACCACTGAGCTACAACCCCAGACCCTAGAAATTCTTATAGTGATATTGGAGAGTAACCCCATGGTAATTAAAATACATCACATATTTTAAAATTCAGCAGACATATTCCTGGGAACATAGCTAATTGAAATATGTACCAGCATTTGGGAAATATGTCTAGAGATAAATATTATGACACTGTTTGAAGTGGCACAAATTCAGAAGTGTGTGAACGTCCTTGAGTGGAGAAACTGTTGAGTAGTCATTTAGATAATAAACTGCAATTTAACTATTTAAAAGAATGTGTTAGATTTATGCTGATTGACTTAGAAGGACTTTCTTTTTTTTTTTAACCAGGGATTGAACTCAGGGACACTTGACCACTGAACTACATCCCCAGCCCTATTTCGTATTTTATTTAGAGACAGGGTCTCACTGAGTTGCTTAGGGCCTCGCTAAGTTGCTGAGGCTGGCTTTGAACTCGGGATCCTCCTGACTCAGCCTCCTGAGTAGATTGGATTACAGACATGCGCCACCACACCAGGCTTAGAAGTACTTTCTTGATGCATTCTTAAGAAGAGTAAAATCCATAGTGGGGGGTGGTTAGGGAAGGGTGAAGGAACCTTGGATTGTACAGAGGGGAGTGAGGGGAGAGATGGAGTGGGTAGGGAGGGAAAGAACAGTAGATTGTGAGACAGACATTATTATACCCCCCACATGTATGAAAAGATTTTTTTAAAAAAAAATCACAGTCAAGCCGGGTGTGGTAGCACGTGTCTGTAATCCTAGTGGCCCAGAGGCTGAGGCAGGAGGATTGCAAGTTCAAAGCCAGCTTTAGCAAGGGCAAGGCTATAAGCAACTCAGTGAGACCCTGTCTCTAAATAAAATACAAAATAGGGCTGGGGATGTGGCTCAGTGGTTGAGTGCCCCTGAGTTTAATCCCCAGTTCCAAAAAAAAGTTAATATAAATAAATAAAAAACGTTTAAAATAAAATTTTATTTTTGACTTTGGTGTTCTTCAAAGAAAAGAAAAAGAATAATATACAGGGAGATGTCTATAATTACCATTTTATTTATTTATTTATTTATTTATTTTGGAACTGGGGGTTGAACTCAGGGGCACTCCACCATCCCCAGCCCTATTTTGCATTTTATTTAGAGACAGGGTCTCACTGAGTTGCTTAGGGCTCACAGTTGCTGAGGCTGGCTTTGAACTTGCGATCCTCCTGCCTCGGCCTCTTGAGTCACTGGGATTACAGGCGTGCGCCACCGCCCAGCTTATAATTACCATTTTAGTAAAACCAACAAATCCCACGAAATTCTCCCTATATTTATGTAAACATAGATATGTATATATATTTGCATATGGTTATTTGAGTATAGAAAAAGACCATGAAGGAGTACATAGAAGGTTGTTAATGCTAAAGCAGAAGTAGAGGGGAGAAAAGAAAAAATATCTTTAAAAGTTGTCCATAACAAAAGCACCATATATAATATGATTCTGTTTAACTGAAATATGTATGTACATTTTGTGTGGAGGAATAAGTGAAAAGATAGTCACTAACACATTACTGACTTATTTCATGATGATGAGATTTCAGGTTATTTCTTACATTTTTCTTTATTGTTTGAACTTCCTAGTGATTAAGGTATGAAAAACAAGCTACTTTTTTATTGTGTAAATTGAAGAAAACAAAGTGCTAGTATTTTTTTCCCCTTTGATTTTGCAGTTGTGCTATATTGACTCCCAAACTGATGGTGGAATTCCTTCTTACTGTTTTGCTTTAATGGTGATGTTTTTTCTACAACAAAGAAAACCCCCTCTTCTTCCTTGCTTACTTGGAAGTTGGGTAAGCCTTAGTGTGTGACGTTTATGTGCATGTATATGGATAGTTTGCTCTTGCAGAGTGCTCTGCTCAAACATTTTAAGCTGGAATTCTGGTTTGTCTGTTTGTCCATCTTTTTTATTTTTTATTTTTAATAATTTTTCCACTACCAATTTGGAATGCCTTTTTATATAGATTGAAGGCTTTGACCCAAAAAGAATGGATGACTTTCAGCTGAAGGGCATAGTAGAAGAGAAGTTTGTGAAGTGGGAATATAATTCAAGTAGTGCAACTGAGAAAAACTCAATTGCTGAGGAAAACAAAGCTAAGGCAGACCAACCAAAAGATGATACCAAGAAGACAGAAACAGACAACCAAAGTAATGCCATGAAGGAAAAACATGGCAAAGTAAGCTGTTTTTGTTTTTGTTTTTGGCTTTTCTCTCTGTAGAATTTGTGATACCTTCAATTGAAGCTATTTGAATAGTAGATTCACTGACCTTGAGCAAGCCTCTTGGCCTCATTTTCCTCATCTATAAAGTGAGGGGTTGATCTGGTTTAGTTTTTTAGTACTGAGATTCTCTAATGAATTTATACCTCATTTTGGAAGACTTGTATTGTTTGAATCATGTTATTATCAAGGTTATTCTTTGTATCTTTTTTTTCATTTAAACAAAGAAAATTGCCTTTCATAGTTTGGCTCTGACCAAAACTTCAGAATATGGGAATTTTGCTGCCAGATTGGGTGGAGAAATAAGCCCCTTTGCTTTATGAGGGGATGGCTTGCTTATTTAATCATTCAACTTTCATTTATTAAGAACCTACTATGTGCCAGGCATTATCTTGAGTGCTAGAGAACCAAAGGTAAACATACAAGGATTGTGTCCTCTAGAAGTCTGGATCTACAGTCTCTGGATTTTAGGCTTCTCAGTAGAGCATTATTATAGAAGTTTGAACATTTCTGGAAATAATTGCTCTAACTATACTGAATTATTTATGGTTCCCTGGATATACTTCTTTTTTCCATTCATCTCTCCCGCTTTCCCTAGATCATTCTACTCTCTCCTCAAACCACCAGTATTCTCAGCTCCTTACGTCACTGAGAAAACTGAAACAATCAGAAGAGAACTTCCACACATGGACCATTATCTGTTATCATCTACACTCACATATTCTGCCTAGGTGCCTGCTTTCAAAAAGGAACTTCCAGTGTTTTAATCTAGTGTATTCAATCTCATATCTTTTTTATTCCAGAATATTACTCCAGCAGTTGTTCTCTTTTCCTCCTAAATTACCAGTTTTTCATTCTCTATTAAATCAAATAATGCTTTTAATTCTACCATTTTAAAGAAAAATCTTGGCACCACTCCCCCTCCTTAGAACACTTTACCTTCTCATCAGTTCATGCTCCCCTTTGCCATAAAACTTCTTGAAAGAATTATCTGTATTCACTATTTCCAATTTTTCTTTCTTCCTAACATATCAGTTTGCCAGAATTTGTGTCATTAATGTCAGTCATCTTCACATTGCTAATCCAATGGTCATTTCTCAATTTTTATCTTTTTTGCACTTATTAGCAACATTTGCCAGTTGATTACTTCCTTCTCAGAAAAATTGCCTTACTTGGCTTTCTAGGCACCACACCTATAGCTGGTTATTCCTTTTCGGTCTCCTTTGCTGGTTCCTCCTTTTTTCTTGAATTTTTTAATGTTGAAGTGTTACAGGGCATGGGTCATAATTTTTTTATTCCCTGTGTGTCTACACTTCTGGTGTAATCATATCCAGTCCTTGGATTTTAAATATCATCTGTATAATGATGACTCCTAAATTTAAATCTCTAACTGGACCTCTTTCTCAAACTCCATAATTGTATGTACAACTGCTCATTTAGTATGTCTGCTTAGGTGTCCTAAACTTGATGTGTCTAAAATGAACTCCTGTCCTTCTCCTTAAATTTGTTCCATGTGCTGGTTTCCCAACTCAGTTGCTGGTACTCTGTCCTTTGAGTTAAAACCTTTGAGTGCTGGACACAGTGGCACATACCTGTAATCCCAGTGACTCAGGAGGCAGAGACAGGAGGATTCCAAGTTCAAGGCTAGCCTCAGCAACTTAGCGGGGACCAAGTGAGACCCTATCTCAAAATAAAAAATAAAATGGGCTGGGGACATAGTTCAGTGGTAAAAGTGCCCCTGCATTCAAGCCATAGTATCAAACAAACCAAGAAAACCTTGAAATCACTCCTCTCTTTTATTCATATTCCATATCAAGTCTGTTAAAAAATTCTGTCATCTCTACTTCAAAATATATCCAGAATTTGATCATCTTCTACTCCTTCCTTCCACTGTTACCTTCCTGTTGTAGCCATCATCATTTCTAGCCTGGATTACTGCTGTAGTTTCCTAACAGATTTCCCTGAAATCTACCAGTTTCCTTTACTCTAAACACAAAAATCTGAATGGTGGTTCTGAAACATTAAGTCAGGTCATACTCCTCCTACTTTTCATACTAAAAATGCTTTAGTTGCTCCTCATTTCATTTATAAGAAAAGGCAAAATAGTTTTTACTGGATAGCTCTTTGTTTTCTTCTACTACTCTTCTTAATCTATCACACTAACTTTCATGGTTTTTTCTTTAAAGCTAGTCACACTTACTTTGCATATGTTTATTCTATTTGTTCCTCATTCTTAGAACACTTTTACCTTCTTATCAGTTCATGCCTTCTTAACAGATCTGATTTCTGACCATTCGGCTTAACACTGTGACCTCCTCTTGGTCCCATGTTTCTATTCCTTTTATCTTAACTTTTCCTCCATAGCACTTACCTTCTCCACACTAATCTTCTTCTAAGTTATTGATGTAACTTACCTATTAACTATGTTTGTCTTCTATAAACTAGACTTGATTAAATCAAGGACCTAGGTTTTTTTTCCTAAGATATATTCTAAGTACCTAGTATATTGCCTGGTACATAGTCAGGACTCAACAAATAGTTATAGAATTGAATGTGTGAATGACTGTTTCATGCCATTATACTGCATAGTGATCACTTTTCACCAGTCTTCATCTAACTCATTCTTTTGGATTTCAGATATTACTTCTTCTGTTATGACCTCTCAGATTTAGAGTTCTGCCTTAGCATATAGCCTAGCCTTTACTGTAATTGTTTAACTCTCTCTGTCCTAGTAGCCTGAGAAGTAGGACCTCATCTTATCTGAGTGGTAGTATAGTATAATGATTCATAACATGGATTCAGTAGCCAGGTGGTCTTGAGTCAAGATTCTTGCCTTATAGTATCTGGGTTCATAGAATTGTATTATACTAAATGTGCCACTCTTAGAAGCGGATTGGTTTCATAGTGATGGCAAGCGTCATGTGTAAGTGTGAGCTCTCATTTTATTCCAGGGAATAGTATGTTCTAAAGAATTGTGTCTGAATGAAGGAATTTTTTGAAAGTCAGGATATTTACTTAAATTTGTAATTATTGCAATAAGTAGCTGTAGTAGTTGTTATCCAGTGCTTTGTTGGCTGTACATGAGAATCACTTTAAGGAGCTTTAAAAATCCTAGTGTCTGGTATAACACAGATCAGTTAAATCGGGTTCTTCAGAGTGGGAATGGTGTTGAATTCAGGCATTAGTCTACATTAATGCTCACTAGATCATTCTAATGTGTAGTCAAAGTTGAGAATCATTGGTTTAATGCAAATAAAACAAAATTCCTAGGAATCAGTAAACTGGGACTCAAACTGGTTGATTTTTGACAAATTACTACTTCATTCCTCAGTTTTTGAAAACAATCTCTGAGGTCTTTTCTAATTGAAAAGTCATTGATTTTTTTAGCTTTGTGAAACTTAAATGAAAAGTATTTTTTATCTTTCAGTCTCCCTTAACATTGGAAACACCAAATCAGGTATCTCTGGGACAGTTATGGCTGGAGCTGCTAAAATTTTACACACTGGATTTTGCTTTGGAGGAATATGTCATATGTGTACGAATACAAGATATTTTAACAAGAGAGAACAAAAACTGGCCTAAAAGGCGAATAGCAATTGAAGGTGAGATGATGTGTTGTACTTAATTTGGAGACTTTTATTTTTGGTGCCACCTGTCATCTGATAAACTATTATAAATTTTATCCCTTGACTGACATAAAGAACAATTGATATTGACAAACAAGGTTCCATATTGTATCCCCAAAATATTAATTTTACCTTGGCAAGAGATGAAAATTGTTAATTGGTCCTGAAGTTTGAAAAATTTCATTTTTATGATAATGTGTAGGGTGGCATAGTGGCATAGCTTCTTTTTCACATAATTTCATCACTGAAACTATAATTACTGAATTGATCTTCTCAGTTAACCTCTTATTAGTTACTTTTTATTATTATCTTCTCTCTGCTTCCTTTTAGCCTTTTCTTTTGTGGAAGAAACAAAGGAAAAGATGTTGCTCTTGTTTTCCTTCTACACAGTTTTCAGGAACTGTTTTTGGGATTATAGATTACAAAAACCTTGGGAAAAAGTGCTCTGCTGGCAATTTAACAGTTAAACTCTATTTATATAAGCTTGGAAATGTAGTTTGTTGATAGAGACTAGTTATTGACCATTTTCTTTTTTACTAGATCCATTTTCAGTCAAGAGGAATGTTGCACGGAGCTTAAACAGCCAACTTGTTTATGAATATGTTGTGGAGAGATTCAGGGCAGCTTATCGGTATTTTGCCTGTCCTCAGAGGAAGGGCGGAAATAAGACCACAGTGGATTTCAAGAAAAAAGAGAAGGGGAAAGTAAACAATAAGAAACCAATGAAGTCTGACAATGTGGCAACCAACTGTTGTAGTCTGCTTGGGGAAAGCACAGAAAAAATAAATACAGAAAGAGGTCAACCTGATAAACATGATGAAATGGAAAGTACATCACAGAGATGTATTATTAACAATGACAGTTTGTTGGTAAATGAACTAGATTTGGCTAACCATGGACAGGAATCTTCATCTCTTTCTGCGGATGCCAATCAAGGCAGTGAATTAGAGCCAAAATCAGTTAAGAAACAAAATGATTTAGCGCCTTCAGAAACTTGTTTAAAAAAGGAGCTCAGCCAATGTAATTGCATTGGGTTGCCTGACCCAGATGAATCTGGTGGAACAGACTGCAGGTCAAATATAGAAGCAGAAAGTTCACATCAGATTATGTGCACCAACACATCTGCTACCTCTTGCAACTGCAAAACTACAGAAGTTGCTTCTGACCTTAATGATGATGATAACCTCCCCTCCCAGGAATTACATTATGTGTTTGATAAGTTTATTTTAACCTCTGGCAAGGTAGGATACAGTTTGTAAACAATCTGTAAGATTTTGTGATATGACTTTGTCTTTTTTTTTCTTTCTTTGTGGTACTGGGGATTGAATCCAGGGGCTTCATGTTCTATCCACTGAGCTATATCCCTACCCCTGACTTTGCATTTCTTTATAGTTTTTAGATTTAGAAGTGTAAAAATGTCTTCTGTGGTAGTGACTATTGTTTTGGAATGATTTTGGTGTGTTTTTGTCTTTTGCTTTCTGCACTTTCCCTATAGTTGCTTTTAAATGGTGTCTGTAAAGCACCAAGAGGTTTTAGCATTCTAGTTGTTTTTCTTTACTTTCTCATACATAAAAGTATTCGTCCTATATTTTATGAAAATCAGTTTAGCACCATATATTTTGTTTTGCTTATTTTTATACATATGCTTAACAATTCTTCCAAAAAGAATGAAAGATTTAAAATTCTATCTGTATTCTGTTTTTGAAATGTGTTTTTTTTTTTTTTTTTTGGTAGAGAGCACAAATATCCTAAAGGTAGATGAAATAAACTAAGATCAGGAACCAAATAAAAGAAGAATTCAGATTCTGTTTCTGCCTTTGAGTTCTTTTGGATTTTGTATTAATTCTTATAAATTATAGGGGCCCTAACTTCTCTACTTTTTTTTTTTTTATGTATTTTTTCAGTGCTGGGAATCAAACATGGCCATGCACATGCTGGACAAGTTCTCTACCATAGATCTGTATCCCAGTCCTACTTTTCTACTTTTAAAGTGGAAGAGTCTGAGCTTTAACTCTTGAAATTGAAGAAAATATTCCAATGAACCAGGCTTACTGGTCATGCCTGTAATCCCTGCTACTTGGAAGGCTGAGGCAGGAGGTTCATGAGTTTGAGCCTGGACAATTTAGTGAGATCCCATCTAAAAATAAAAAAATGGGAAGGGGAATAGATATAAGAAGGGGAAATGATACAACTCAGTGGTAGAGTGCTCCTGGTTTCAGTCTCCCGTATTGCAAAACAAACAAATGAACAAAATCAACAATGGTCCAATAGCAGAAAATAAGCAACAACTACTTTTTAATAAAACTTTAGCTACATTACATTGCTTTAAGTACAATATGTTATACTGAAATATCATTATAAACTTCCAGAATGAAAAAATGATTATTCAAAGCATGTGTAAGCCAAATAGAATATTTAAAAAAGCTGGAATGTCATTCACTTGTATTTTATCAGTAATTACTTATGGACAGGCTTAAGATTTTTAACCTAATTACTAAGCAATATTTTTTAAAAGTCTGCTTTATTGAGATATGATTGATATTTAAAAAGCTGTATACATTTAATGTATACAACTTGATGTTTGGAAGTAAGTATACAGCTATGAAATCATCACTATTAATGCTACACATCTATCCATCATCTCCAAAAGCCTCTAGCTTTCCTTTTGTAGAAAGAGAACTTAATGTTAAATCTGTTCTGTTAGCAAAATTTTTTTTCCTCTTAGCAAAATTTTAAGAATATAATAAAGCATCGTTAATCATAGGCCTAAGGTTGTGCAACAGATATCTAGAACTTAGTTGTTTTGAACAAATCTTTGACCAACACCTTCTTATTTCCCCCTTCCACTAAGCAGTATTTCTTCATTATGTATAGGGATGTATCTATTGCATTTTATCTAGGTTGCAGTATTTAGGGCATATGAACTTTTTTTTTTTTTTTTTTTTTTTTTTTGTGGTGCTGGGGATTGAACCCAGGGCCTTGTGCTTTGCAAGGCAAGCACTCTACCAACTAAACTATATCCCCAGCCCTGGGCATATGAACTTTTGAAAGGATGAAATAAATGATAGATTTTTAGAAAAACCTCTTAATTATATAACTACAGTGTATTTCTTATATTTTATTCTCTGCCCCCCTAAACTTACCAATTTTAATAAGGTACTATTTCTCCTATTTTTATTTTTACTAGTTATCTGTAATATTTTAAAAGAATTTCCCTTCTATATGTTATTTAAAAAAGAGAATGCTTTGAAAAAAATAGAAGTTCTTCTATAGGTAGAAGTTCCTGAAGTACTTTTAATTAGCCCACAGTGTATTATTCCCATAGAGGTGTGTATAGTTTGCTGTGTATAATTTGTCTCAGAGTTTGTGACTATGTAAATGTCCTGGCTAACATTGGAGGAAGGCACTTAGAGTCTAAATGTCTCTTGATGAAAGAATAGTGGTCTTCCTTAACCATGTGCATTATTCAACTAGTTGGCATAAATTCTTTTGTTTTAACCACACCTGGTGGTCCAGTGGAATATATTTAAAATGGAGCTACAGGGTTTGAAGTTCAGTTTGTGGCTATTTAATACTTCTTTCTATGGAGCTAATTTATTTTTTGAGTCTAGTCCTGCAATTTGGTCTCTGGACACTGATGTAGTTGAACTAGTTGGCCAAGTGAGAATTCTATGAGTAATTGATTCTGAGATGGAAAATGTTTGGAGTGAATTGAAAGGTACAGTTTAAAATTTATGAACTACTTTGTTAGATATCAATAAATTAAAAATATAATGCACATATTTCCCTTTGGGAGCTAGTGAAGCTGTTTCAGTTAACAATGCCTTTTGTATGTCTTGTTTTTTCTCTATCTTACATCCTCAAGTGAATTTATTTATTTATTTTTTAAAACCTTTCTTTATTTATTTGTATGTGATACTGAGACTCGAACCCAGTGCCTCACACGTGCTAGGCAAGTGCTCTACCACTGAACCACAACCCCAGTACTGTGAATTTGTTATTGATAACCATTTTAGTGGAGGAAAAAGTGGTTTGCTCAAAACAGTTTTTGTATTGATTGCATTTCATTAACAGTTTTGTTTTTTAATCTCCACAAAGCACAGGTTATCAGAATTGAATTATATAAAAGATTCTTTTTGGAATCTGATGAAGTGCCTCAAAAGATTACTAGATTTTTTTTCTACCTTTGTGTAGCCGCCAACAATAGTATGCAGCATCTGCAAAAAGGATGGTCATTCAAAAAATGATTGCCCAGAGGATTTCAGGAAAATTGATCTAAAACCTCTACCACCAATGACAAACCGATTTCGGGAAATACTTGATTTAGTATGTAAAAGGTGTTTTGGTAAGTGTTTTATTCCTCTATCTATTGGGACTACATTCTTTCTTGGAAGTTAAATTTTCTAATTAAAGAACAATTCGCTTATTTTGTTTTGGTAGAGGTTTTTGAATAGTGTAGAGACCAAGCATAGATATTTACTAAATGTCTACTGTGTTCAGGGTAATGTGATAAATACCAGGGGGAATTTAATTGCTCCCATATGTATTAATTTTAAGGAACTTACACTGTGGATTTGAGCTGTTTAATGTAGCTACTACGTAGATGTGGCCATTCAACCTAAAATTAGTTCAAGTGAAATAAAATTAAGTTCCTCAGTTACACTGGACACACCTGAAGCCCTCAGTAGCTCCATGTGGGTGGAGGTTACTGCATTGGACAGTCTAAATAGAAAACATTAGCCGGGTGCGGTGGCGCACCCCTGTAATCCTAGCACTTGGGAGGCTGAGGCAGGAGGATCGCAAGTTCAAAGCCAGCCTCAGCAACTTAGCGAGGTCCTAAGCAACTCAGTGAGACCCTGTCTCTAAATAAAATATAAAATAGGGCTGGGGATGTGGCTCAGTGGTCGAGTGCCCCTGGGTTCAATCCCCAGGACCAAAAAAATAAATAAATAGAAAACATTTCTGTAATTGTGGTGCTCTCGAACAGTGCCGCCCTTACGTGAACGTATAAGACACGTATATAAATTGCCATAATTGGAAGTAGAATGTTGTATTCTATAGTAGTGGTGAATAAAATGCTGTGCACACCCAATTAATTTTAACTGAGGTAGATCTGAAGAATTGGAATTAATGATGTGGTATTTGAGATGACTCTTCCTGTGCATTTGCAAATATGTAAAGCAGCCTAACATGTACAATTTGGGAGAATAATTTGCCTTTGATTTGGAAAGTCTATAGAGAGAAATGTTCTTAAAGATACCTCTGGGGAGCTTGCATACCTTTTTATTTTTTATTTATTTATTTTTTGGTGGTGCTGGGGATCAAACCCAGGGCCTTGTGCTTGCAAGGCAGGCACTCTACCAACTGAGCTACATCCCCAGCCCCTTGCACGCCTTTATTCACCAAACATTTATGCATTGCTTGCTGTGTTTAGGTAGTATAAGATTTCTGATGTCATAACATGACATTGTAATTCTTCCCTCTTACCCTTCCCTGTTCCTGCCTCCTGCTAGGACTTAACTACTTCTGTCACTTAACTATAGATTAGTTTGCATTTTCTAGAGTTCTGTGTAAATGCAGTTACATAGAATGTATTCCTTTTATTGGGGGGTGGTGGTTTGACTTTCTTAGTCAGCATAATTATTTGAGATTCATCCATGTTATTAAGTGGTTAATTTCTGGGGCTGGGAATATAGCTCAGTTGGTAGAGTGCTCGCCTTGCAAGCACAAGGCCCTGGGTTCAAATCCCCAGCACCGCCAAAAAAAAAAAAAAAAAAAAAAAAAGTGGTTAATTTCTTTTTATTGGTGAGTAAGTAATCTTCCTTTGTATGTACATGTTAGTTTATTTACTTGCCTGTTGATCAATATTTTGCTTGTTTCTAAATTTTGGCTGTTAGGAATAAACGTCATACACATTCAGACTATGTGTCTTAGTATGAACATATGCTCGCTTTATCCTTGGGTAAATACTTGAGTGGAATGATTAGATCACACCACTAAAAAACAATTTTAAGTTACAATTCATTACATTTATTATTTTTCTCTCACTGTGGACTCATTTTATACTTCAGAATATAATTCAATAATGATTTCTTTTTATTAATAAATTCTAGCCTTGGCTAGAATTGGGAGCTGTTTCAGTTGGTATCTGTTTCCCTTTGATATGCCCTCATCAGTGTGTGGTTGGTTTGGTTTTTAGCCCTTCCTTACTTCTGGTACTACAAGATGCTCCAGAATTATTATGTATGTTTTCTGACCTCTTCTCTTTGCTTTTCTGTAAACTCCCATTCCAGTAATGAGAAAGCCGGTTCCCACCATCTACTACCTATTTAATTGTTTCATTTCAGTACACTTGTATAGCAGCATCAGAACTGTTAAAGCACTCATACTCCCATGGGAAAGAACTTCATCAATTAGAATACAGTGCTTCTCTGAGGTTCCCTTTAAACTACAGATTTATAGGTTCCACTAATTTTCAAAGTTAATTAGGTCAGCACCTTTCCTCCATTCTGTTGAGTGAAGTTGTATCATATATTTATAACACAGATTCTTTTGTCACAGTCTACATTCCATTCTGAGAGCCTCCATGATGTTGAAATATTTGCATACTTTAAGGCTCATTCTGTGTTGCAAAGTTCTGTGGGTTTTACCAAATGCATTGTGTTAGTCGGCTTTCTCTCACTGTAATAAATAACAGAGAAATCATCTTATAAGAGGAAAGGTTTATTTTTGGTTTTTCAGTGTTAGAGGTTTCAATCTAGGGTTGGTTAGCTCTTCTTCTTTGGGCCTTTGATGAGGCAGCACTCCATGGTGGAAGCACATGGCATGCCAGAGCTGTTTACTTCAAAGCTGCTATGCAAAAGAAAAGAACAGGAAGAGTATATGGTCCAAATAGGTCCTTTTAGTGCATGCCCCAAAGACTTGAAGATCCCCCTGTCACAATAGACCCTACCCGCTTAAAGGTTCCACTAACTCCCAGTAGCACCGTGGGTTGAAGACCAAACCCATAGCATATGGGCCTTTGGGAGACACTTACTTGAATTATAACATTCATTATGTCATGTATCTACCATTATAGAAAAATAATAGAATAGTTTCACTGCCTTAAAACACATCCCCCCCCACACACAAACCTGTATTTCATCTCTTCAACTTCCTCCCATAACCACTGATACTATATTTGTTTTTAAAAAACTGAATATTAATTTTATTATAGCAAAATTTTGATAAATTGTTGTATTGTTCCTGTATTAAATTTTGGGTATATCTGGAGGTAGAGATGGGAAGGAAAGAAGAAAAAAAAATTTTGTTCTTAAGGAATGTATAGTCCTATTGGAAAAATAGAATTGATATAAATGGAATACCTAGAAAATTCAAAGGACAACATAAAATCACATGCCATATTACATCAAGGAGAGGTCTTTAAGGCTGTGGTTAGGCAGTTTATAGGGAAGATTTGAGTCTTGATTAGGCATTTAAGGAAATTGTTAGATTTGAGTGGGTCAGATGTCTAGGGTAGCAATATGATTATAGGTGAGAAAACCAAGCATGGATATAGGAGAGGAGTGGAATGTCTGGAAAAAAAGTACTAAATAGTTTGAAAAATTAAATATATTTGATATATTTGTAGATATCTCATAGGGAAAATAATCATGTGAAATTTAAACAGGTCTTTAAAAATTATCTTTTTGGCTGCAGAGGCCAAAGAAGAATCAACAAATAATTAAATGATAAGTATAATTTTTAGGGTAAAAACTTGAAGATATTTTCAGATTCTATTTTCCTTACTTTTCTTTCTCTTTCTCCCCCCTTTTTTGTTAACGTAGATGAGTTATCACCACCTTTCTCCGAACAACACAACAGGGAGCAAATTTTAATTGGCTTGGAAAAGTTTATTCAAAAAGAATATGATGGTATGTCATAGGTTTAAAATTGTTTTGTTTCAGTGGTCATGTGGTCTTGGGTTTTATTCATTTATTTAAAAATGTTTATTGAATGTTATGTGTTCTAATTTTTAGGGAATACATTGCTAGTAAAAGAGGTGAAACTTGCTTTCATGAAGTATGTATTTCAGAGGGGAGACAGTCATCTAATAACTAAATAGTCAACTAAATATATAATATTATATCAGCAAATAGTAAATGCTATTAAATGCAGGAGATAAAAGAAGTGATGGGTTACTATGGTAAGTTTCTCTGATAAGGTGGCATTTGAGTAGAATCCTTAACAATATGAAGAAGCAAGTTCTGTGACTATTCAGGGGGAGAACATTGTACAGACAAAGGTTAATGAGTAAAAACACCAAGATTAGATTTTATCTGGCATGTTTGAAACCAAAAGTACAGTATGATTGGAGTAGAGTAAGTGAGGGAGACTGTAATAGAAAGATAAGCTCAGAGGGTTGTTTCATAGATTTTGGTAGTAGGACTTTGACTTTTATTTTGAGTACCTAATGAGAGGCTTTTGGAAGGTTTTTAGCCATTAAATGACATGGACTGAGAACGGAATATAGAGCCTTAAGAATAGAAGCAAGCAAACTGGGTGTGGTAATGTATGCACGTAATCCCAGTGATTTGGGAGGCTGAGGCAGGAAGGAGGATTGCAACTTCAGGGCCAGCCTCAGCAATTTAGTAAGACTCTGTCTCAAAATAACAATAAAAGGTTGGGCTTGTAACTCCATGGTAGAACACTCCTGTGGGGTTCAGTCCCTAGTACCAAACATAAAAAAAAAAAAAAAAAAAAAAAAATTCAGGCAGCTGATGCATGAGTGCAAATGAAACAATAGTGATTTTGAAAAGATAAGTGGTTGGAAACTGTGAAAATGTTTTGAAGGTAGAGCCAACAGGATTTGCTAATGCATTCATTACCAGTGAGATATGAAAGAAAGAAGGAAATCAAGGATGATCTTAGGATTTATGCTGAACAGTTGGGTTGTGCTATTTAAGAAGATGGCAAAAGAAAGCAGGAAGAGGTTTTCAGCATGAGGGTGAAAAATCAAGGATTTTGTGTCCAAATATTTAAAAAAACAGTTAATTTAAATAAATTTATATTTCGAAAGATGATTTGTTGCTATAAGATTGTTCAAAAATGTATTTGTTAGTATATATAAAGTTTTGATCAAATCTAAATCTCTGTTAAACTCATTTTTTTTGTTTGTTTGTTTGTTTTTTTGGAACCAGGGATTGAACCCAGGGACACTCGGCCACTGAGCCACATCCCCAGCCCTATTTTGTATTTTATTTAGAGACAAGGTCTCACTGAGTTGCTTAGGGCCTCGCTAAGTTGCTGAGGCTGGCTTTGAACTCAAGATCCTCCTGCCTCAGCCTTCCCAGTCGCTGGGATTACAGACGTGCGCCACCACGCCCTGCAAACTCATATTTTTATTTGTTAATAACCACAGCTTCTTTTATGCCTCTCAGTTGTCATTCATATTTCAAGTAGGGCATCAGAACCAGATGAAAGGATTAAGTTTTGAAAATATAGAATTTGTTTTCTGAGTAGTCTGCTTAAGAATTGAGAGGAAGAAAAGTCCAACCCTATTAAGCTGCAGCTTATTTGCAGTTGTAACTGTTATTGAAGAATTCTAAATGTGAAGGAATAACCCTATCATAATTTTTATCTAGTAGATTAGTTATTCACTTTTGGAGAATTTATTAATCCTATTGTACTAAGATGGTATTTGTAAAACTTCTTGAATTATGTCCTGAAGGAATTAGGTTTATTTTCAAAAGTTAAATTTCTAAATATTGATCAGATTATTGGTAGTGATACTGAGAATAAATCAAAGTAGATGGATTTATAGTTAAGTTAAAAGAAGCTAAAGGATCTCACATATATTTCTTTCTTTTTTTTTTATTTTTAGTTGTAGAGGGACACAGTGCCTTTATTTTATTTATTTACTTTTACGTGGTACTGAGGATCGAACCCAGGGCCTCGCACATGCTAAGCGAGCGTTCTACAACTGAGCCACCACCCCAGTCCAAAGATGGCTTTTTTTTTTTTTTTTTTTTGGCAGTGCTGGGGATTGAACCCAGGGCCTTGTGCTTGTGAGGCAAGCACTCTACCAACTGAGCTATATCCCCAGCCCTGGATCTCACATATATTTCTGACTTGGGCAATTGAATAGATGATGATATTATTTGCTGAAAATAGGGATTATAGGAATAATACTAGGTTTGGGTGAAGTTGCTATTTTAGTTTAGACATGTTGAATTTATGATGTCTGGAAAAGTGGAAAGAGCAAGTGGATACATGGTATGGGAACTTGAACAAAAGATTTGGACCTTTTGTATGAATGTTTTAGAATTTCTCAGTATGTCTTCCAGTGGTAAGTAATATAAATCATAGAAATGGACAAGATCACTTTGCGTTAGGCCATTAGTAGATATTAGGAGATTCCTCTTCCCTAAGACTTTTGACTTGTTTTTCCTTTGCTTAGAAAAGGCAAGATTGTGCTTATTTGGCTCCTCTAAGAATGGATTTGGATTTCGTGATAGTGATCTGGATATTTGTATGACTTTGGAAGGCCATGAAAATGCAGAGGTAAGAGTTTATGTTTGGAAAGGGATGTGGAATTTATTTTTCTAATGATAAATCTTTTTATTTTTGTATGTAATAGTGACAAAATACATGATGAAATCTTTGTATAAATATATTAGCAATAGCAGAGTTTAAAATGTAAAATCATTAGCAATTTAAAAGATATTCAGATCTTAAGTAAATTTGCCATTTTAGTCATTTATAATGCAAAAGCCAGGTCACTAAGAATTACAAATGCTTTTAATCAAATTTTGGAAAAAGTAAGTATGCCATAAAGTTGAAATGTTTGCCTTAGAACCAATAAGAAGCTGGTGCTTCAGTCTGGTTAGTAATGTTTCTTTTGCTTACTGTCTTTCCATATTTTCCACTAGGTAATGACTTTGTATCACAATAGATCGAAAATACAGGCAGTCATCTAAGTTATACTGGGTTGTGTTCTGAAAGCTAATTGTACTTTGGGGCCACTCACATTTTTTCCATGGAAGCAATGTTATAAATGAGTTTTAGAAACTCATTTTGGGTGTGAAAAGGAGGTAACATTGATTTAGTCCCCAGTATATACTTAAACATACATTATCTCAATTCATTCTTATACCCACTTTCGAGGTAGGTATTTTTTACCCCATTTTACAGATGAAGAAACTGAGGCTTTGAAAAATAAACTGACCTGCCTGAGTTCATACAGCTAGTAAGTGTTGGAGGTTTTGAACCCAGGTCTGTTGACTCCAGAGTTCATGCTCTTTCCATTGTATCTCACTGCCTCTTTGTAATTTTTTTAACCCATAATGTAAATGAAATATACTACTAATAGTACTGTAGAACCTAATCAATACTTTATGAACTTGAAAGCTTTCTGAGTTCTACCTTCAGATGCCAGGAACAGACTTTCCTCCAGTGAAGGCTCAGCATGACTGTGGGTCCTTAGGCTTTCCTTCTTTGTGTACCAGGCCCCCATAGAGGAGTGATATTATCAGGCTCTAGTGGAAAAAGGAATGGATTGAGCAGGGAAGAAATATCCCATACTTTATAGTACCAGTTATAAAAGGAGGAATCCTTGTAGATGTCCTTTACCAGCATAGCTATTGGTATTCATGTTTTAAAATCAGAAACTACTTGCAAGATTGGGGTGAGGCCAAGCTTCTGGCATCTACAGTGGTGTCAGTATTGCCTCTGTTACATTATAAAAGAATTCAGCAGATTAGTGTACCTGTGCATTTCTGAAATAGTCCTTTCAAAAGTTGGTTATTATGTTGTCATAACTGGAGCAAAGGTGGTGGTAGATCTTTATTTCTAGCCCTAAGAAGTTGATTATGGTGTTAACATCTATCTTGTTCTATAGAGAAACAGAAATGTTAACAAGTAATTTTTTTCTTCAACTTTCACTTAATACTACCTACTTGAAAAGATGCAGCCTATCTCCATTTTGAAGAGCAAGAATTGAGGGAATAGGAAATTATTTTTATCCAAGAAAGAAGTTGAGTTACAGATATATTTTATATAAAATTTAACAAAAACTTCTAATCACCAAGGATTTGTATATTATGTCCAATCTGTCGATCACATAAAGAAGTTGAAGCAACAAAAAAATATTTTATTCCAGATGATACATTATGGAACTTTAAAATTTTATTATAATTGTATCTTTGCATAATAAAGAGAAAAATTACCTCTCTTGTTCAGTATTTTGTGCGTGAACTTGTAACTAACAATTCCCTTGAAAATACCCAAATGAAACTGCAATGGCTACTGCTTCCCACAAGGGTGATTTTATAATAACTGTTGGGATTGATGTTTATACTCTTCAGTTTAATATAGTTAGTTTATAATACTGTTATCCTCTTTATCTGATTATCATTACTTTATCAACTCTGCACTCTCTTTTTAAAAAAGCAGGACATTTACATTTGTAGAGGTAAGAATTTCCTTGTGGAAATAGGTGCTGGTTATAGGATTATCTTTCTTTTCCTTACCAACATTATCAACATAGTAAACAGCTCACAGCTTTCAGGTATTCAGTTTGTGTCAGGCTTGCTGTTGAATGCTTTACAAACATGTTTCATGTAATCTTCCCAACGACTATTTTAGGGAAGGAATTTGTGATTATTTTGATTATATAGAGAAGTATGATGCTGAGAGGGGTTAAAGATTGGTCATACAGCTAGTCAATACTTAGTTCAAAATTTTAATTCAGGTTTATCTAAATTGAGAGCCTGTGTTCTTAATCTATTGCTTTGCCCTTACCAAACCCATCTCTAGTTGTTGATTCACATATTAAAAACCATATTATTCTCCTATCTTTGTGCTTCTCATACTTTAATCTGTGAATTACCTTTGGATTTTGTTAAAATGCAGATTATGATTCAGTAGATGGGGGAGGAGCCTGTGCTTCTACATTTCTTTTATTTTCCCAAATTATGCTGATGCTGTGAGTCTATGAACCACATATATATTGAGTAGCAAGGTTATATATAATGCATTATGGCTAGAAATTTTAAATATTAGTATGCAATGCCTAGATGGTGGTAGAATTTGCACAAGACCAAATTGAATCAAACTTTATTTTTTGTTTTATTTTTTAGAAATTAAATTGTAAGGAAATAATTGAAAATTTGGCGAAAATTCTTAAGAGACATCCAGGTATAAAGTTTAAATCTTTGCTTTAAAACAAAAGAAAATACTTTATAGCATTATGAAAATTATTTGACTTACTTAAGTTTTTCTTTTTTTAAAATAGGTTTAAGAAACATTTTGCCTATAACCACTGCCAAAGTGCCTATTGTAAAATTTGAACACAGACGAAGTGGATTAGAAGGCGATATCAGTTTATATAATACATTGGTAAGTTTCTCTTCACAGGCCAGGTACAGTTACACTTATTTTCAGTTTACTGGTTACTAATTATACCTTGTAAGTTTAAAAATTTCAAATGTGAGCACTGTAAGGAAAGCGTATATTTATCAATTTTGCTGTTGCCTTCACATTGATGGTGAGTTTTTATTTCACTCATTAATAGGTATTTTAAAATTTACATTTATATATATTCTGTTTGAAGTGTGTTATATCTTTTTATCTTATTTGTAAGTTTAAGAAATGCTTTCAAATATGTAATTATTTTTCAGGCTCAACATAACACAAGAATGCTAGCTACTTATGCAGCTATTGATCCTCGAGTACAGTACTTGGGATATACTATGAAAGTGTTTGCTAAGGTATTTATGAAAAAATTAATGATGTGCTTTGTTGTATTACTCATGATAAAGTGAAACATACTGATATTAAACTTGTAAAAATATTGTCTCAGTTTTTATTTATTTATCTAGCTTTCTTTTTACTGTTGCCCAGGATGACTTTGAACTCTGGGCTTAAGTGATCTCCTGCCTCAGCCTCCCCATTAGTATCTGAACTTTAAAAAACGAATACTCTGTTGCATGTGTTGAATTTATTGTATCTATTAGGGTAATGTAGTAGTCTTTTTCTTATGTGTGTTCTGTTCCCATATATAACCCACTAGTCTTTTCTTTGTAGTAAAATTTCTCAGTGCAATAAGGGTTGAACTTCAGCGTGGTAGTTGGCAAACTCTATTTAAAGAATCTCTGGGGCTGGGGTTGTGGTTCTGTGGTAAAGTGCTTGCCTAGCATGTGTGAGGCACTGTGTTCGATCCTCATAACCACATAAAAAATGCATAAACAAAATAAAGTTATAAAAAATCCTTTAAAAAAAGAATCTCTGGCTTAGGAAATCTGGCATTTGGGTTTAATGATCAATTTTTCTGACCAAGAAAACAAAACAAAATAATAAAATAAAATGTTATGCTTCTATTGAACCACTTGTTATAACACTGAATTGTTTTTCTTTTCCAAAATGTATAAAATGTGTGAAAACAGGAGTCTGTTTTCCTAGTTCAGTGTAGTCCCTACTTTATGGTAGCTGTTTAGTAAATAGTTAATTTTGTGAATGTGTTAGTAGAAGAGTTTGAGTAGAAAATGACTTGGTCAGATTTTCATTTCATAAATCACTCTTTTCAATAGGAAAGCATGTTTGTTTAGATGTTCCTATGCTGGCACATACTACATATAAGACTTGATAAAGCTACTTTTCTAGAATCACCTCATGAAATAACTCCAGCATGATGGTTTTATTATACATACATGAAGCTTTGATAATGAAGCCAAGTGGTTCCCATCAGAGAAATCATTCCTTTAGTTTATTCCTCACGTGGTTCAGAATTCAAAAGGTCTAAAGGTGTTTATGTCCTAGCACCTCAGGAGACTGAGACAGGAGGATCACAAGTTCAAAGTCAGCCTCAGCAACATACTGAGGCCCTCAGCAAGTGAGATCCTGTCTCAAAATAAATAAACAAAAAGGGTTAGGGATATGGCTTATGGGTTAAGTGCCCCTGGGTTTAATCCCCTGTCCCTCCCACTCCCCTGCCAGAAAAAATAAATAAAATAAAGGTGTTTATAGTGGAAAGTAGAAAATCATCCCCACCTGTCTCCTAGCCAACCATTGAATATTGCTGGAGTCAGCCAGTGTTAAAATTTCCTCTGTATCCTTTCAGAAATATATCATACCAGTACAAGAAAATACATGAATTTCCTACCTCCTGTTTATTCTAGGTGGAAGCACACTGAATACATTGTTCTACACTTTGCTTTGATTCATAGATCTTGCTTTTCTTAGAAGATCTTGGAGATTATTTCATATTATTACAGTACTACTGTAAAAAATTTATAGAATGGCTAGGTCAGAAGAAATGCTTTTATCATTTTGATATTGCCAAATTATTCTTCATAAAGTTTGTACGAAATTATACTCTTATCTGTAATGTATGCGAGTGCCTGTTTCCTCACACCCTTTATAACAGTTTGTAACTGAATTTTTGGACATTTTTTAGTTTGATGAGTTTAAAAAATGGTGTCTCAAAGTAGTCAGTACTTTTGTATGAAATGAAACTCTGCAGTTTTATTTTCAATCTTTTTATATATATATATTTTAGCGTTGTGACATTGGAGATGCTTCCAGGGGAAGTTTATCTTCATATGCATATATCCTTATGGTGCTGTACTTTCTGCAGCAGAGAAAACCACCTGTTATCCCAGTTCTACAAGAGGTAGGTGTTTAAGAAAACTGTAAAAGTATTTTTGTGAAAACAATAGATTTAAACACATGGAACTTTAGTTCATTTCATCATGATTGTTTTCTCCTTCCATTAATACTGTAATTAACAAGCTTTTGAAAATTTTGTTATGGGATCACATAGACTACTAAAAGAATATGAAATGAATAAAACCATTGAATATCTTTTGCAGCATTTTAAAAATTTCAGTCTTAGCTTGCTACAAATTATGAAGTTCTTATAGCCATCCATAAACTCATATATATTATAGTCTCTCAGATGTGTGTTCATAAGTTGTTTATCTCTAGAGTGTTTTCCTTTCTCATGCTTGACTATGAAATTTGATTTATTTCTGTGTATGCTTTAGTCAACCTTGTGAATTTTGGTTAAGAAAAAAACCCAAAGAAAATTTTCCTCATCTCTTTTGAAGACATATTGATTGCATTAACTATTAGAATGTACATTGAAAGAAATGGATTGCACTCATATTCACTCGGAATTGATGACTCATAGTCACTTTCTGTAGCCAAATTATACTCGCTGGAATAGGTATGAAGGAGTTCTTAATCATCTATCTGTTCCTCCTGATTCTTGGCTAAAGTGGACCTATAGGCATTAGGATCGAATTCTAATTTCTTAGAAGGAAGACTATTTTGAGGTAGGAGAGAAACATCAAAGTTATTTGGAAAAATCACATATTTTGATTTCACATAAACTTTGATGGTCATTCAGAAAAGAAAATCACAGAATAGCAAGCCATATGGTAGTTATCAGATGGCCTTAGTAAAATTTTAAAAGTTCTTATGAATATATGTGTTTTTAGCAACATGTCTTTCCTTCTTTTAAACAAACAGTAAAAAGGAAATAAACATTTTAAATATTATTTTCCTAGCAAAAATTCCTAGCTGGTTCTCTGTTGTGTGGAGTATTTGTGTGTGTGTGTGTGTGTGTGTGTGTGTGTATTTAAAGTCTTTATTTTTGTAGAGGAGTTTTCAGATCACAGCAAAGTTGAGAGGAATGTACAGGAATTTCTCATTCAGCCCTTGCCCACACAAATACATAGCCTCCCTTACTGTCAACCTTATTGGAATGGTACGTTGTGCATTGTGATAACTGGTGAACTGACACTGACACATTGTCCAAAGTCCATAGTTTACATTGGGACTCACTCTTGGTATTGTATATGCTATGGGTTTGGACAAATATATAATGATATATATCCATCACTATAATCTTTTATATTATTAAGTATCTCCTCTGCCTTAAAAATTATCTGTGCACTGTCTATTCATCCTGTTCCCACCAATTCTTGGCAGTCACTGATCTTTTTACTGTTGCCTTAATTTTGTCTTTTCTCGAAGACCATATAGTTGGAAACATACAGTATGTAGCCTTTTCAGATTGCCTTCTTTCATTTAGTGTATTGTTACTGTAGTACTACTGAAATATCTGAGGCAGTTAACTTACAAAAAAGAAAAGGTTTATTTTAACTCATGGTTCTGGACGTTCCAGTCCAGGATCAGGTGGACCTATTTGTTGGGCCTCCAGTGAAGGCAGCACATAAGGTGAGAGTGATGGAGCCAACTGCTTATATCATGAGCCAGGAAGCAGAGACAGACTGACAGATTAGGGCCCCACAGTTTTCTTTGAGGACCCTCTCCCAACGATCTGAGGACCTTCCGTAAGACCTTACCTCCTAAAGGTCCACAGCACCTCTCAATAGTATTACCCTGGTGACTTGACTAAGCCTTTAACACGTGGACTTTTGGGAATATTGTATGTAGTCAAATCGTATCACTGCATAATATGTATTCCTTCATCTCTCTTTACATAGATAGTTCACTTCTTTTTAGTGCTGAGTAACATTTCATTATAACTATATATACCAGTTTCTTTCTACATTCACTTACTGAAGGGTGTATTGGTTGTTTCAAGGTTTGGCAATTACCAGTAAAGCTTCTTTAAGGTTTACACACAGGTTTTTGTGTGCATATAGTTTTCAGGTCTTCTGTGTAAGTACCAAGGGGCAGGATTGTTGGCTCATATGTATGCTTGGTTTTGTAAGAAACTGCCTGAGTGTCTTTGCAAGTGGCTGTACCATTTTGCATTGCTACCAGCAATGAGTTAGAATTCCTGTTGTTCTACCTCCTCACTAGCATTTGTTGTCAGTGTTCTGGACTTTGGCCATTCTACTAGGCATGTGGTGGTATTTCATTACTGTTTGAATTTGCATTTTCCTGATGACATATGCTGATGTACACCTTTTTATAAGCTTATTTGTTGTCTTTGTATCTTTGTTGAAGTATATGTTGAAGTCTTGGGTCCAGTTACCCCCTTGGTCCCCCCGCCCCCAGGGATTGAACCTTGGGCCTTGTGCTTGCAAGGCAAGCACTCTACCAACTGAGCTATATCCCCAGCCCGGGTCTATTTTTTAAATGTTTGTTTTCTTACTGTTGAGTTTAAGAATTCTTTGTGTAGTTTGGATAATAGTTCTTTCTCAGCAACTATGCAAAACATAGTGTCTTCTACAAACATTTTCTTCCTGTCCAGTCTACTCATTCTCTTGACATTGTCTTTTTTTTTTTTTGAGGTGCAGGGGATTGAACCCAGGGCCTTGTGCTTGCAGGGCAGGCACTCTACCAACTGAGCTATATCCCCAGCCTTTTACACTGTCTTTTGCAGAGATTTTTTTTTTTTTTTTTTTTTTTTACTTTTAATGAAGTTCAATGTGTCCATTATTTCTTTCATGAATCATACCTTTGGTGTTATATCTAAAAAGGAACTGCCATAGTCAAGCTCCTCTAGAATTTCTCCTACATTTTCTTCTCTAAGTTTAATGGTCTTGCATTTTACATTGAGGACTGTGGTTCATTTTGAGTGAATTTTTGTGAAGCAAGTTCAGATCTGTTTCTACTTCTGTTTCGCATATGGATGTTTTGTTGTTTCAACACCGTTTGTTAAAAAGACTATTTTTCCTCCATTGTATTGCCTTTGCTCCTTCAATATTGTATTGGCTGTTCGGGTCTTTCGTTTCTTTTTATAAAATTTAGGATCGGTTTGTTGATATCTATGAAATAACTTGCTGGGATTTTGATTGGAATTGCATCAAAGAACTGACATCTTGACAATATTGAGTCTTCCTTCCATGAACTTGGAACATCTCTCCATTTATTTAATTCTTTGATTTTGTTCCTCAGAGGTTTTGTTTGTTTGTTTTGAACCGGGGATTGAACTCAGGGGCACTCAACCTCTGAGCCACATCTTAGCCCTGTTTTGTGTTTTATTTAGAGACAGGGTCTCACTGAATTGCTTAGTACCTTGCTGTTGCTGAGGCTGTCTTTGAACTTGTAATCCTCCTTTCTCAGCCTCCCAAGCCACTGGGATTATAGGCATGCTCCTGTTCCTCAAGTTTTATAGTTTTTTAGTTTTATAGTTTTTTCTCATGTAAATCGTGTACATATTTTGTTAAATTTATATGTAGATGTTTAATTTTGGGCATGCAAAGTATTGTATTTTCTATTTCAAATTTCCAGATTTTAATTTTTTGTATATAGGAAAGTAACTGAGTTTTGTATGTTAACCAGTAACTTGCAATCTTGCTTTAATTACTTATTAGTTCTGGAGTTATTTTGTTGATTCAGATTTCTACATAAAGGATCATGTTATATGTGAATAAAGAAAGCTTCATTTCTTTCTTCCCCATCATGTATTCCTTTCATTTCCTTTTCTTTTCTTATTGCATTAGCTAGGACTTTCAGTACTAATGCTATCTAGGACTTTTCATATATTGAAAAGGAGTAGGTGAGAGGGTACATCCTTGCCTTGTACCTGATTTTAGTTGGCAAGCTTACAGTTTCTCAAATATGATGTTAACAATAGGTTTTTGTAGAATTTTTTTTTTTTTTTTAATCAAAGTGAGGAAGTTCTCTGTTTTAGTTGTTTTTTTCACTGCTGTGACCAAAAACCTGACAAGAACAATTAGAGGAGGAAAAGTTTATCTGGGGGCTCAGTTTCAGAGGTCTCAGTCCAGAGATGGCCGACTCCATTCATCAAGGTCTGAGGTAAAGCAGGATATCATGGCAGAGAATGTGTTGGAGGAAACCAGCTCAGAACATGCCCAGCAGGAAGCAGAGAGAGAGCCATCCCATGGACAAAATGTATACCCCAAAGGCATGCCCCCAATGACCTACCTCTCCAGCCACACCCTACCCTGCCTCCAGTTATCACCCTGTTAATCCCTACCAGGGATTAATTCACTGATTAGGTTAAGATGCTCATAACCCAAGCAGTTCACCTCTGAACTTTCTCATATTGTTTCATACATGAGCTTTTGGGGGATACTTCACATCTAAATCATGACACTCTATTTCTAGTTTATTGAGGGTTCTTAAATAATATATTATTATTTTGAGATGGGATTTCACTGTGTTGCCCAGACTAACTTAGAACTAAACCTTGGGCTCAAATGATCCTCCCACCTCAACCTTCTACATAGCTGGGACTACTAAGAGTGTGTTACTGTGCCTGGCTTTATTTTTTTTTTTTTTTATAGGGAATGGGTGTTGGATTTTATCAAATGCCTTTTCTGCATCTATTGATATAACCTAATAAATGTAATATCTTATTTTCACTGAGAAAATTGAGGATGTGTAGGATAATTATTTTGATCAGAATCACCATTTTCCAGGTCTGGAATTGAAAAGAAGTCTGCTGACTCTCAACCTATTATTCTTTTCTAATTTATTGAATCTTTCTTTGAACCTCTTTTAAGGGAAAAAAAAGTCTCAAAATAACTCTATAAAATTATCTTACTAGATACTTTTCTTTTAAAATTGGATTTCTTTTCCTTCTCCTCCTTTGCAAGGGCAGTGAATTGTTATTTATAATGAATAATAAGGATTTATAACTTTATAAAACTGTCAGGGAAAGCTACTTAATTTTTCATTAAACAAAACCAGTGTCCAAGTACTTTCTAGACAACTGATTCAAGAATATAGATCCCAAAACTTATTCGTTGACTTCCTTTGGGTGCGTAATCAATCAGTATTGTTTATTTTATATTTCTATATCTATAATCCTTTATTGAGTCTGCATTTTCTTTTCTATGGTTTTGCTTCATTAATCTTGGACTGGATGTGTTTTGATAGGACAAATAGAGAACATCAAATAATATTAAATGTCATTTGGACAGTGTGATGCTCTTACAGTATCCTTTCTCAGATTTGGTTTTAAAAGATACATTTAATTATTTACTTGGTATGAAATTATACCATCCTAGTTTTGTTACCTTTGGAAGGATATTTCAGTATGTCTTCCTTAGGTTAAATTCTAAAATGATGTGAGGGTTTGTAGGCCTTTAGGTTGGAGAACTTGAAATCTAATAATAAAATTAATTTTTTGTGTAGATCTTTGATGGAAAGCAGATTCCACAGAGAATGGTTGATGGCTGGAATGCTTTTTTCTTCGATAAAACAGAAGAACTGGTAATTTTTTCATAGTCCATATTGTAAAATGCTCATATACGTGTTAGGATTTGCATAATTTACTAATATTACTTTGATTTGCTGTTCATATCTTAGATAATATGGATATTTTTCTTATCCCCTTCTCTTACCATCCATCCCCTCCTTCTCCTTATCTGTAGAAAAAGCGTTTACCTTCACTTGGGAAGAACACAGAATCATTAGGAGAGCTTTGGTTGGGACTTCTTCGCTTCTATACTGAAGAGTTCGATTTCAAGGAATATGTAATTAGCATTCGGCAGAAAAAGCTATTGACAACTTTTGAAAAGCAGTGGACATCTAAATGTATTGCAATTGAAGGTAATAATTATGTTGATTTTAATTCAATAACAAAGCAAAAATTTGGCCAAAGAAATTGAGGAGAAAACTGAATCACACTAGGATTTGGAAGATTCTTCCTCCTTATATTTATTAGTTTCATTCCTTAATGAATAATTTTAAAAGACTAATTTGCTGACTTTGACAGTCTGAGAATTTGTAATATTGGACTGTAGTTCTGGCCAAGTATATTTTATGTTATAATGAATATAATTTATTAATTACAAATATTTCTTTTTAGATCCTTTTGACTTGAATCATAACCTTGGTGCTGGAGTTTCTAGAAAAAGTAAGTTTGAAATATGGGGATTACCTACTCTTAAAGTGCTGACATATTAGTGCTGAATCTTTATTATATTCTTCTTTTTTCCAATAGTGACCAATTTCATCATGAAGGCATTTATTAATGGAAGGAAACTTTTTGGTACCCCCTTTTATCCACTCATTGGCAGAGAAGCTGTAAGTTATGTTATTTGAATTTTGAATCTTCTCTTTTTTATTACAAAATTTTGTTTTTCTAGTATAAGAAAGCTGATCCTGTTTCCAGGTTGGTGTTATGAATAGGGAAAAAGATGGCCTTAGTTCCCTATTTTCTTCCTTGTACTTATTATCCTCCATGGTGAAATATATATTAACAATTTTTTTTATCTTTTTAATCTGCTTATTAAATTCTGTCACCTCAGCAAGTAAGCCCCATGAGGGCAAGATGCGTTTCTGTAAGGTTTATCTTTATATTTCAATGCCTATTATAGTGTCAGGCACATTGTATGCACCAAATAATCATTTGTTGAGTGAATGAGAGAGACTAATCAAGACTTAGGATAATTGAATATTGAATTTGAGATTATTGCTCACTGACATTTTCCATCTATACAAATCATCTTGATGAAAATATACATACAGAAGATGAAGCCATAGACATATTTTATTATTTGCCATAATGTCTCCTCTAATTTTATGTAGCCTCAGTACTGACTTAGATGATGTGGAACTGAAAGGTTTCTTTTTGCCTGAAATGGGTTACATAGTGTTGCATATTCCTCTTGGTCTCATTTTTGTTTTTGTTTACTTTTTATTAGACTATAGAGACTATAGAAAGTCTCAGTTTCAGAGCAAGAAACTTGTAAGAAAAGAAATCTTAAGGGAGAGAGAAAAATCTTGTATTTTCTATTACTTAAGGAATGTCCTTGAACTTATTTAGTCCAGTGAACTGAACTTCTTTCTTACAGGGGGAGTAAGAAAAGCAGAGAGAAGTCTGGAACTTTTTCCCTTGGAACACTAGTTCTCAGATATTTTTGATTGTCCAGTCTCTTATGGGGTGACAGTAATTACAACAGAGAGAAGTAAAATAACAGGAAAGTTTGAAACAACATAAAAAGCATGCAAGAACAAAATAACTTTAAAAAAAAGGAAACATAACAATTTTACTAGCATTATTTGACATAGCAATAAGTGAACATTTGACATTTTATCTGAAATTGTAGAAATTCCAACTATTTATGTGTAATATTCAGTGGGAATCTAGCAGTGTACACAGTGAGGTTTTTTAGCAGAACACTGAATTAGGGACTTCAGTAAACAACGTGTGCCCATCTTCATGTGCTACAACTCAATGTATTATTTTAATAGTCTTCAAATTTATGTTGATATCAAAGTCTTTTATTTTGAATGTTGTTTGTTTTAAGAGCCAAACATCAGTTTGGAGCCTAGCAAAAGGGGCCATTGAGTCTACCACCCAGTTTTTTATTTACTTTATTCCATTTTAACAGTCAGTTTACAGTATTCCATAGCTTGGATATGCTAGTTTATTTAACTATTTTCCTTTGATGGAGAGGTAGGTCAGTGTTATGACTTATGTTGTAGAAAAATGTTCTTATAGGCTGTCTTTGATATTTATGCTTCATACCTATTTCACTGCTAGGTACTAAGAATTTAACAAAAAAAGGATAGTTATGTGCAGACTAATGAAAGATGAAGTACATTTCCCATTCTTTCACCTTTCTTGTTTGCTCAAATATTCCCACTTTATTCTTCATGTCATTAGACTCTCTAATATGTAGTATTGATCTACTTTTCTTCTTATCTATCAGTTACCTTCTATCTTCATTTTCCTCTTTCATTTGACTTAGATTCTCTCTTTTCTGGTGCATACTTTAAATCCTTTAGTGCTGTCTTCTTGAGTTTGCACCCTTATGTGTTCTGCCTTACATGAGTTCAGCTATCCACCATCTGACTCTAAGGGTAGCTAATAGAAAAAAAAAAAATCTAAAAAAAAGTGCTAATAGAAAAAATATCACAAAGTTAGGAAGAACATACATAGTACAACATACAAAGTTAGGAACATACATAGTACAACTCCAAGTTAATATTAACCAGCCCCAACTTTGATTTATTTAGTTTTGTTTCTCTCTCCCATTTTGTAAGCAGTATCTCAAAATTTGTTTTACCAAAAACTCAGTTACCCCTGCAATTTGTCCCACCTTTGACTTCTGCCTTCTCATTCTTAGTAGATGATTTTTTGGAGGTAATAGATAGTATCAAATAAGTTTTCCTTCAACTTTCTATTGCCTGATTTTTAAATATGATTGCATCTGTACATCTCTACTCTATTGAACACTAGTCGTTCCATGTACACTTTAGATCCCTTCTTTATTCTCTGTACCCTAAATCTTCATTCTTTTCATCTGTCAAAAACATTTTCAAAAGCCAGGTGTGGTGATGCACACCTATAATTCCAGTGACTCGGGAGGCTGGGACAGAGGATTGCAAGTTTGAGACGCCTTAGCAGCTTAGCAAGGCCTGTCTCAAAATAAAAAAAAAAAGGACTGGGGATGTGGCTCAGTGGTTAAATACTTTTGGGTTTAATCCCTTGTACCCCTCCCCAGTCTTTTTTGAGGATGGAATGCATAAAATGTAACTGAAGATCTGCATTTACAGATGAACATTTGTAATCCATTTTTAAAAATTTTTTTAAATTATTTTTATTTCTACAGACTTCATTTTGATTCATTGTACATATATGGGGTACAAATTTTCATTTCAATGGTTGTGCATGATGTACATTCACATCATTATTTTTTGTGTGTGTGGGGGGGTGTCTGGGGTTTGAACCCAGAGCCTTGTGCTTGCAAGGCAGACATTCTACCAACTGAGCTATATCCCCAGCCTTATTATTGTTAATCATACATGTACATAGGGTAATGATGTCTGTCTCATTCCACCATTTTTCATACCCCCACTCCATCCCTGCAATCCATTTTAATGACTGGGGTTCACTAACTTTGAATCCCAATTAAGTGAACTATTATCTCCCCAAAAAGAAATTCCATTCCATTAACAAACTTACATTATAAAGATTATAATTAATTTTTACTGTTGGCATATTTGCTTCAATAAAAAGTTTTGTGGAAAATTTTCTTTCTCTCATGTAAGTACTTATATTGCATTTTAAGTTTTGCCATATCACCTAAAATATTTACTTCCTGGCTCTTTACCGAAAAAGTGCTAAACTCAGATGTAGGCCGTCTTAACTGGGATGGCGGGGTAGAGAAATGTGAATTCAGGAGAATGGATACAACTTGGTGATTAATTAGAGGTGATAAGTGAAGGAAAACTAGTTCAGAATGATTCCTAGGTTTCTGCCTTAAGCATCTGTGGTGAAATGAGAAAGGCCTTAATTTTGTCCTGGCAGAAAATAGGATGATAAAAATTTTAATTAGTTATAATGATTTGTCGATAGCAAATATGAAGTACTAATCTCTTGTCCTTATTTTTTAAAGTTTTATTGAGAGATAATTCACATAATGTACAATTCAGCATGCAATTCAATGGTTTTAGAATATTCAAAGTATTTTACAATCATCGCTACAATGTAATTTAGAAAGATTTTTGTCCTCTTTAACAGAGATCCTGCCCCCAATAGCAGTCCATCCTCATTTCCTCTCTCATCTTCTCAAACCATGAATCTACTGTATTTTTCTCAAGGTAGGGGTACTGGGAATTGAACCCAAGGGTGCTTATTCACTGAGTCACATCCCCAGCCCTTTTTATTTTTTATTTTGAGAGAGGGTGTTGCTAAGTTGCTGAAGCTGGTTTTGAACTTATGATCCTCCTGCCTCAGCCTCCAGGCCACTGGAATTATAGATATGTACTACCACACCCAGCTCTATTTTTGTCTTTATGGATTTTCCTATTCTGGAAATTTCATATAAATGGAATCATACAATATGTAGTCTTTTGGAACTGGCTTCTTTTACTTAGCATAATATTCTCAAGGTTCATCCATGTCATAGTATATATCAGCATTTCATTCCTTTTTATGTCTGAATAATATTCCATTGTACCATGTTTTTATTTTTCCATTCAATATTTTTCGACGTTTGGGTTACTTCTACTTTTTGGCTATTAAGAGTAATGCTATTGTGAATATTTGTGCACTGATTTTTTTGTGTTAATATGTTTTCATTTTCCTGTATATAACTGACAATGGAATTGCTGCATCATTTAGATAAGTTTGTGTTTTAAGTATTTGAGGAACTGCTGAAGTGTTTTCTAAGTGGCTGTGCTATTTTACATCCCATTAGCAATATGTGTGAGTTCCAGTTTTCCATGCTTT
Source organism: Glaucomys volans (assembly GCA_020662805.1). Taxonomy (NCBI): domain Eukaryota; kingdom Metazoa; phylum Chordata; class Mammalia; order Rodentia; family Sciuridae; genus Glaucomys; species Glaucomys volans. Next base: position 244,464 of record JAJEJO010003915.1, read on the forward strand.
CACCACTGTTATTACTGTTATTTACAAAAACATGGTCATTCTATTGGATGTATCACTTTATCCCCGACTGCAGATAGATTTGTCGACTGCTAAGTGGACATGTTTTCTTGCCTTCCAGAAGTATGGGTTCTGTTAGGACCAACTAGAATTCGTGACAGTACAAAACTGAGCACTGAGAAGGATAATAAGCAAGGTGCTGAGGTAAAGCAAAAATGAACCTGGTTCTAAGACTTGGGAAAATTAGCTGGGCATGATGGTGCGTGCCTGTAATCCCAGCTACTTAGAAGGCAGAAGGAGGAGGATTGCAAGTTTGAGGCCAGCCTCAGCAACTTAGTGAAACCTTTTCTTACAAAAAATAAAAAGGAAAAAAAGGGCTGGGGATGTAGTTCAGTATAATGTACTCTTGGGTTCAATCCCGAGTGCCCCCCCACCAAGAAAAAAAGACTAAGGAAAAGTATTTGCTTTTTAGTTCCCTTCCTTTGTTTAGAGTTTACTTTATATAATAAATATTATGTGTTCTTTAATAGTTTGCAAATCTAATTATATGTGAAATTAAGTAGAGAATTTCTTTATTTACATAAAGATCTTTTGTACAGAGAATAATTTCTTTTGCAGAAAGAATGAACTTTGTAGTCAGAATAGACAGCCCTAAATCATTTATCTGAGACTTAACCAGATATTTTACTATAGACGAATGACTTTAACTCTGAGTTTCAGTTTCTTCATTTATAAAATAAGGATGAAAATACTATCTACTGTATTTAGATATTCTCATTCACCTATAGCATCTCTGTCAGTATAATGTGGATATAAAGTATTTAGTATTAATAGCAACAGTGATGTCAGTGATGATTTTGAGTCTTCTTATGTCACGGTACAATATTTAGTATTAAATTTAATATTTAATATTATAATGTAATATTTCTTGATCTTTATTTACTTTAAGCTGCATTTGCATCTTGTTCTCCTTTCCATTTGGATCTAAAAGCTTTATAGTGATTTTTTTTTTCCAAGTAAAATTATATTTTCCTCCCTAGGAGTACTTCTTTGATTCCAGAGTATTAACAGATGGAGAACTTGCTCCTAATGATCGATGTTGCCGTGTGTGTGGGAAAATAGGCCACTACATGAAAGACTGCCCTAAAAGGAAAAGGTTGGCAAATGTTTATATATCAACATTACAGGGTAAATAAATGTGAGACCAGTTTGTAACTATAATTGTGTTCAGAATTCTTTTAAGTGAGACAGTTCAGGGTCTTAAATTGGACCTTAGGTAAATGTTCATTTGATGGGAATTTTGTAAGAGTGATAGTTATTTGTGTTAGAATGGTGTCTTGTAACTTTTATTTGTTCATTAATCCATTCAAGCTTTTTCTTTAATTGAATAAGCATTTATTGACACCTACTATGTGTTGGGAATTGTGCTAGGAGTTAAGATTTTTAAAAATGACTAATTCATGGAGTTCTAATTGAAGACCTCACAGTCATGAAAACCAATAATTAAAATATAATTGAATCCTTGAGATATATGTAGTGAGGTCTACCTATATATTTTGTAACCTGAGGACTATGCATTTCTCAAAATATATCTGTGACTCATTTGCTCCAAGTTCTATATGCTGTATTTAGTAGTTGAGGAATTCCTTTCATTATCAAATTTGGCCTAACACAAAAATTGGAAAATTATGGAACAAACTTGTAGTTCTTATCACTGTTGTTTGTTGATTGTTAAATTTAGGCAAGATACTTATCTTCTCTAAGCTTCAGGTTCTTCTTTAGAGCGGAGATAATGTCAATCTCTAAGAATTCTTGGAAATTTAAAAACGTAGTATTAGAAAGTTTAAATATATATTATTTTGTAAAACTAGAATACCTAATTTCTACCATATGAGTAGGTGTATTATAAATGTGAGCTCCTTTGTCTTCCAAAATGCATGAAGCAGTGGGCTTTTAGTTTCTTTGTAGTTGTGTATAGTTTATTCCATGACTTGCTCAGTATACAAGTCCCTAGCCCCACATTATTGGTATCAGCAGTTTACTGTTTAGACTAAAGAAGAAAGACAGCGAAGAAGAGAAGGAAGGGAATGAAGAAGAGAAAGACTCCAGAGACCTTCTTGACCCCCGAGACCTCCACGACACTCGAGACTTTAGAGACCCCAGAGACCTCAGATGTTTTATATGTGGAGATGCAGGACATGTACGAAGGGAATGCCCAGAGGTCAAGCTGGCTCGTCAGAGGAATAGCAGTGTGGCAGGTAAACAGAAAAGGCCAAAAATAGTTTGTGGTGGAAATAAAGTCATATATGTTGATGTCATGCTAAGAACCCCTTTTCCTCTTTATTTTAAACCTAATTGTATGATTTTGGACCTTATAATTTCTTAAAAGAGTTAAAATTTGCTGGGTGCAGTGGTGCATGCCTGTAATCCCAACAGCTTGGGAGGCTGAGGCAGAAGGATTGAAAATCCAAAGCCCAGGTGGAGCAACTTAGCAAGGCCCTAAAGCAACTTAGAGAGACCCTATCTCAAAATAAAAAGGGGCTGGCCATGTGACTCAGTGGCTAAGTACCCTTGGGGACCAAAAAAAAAAAAAAAAAAAAAAAAAAAAGTTAACATTTAAACAATGAGATTTTTACTTGGAATAGTACTTATATATGGTTACTATTAAGGTCTTCACAGTTTGTTGTATTAAACCTTTCCTGTAAGTATTCTTTACATTTGAGTCAGACTCTTTATTTCTGTCAATTTAGGGTTTTTTTTTTTGTACCAGGGGTTGAACCGTGTGCTTCTTATCCACTGAGCCACATTCTCAGCCCTTTTTTTTATTTAATATTTTGAGACAGGGTCTCTCCACTTTGCAATTTAGCATTCTTTACATAGGTTCACCACCCTCCATTTGTTTTTATTGGTGCATTTTAGTTGCACATAATGAAGGAATTTATTGTTACATAGTCATACATGGACACAATATAACAATATAAATTGGCTAATATCATTCCCCAGCATTTTTCCCCTGTCTCCCTGCTTCCTTCCACCTGGTCCATTTCCTCTACTGATCTCTCTTTGATTTTCATGAGATCACTACCCCCCACTTTTCTTTCCTTCTTAAGTTTCCACATGGGAAAGAAAATATACAACCCTTGAGCCTCTGAGTTTGGCTTATTTCGTTTAACAGAAGGTCTCTAGTTCCATCCATTTCCTGCAAATGACATCCTTTCATTTTTCTTTATGGCAGAATAAAACTCCATTGTGTACATATGCCACATTTTCTTTATCTATTCACCATTGATGGACACCTAAGCTGATTTCATAGTTTGGCATTTGTGAATTATACTGCTGTAAATATGGGTATACCTGTATCACTGTAGTATGATGACTTAATTTTTTAGGACAAATACCAAGGAGTGGTATAGCTGGGTCATATGGTGGTTCTATGCCTTTTGAGGAATCTCCATAATGATTTCCATGTGATGGTACTAATTTACAATCCCATCAACATTGTAAAAGCATTCCTTTTTCTTTACATCATTTCTAGCATTCATTATTAATTGTGTTCTTGATTATTGCCATTCTGACTGGCTTGAAATGAACTCTCAGTGTTGTTTTGATTTGCATTTCCCTAATTGCTCATGATTTTGAACATTTTTTCATATATTTTTGATCATTTGTATTTCTTGTTTTGAGAAGTATCTGTTTAATTCACGTGCCCATTTATTGAGTTTTTTGGTTTTTGATGTTAAGTTTTTTGATTTCTTTCTGTATTCTAGATACTAATCCTCTGTATGAACAGTAGCTAGCAAAGACTTTTCTCCCATTCTGTAGGTTTTCCCTTCACATGCCCAAGTGTTTCCTGTGCTGTGCAGAGGTTTTTAATTTAATGCCATCCCATTTATTAACTCTTGGCATTATTTCCTGAGCTTTAGGGGAACTATTGAGATCAAGTTGTTGCCTGTGCCTATATGTTGAAGTGTTGACCCCTATGTTTTCTCCCAGGAGTTGTATAGTTTCTGGTCTAATTCCTAGGTCTGTGGTCCCTTTTGAGTTGATTTTTGTAGGGGGAGAGATAAGGGCCTAGTTTCATTCTTTTATATATGGCTAACCAGTTTTCCCAGCACCATTTGTTAAAAAGGCTGTCTTTTCTCCAGTATATGTTTTTGGCACCTTTGTCAAGGATCAGATGACTATAAGTGTGTGGGTTTGTCTCTGTGTCTCCTGTTTTTTACCTTCATTGGTCTGAGTTTGTTGTTATGCCACCACCATGTAGTTTTTGTCATGATATCCCTGTTGTGTAATTTGAAGTCAGATATTGGGATGCCTTCAGCATGGTTTTTTGTCTTAGAATTGCTTTGACTATTCTGGGTCTTTTATTCTTACAAATGAATATAAGAACTTTTTTCTAGTTCTTTGAAGAATGTCATTGGGATTTTTTTTACTTATTTTTTTAATATTTATTTTTTAAATTTAGATTAATTGTACACAAATGGGGTACAACTTTCATTTCTCTGGTTGTACACAAAGTAGAGTCACACTGTTTGTTTGTGTAATCATACATGTACATAGGGTAATGATGTTTGTCTCATTCTATTATCTTTCCTCCCCCGCAAGGGCTTCCCACCCCTCATTTTCCTCTATACAATCCATCCTTCCTCCGTTCTTGCCACCCTCCCACCCTGTTATGTATCATCATCCACTTATCAGAGAAATCATTTGGCCTTTGTTTTTTGGGGAGTGGCTTATTTCACTTAGCATGATATTCTCCAACTCCATCCATTTACCTGCAAATGCCATAATTTTGTTACTCTTTGTGGCTGTGAATAATATTCCATTGTTTACATATACCACAGTTTCTTTATCCATTCATCTATTGAGAGGCATCTAGGTTGGTTCCACAATTTAGCTAATGTGAATTGAGCTGCTATAAACATTGATGTAGCTTCGTCACTGTAGTATGCTGAATTAAGTCCTTTGGGGATAGGCCTAGGAGTGGCATAGCTGGGTCAAATGGTGGTTCCATTCCAAGTTTTCTAAGAAATCTCCATACTGCTTTCCAGAGTGGCTGCACCAATTTGCAACCCCACCAGTAATGTGTGAATTTGCCTTTTTCCCCACATCCTCGCCAACATCTATTGTTGTTTGATTCTTGATAATAATCTAATGGGGGTGAGAAGAAATCTTAGGGTAGTTTTGATTTGCATTTCTCTTATTACTAGAGATGTTGAGCATTTTTTCATTCATCTGTTGATTGCTTGCAGATCATCTTCTGTGAAGTGCCTGTTCATTTCCTTAGCCCATTTATTTGACTGGGTTATTTATATTCTTGGTGTAGTTTTTTGAGTTCTTTATAAATTCTGGAGATTAGTGCTTTATCTGAGGTGCATGTGGACAAGATTTTCTCCCACTCTGTAGGCTCTCTCTTCACTTTGTTGATTGTTTCCTTCTCTGAGAAGATCCTTTTGAATCTATCCCATTTATTGATTCCTGCTTTTATTTCATGTGTTTTGGGAGTCTTGTTAAGGAAGTGTAGTCCTAAGCTGACATGATGAAAATTTGGACCTACTTTTTCTTCTTTTAGGTGCAGGGTTTCTGGTCTAATTCCTAGGTCCTTGATCCATTTTGAGTTAAGGTTTTTTTTTGTTTGTTTTTTTTTTGTGGTGCTGGAGATTGAACTCAGGGCCTTGTGCTTGCGAGGCAGGCACTCTACCAAGTGAGCTACATCCCCAGCCCAAGCTACATCCCCAGCCCTTGAGTTAAGTTTTGTGTAGAGTGAGAGATAGGGGTTCAGTTTCATTTTGCTACACATGGATTTCCAGTTTTCCTATTACCATTTGTTGAAGAGGCTGTCTTTTCTCCATTTTATGTTTTTAGCAGTTTTGTCTAGTATGAGGTAACTGTATTTATGTGGTTTTGTCTCTTTGTACTCTATTCTGTACCATTGGGCTACCTGTCTATTTTGGTGCCAATACCAAGCCGTTTTTGTTACTATTGCTCTGTAGTATAGCTGAAGGTCTGGTATTGTGATACCCCCTGCTTCACTCTTCCTTCTAAGGATTGCTTTGGCTATTCTGGGTCTCTTATTTTTCCAAATGAATTTCATGATTGCTTTCTCTTCCTATGAGGTACGTCATTGGGGTTTTAATTGGAATTGCATTGAATTTGTATAGTGCTTTTGGTAGTATAGCCATTTTGACAGTGTTAATTCTGCCTATCCAAGAACATGGGAGATCTTTCCAACTTCTAAGGTTTTCTTAAATTTCTTTCTTTAGTGTTCTGTAGTTTTCATGTAGAAGTCTTTCACCTCTTTTGTTAGATGGATTCCCAAGTATTTTATTTTTTTTGAGGCTATTGTGAATGGGTTAATGTTCCTAATTTCTCTTTCAGAGGATTCATCACTTATGAATAGAAATGGATTAGATTTATGAGTGTTGATTTTATATCCTGCTACTTTGCTGAACTCATTTATGAGTTCTAGAAGTTTTCTGGTGAAATTTTTTGGATCCTCTAAATATAGAATCATGTCATCGGCAAATAGTGATAGTTTGAGTTCTTCTTTTCCTATTTGTATCCCTTTAATTTCTTTGGTCTCTCTGATTGCTGTAGCTAGAGTTTCAAGGATGGTGTTGAATAGAAGTGGTGAAAGAGGGCACATCCCTGCCTTGTTCCTGTTTTTAGGGGGAATGCTTTCAGTTTTTCTTCATTTAGAATGATGTTGGCTATGGGCTTAGCATAGATAGCCTTTACAATGTTGAGGTACGTTCCTACTATCCCTATTTTTTCTAGTGTTTTGAGCATGAAGGTGTGCTGTATTTTATCAAATGCTTTTTCCTGCATCGTGTGAAATATATGATTATTAAGTTTAAGTCTGTTGATGTGGTGAATTGCTTTTATTGATTTCTGGATGTTGAACCAACCTTGTATCCCTGGGATGAACCCACTTGATCATGGTGCACTATCTTTTTGATATGTTTTTGTTTGCAATTTGCTAAAATTTTGTTAAGAATTTTTGCATCTATGTTCATTAGGAATATTGGTCTGAAGTTTTTTTTCCCGCCATGTGTCTTTGTCTGGTTTTGGTATCAGGTGATACTCACTTCATAGAATGAGTTTGGAAGGGTTCCTTCCTTTTCTATTTCATGGAATACTTTGAGGAGTATTGGAATGAATTCTTCTTTGAAGGTCTTGTAGAACCAGGCTGAGAATCCATCTGGTCCCAGACTTTTCTTGGTTGGTAGGCTTTTGATGGCTTCTTCTATTTCATTGCTTGAAATTGATCTATTTAAATTGTGTATGTCCTCCAGATTCAGTTTGGGTGCATCATATATCTCTAGAAACCTGTCAATGTCTTTGAAATTTTCTGCTTTGTTGGAGTATAGATTTTCAAAGTAGCTTCTAATTATGTTTTGTATTTCAGTAGTGTCTTGTGATATTTCCTTTTTCATCACGAATTTTAGTAATTTGAGTTTTCTCTCTCCTTTTCGTTAGTGTGGCTAAGGGTTTATCATTTTTGTTTATTTTTTTTCAAAGAACCAGCTTTTTGATTTGTCAATTTTTTGAATTCTTTCTTTCGTTTCAGTTTCATTGATTTCAGCTCTGATATTAATTATTTCCTGTCTTCTACTTTTGGTGTTGATCTGTTCTTCTTTTTCTAGAACTTTGAGCTGTAATGTTAGGTCATTTATTTGTTAACTTTTTCTTCTTTTATTGAATGTGCTCCATGTAATGAATTCTCCTCTTATTACTGCTTTCATAGCATCCCAGAGATTTTGATATGTTGTATTGTTGTTCTTGATTACCTCTAAGAATTTTTTATCCCCTCCCTGATGTCTTTTACTATCCATATATCATTCAGTCATGTGTTATTTAGTCTCCAGGTGTTGGAGTAGTTTCTGTTTTTTGTTTTATCATTGATTTCTAATTTAATTCCATTATGCTCTGATAGAATACAAGGTAGTATCTCTATTTTTTTGTATTTGGTAAGAGTAGCTTCGTGGCATAGCATATTTTTAGAGAAGAATCTATGTGCTGCTGAGATGAAAGCGTATTTGCTCATTGATGGATGGAATATTCTATATATATCTGTTAAGTCTCATTATTGATTGTGTTATTGAGTTCTATGGTTTCTTTGTTCAATTTTTGCTTGGAAGAGCTGTCCAATGGTGAGAGAGGAGTGTTAAAGTCACTTAGTATTATTGTGTTGTGATCTGTTTGGTTCCTAGAATTGAGAAGGATTTGTTTAACGTACGTGGATGAGCCATTGTTTGGGGCATAAATATTTATGATTGTTATGTCTTGCTGATTTATGCTTCCCTTAAGTGTATGAAATGTCCTTCTTTATCCCTTCTGACTAACTTTGACTTGAAGTCTGCTTTATATGATATGAGGATGGAAATCCCTGCTTTTTTTTTACTAAGTCTGTGCATGGTATGTTTTTTCCCATCCTTTCACCTTTAGTCTGTGGGTATTCTTTTCTATGAGATGAGTCTCTTGAAGCGTTGGTCACTTACCCAAAATTTCACTTCTGAACCTTGCTGCATTAGGGACCAAGCCCTTCAATGCATGAGACTTTGGGAACATTCTGGATTCAAACCATAAAACTATTTTATTTTGTTTACTAAACTTTTTTTTTTTTTTTTTGCAATGCTGGGGATTGAACCCAGCATCTTGTGCATACTATCAGAGATTTCCACCACTGAACTATACTCCGCAGCCTTCCAGATTCTTTTAGAAATTGTGATTTCCAGCTTTTCAGCTTCTTTAGAGAAGCAGTAAGGCATAATTTGTTCTCATTTCAAAACTGTTAGGCTTTTTTTCTTTTTTTCTTGGGGTGCTGGGGATTGAACCCAGGGCCTTGTGCTTGACAAGTAAGCACTCTACCAACTGAGCTCTATCCCCAGCCCATTTTTTCTTTTTTGGTGTTGATGATCGAACCCTGAGTGAGGACTTTGTGCATGCTAAGCATGTACTCTACTATTCAGCTGCATCCCTACCCTGGGTATGTATTTTAAATTGATCTGTGGTTGGGTCTATAGCCAACATGCATGAATCTCTAGGTTTAACTCCTGCATTGCAAAACAAAAACAAAAACAAAACCCAGCAGAAAAGAAAAAAAATTGATCTGCAGAATTGAAAAATGTCATTAAAAAATTAGTTGTTAAAGTCTTTCACTAATGTAGGCATAGTTTAAAAGTCGAAGTGTCCCAAGTTTATAATATTTCAGAGAGATTTGAAACTCTTTTATATAAATGAGTTTATTGATTGCTGTTTTTCTGCTACTTTCTTTATTTTTTTATTTTTATTTTTTTTTTGTAATGTCTTCTCTTAGCAGCCCAGCTGGTCCGCAACCTTGTAAATGCCCAACAGGTGGCCGGTTCGGCCCAGCAACAGGGAGATCAGTCCATAAGGACTAGACAGTCCTCAGAATGTGTAAGTATTCTGCCTTCAAATGAGTTAAATCTTGACAGGTAGATAGCATTATCTGTTGTGGGTGATGGGAGTTTCTCTCTCTCAGATTGGCAGACATAATCTGTTGAGATAATGAGGTACTTTGTAGGCCTTGCTGGGCCCATAAGGTGGAATGAGCATTACTTTTGGAGTAATTGTATATCTGGGTTTTTGTCAGTGGGCAAGCTACATACATGAGTTTGCTTCTTCATATGTAAAATAACACCTGCCTAGACAATGAATTAAAATAAGGTAATGACTTTAAAGTTTCACTCTTTGCTTAGTGGGAAAATATCAGTATCATTAATAACAATAGACATGAAAATTGAATGTATAGCTTTTCATTTTTCATTCTTCTTCACTTTAGCTGCTGGGCCTAGCTGTACAAAACATGCATGTTCATTTGCTAATATAAATTTAGTTTTATTTTCCAAATTTAGAGGCTACTAATGGCAAAATTTGTAGCAGGGACACAAAGGGAACATGTTTTTATTTAGTATATTAAAAAAGATAAATTTCTACCAGTGTAATGTGTTGGTTTTGATCTACTAGATTCAGTGAGAAATTATTCCTTGTTCTATTGCCCTATTTCTTTTAAATCCAAGCTTAGGAACTTAGTAATGGCTTGTAATTTAAGACATTAATTGGGTTTTCCCTCTATTCTTAGTTGTTGGTATAAATACACATTATGTTTTTAACAATTCATATGTATTAGGAGTTTAGTGCTGTTAGGGCAGTATGTACATGGCATTTTGTTTACATGAAACTTTTGTGTGTTTTCTCATCACTTGACATGTGAATACCTAGTGACATATACCCTGTGAAAGACCAAAGTATCAAATTAAAATTCAGACCCACAAGTTTTATAATAATTTTACTGATTTGCTCTTAATCCTTGTCTAAATCATCTTGCGCTTCTTAAATTAGTTATACTATATAAATAGAGTACTTAGTCCAAACTTGATGTTTCAGTGCTTCACACTTACCAAATTTAATCTTTTAATCTTTTGGGTAGCCATGTGAAGTGATAGATATAATTCGATCAAATTTTACCAGTCAGGAAGCTGAATATAGGGGATATTATAATTTGAATCCAAATCTTTATAGCTTCAAAGTTGTTAACTATTAAATATGCTAGATCTGATATGATTTGTGTTTTAGAAAAACTCTGATGAGTATTTGAAAAGGAGTAGTGGAGTCTTGGAAAGAATTTAAGAAGTTTTTCACCACCACCCCAAATATTTGAATACCTATTGTCTGATACTTTCATAAATGTTATATAATAATAGTAATAACATTTAATGTAGTTAATGTATTGTTGAGTCCTGTGTGCCATACACATATTCTTTATTCCTATTATAAAATATTTAAAAAATTAGAAGGGTGTGAAAATAATAAACCTACCTGTATGTATCACCACCAGGATTTAACAGTTTTGAACATCGTTGTTTTTGCTTTATTAAAAAATATCTACAATTACAAATCCCTGTGCATTGGAGCTCTTAGATCCTGTTCCTATTTTAAAACTTTCCTGCCACCCTTCCCTTGCTACAGAAATGTATCTACAACTGGGCATGGTGGCCTGTGTGTGTGCCTGTATTCCCAGCTCTTGGGAGTCTGAGGTTGGGGAATCACTTGAGATGAGGAGTTTGGGACCATCCTGGGCAACATAACAAGATTGCTTCTCCAAAAACAAAAACAAACAAAAAAAATATTATCCAGAATTTGGTATTTATAGTTTCTACATATATTTTTGAAATCATTATAAACATAAGCGGTATCTTCTGTTTATACTTTACAAGTGAAAAAGCTGAAATACAAGTTTCTCGCCTGAGGTCAGTAGACAATTGAAATCAAAACTTGAATCCTCAGGATGTCTCCAGACTTAGGCTCTAACCACTCTTCTGTGCTGTCCCTCATTTTTTTTCTCTGCCTCTTGTCCTCACTTTTTCCTGACCTAAGCTTTTCATAAGAATCTAATGGACCTCACTATTCTGTTGTCTAACAAAGCAGCTCAATTTCAACATGTTTATTGTTGAAACATGTTTATTGTTTATATATCTCTCTACCTGCTCCTACCCACAGATTTATGTCTTTTCTTGTGTTTGTCATCTCCTTGTCTTTTTATCACTGTCTGGTTTCCAAAACTTTTCCTTCTCCCCCACCTCTACATCCAGTTAGACTCTAAGTCCTGTTGTTTCTGCAGTTCAAAAATAATTCACAGCTGTTTGCTTCCCTCTGTCCCTATGGATCCCTTAGCCTAGGCTGCCATCTTCTTAGGAATGCTGTATTGTAGCAACCTCCTAATAAGTCTTATCAACTTTTTTTTTTTTTTTTTTTAGTAAAGTTTCCTATTTTTATTAAACCCAGTTTTTTTTCTAAAATTCAGATTGATCATTATTGATCTGTTTAAGAACCTTCAGTAGTTCCCTATTGCCTTCAGTATATATTGTAAATTAGAAGACTTAAAAGAACCCCTCATTATCTTGCCCATTTAGTTCTTCAGCCTCAGATGTGCCATTGCCCTGCCTTGGTTGTCCAATAACATTAAACTTCCTTTAGATGCCATTTAAAAAAAAAAGTCATGTGTTTTCATGCTTGTAGACCTTCAGTCATGTTTTTCCCTCTACCTGAAGCATTCTTCCATGCCCCTTACCTCTGCCTTCTTTTATAAAACCAGTTTCTTTATATACTTTGAATCTCAGCTTAACGGTCACTTCCTCTGGGAAACTTTGATTTCCACATTTGTTGAATTTTTCTTCCCTCCTCCTCCCAAAATAGGTTTGGTGATCCTGCTTTGGTATTTCATTATACACTATACATTCTTTTTCATAGTAATCATTGTGCTTTATTATGATTGCTTATGTAGTATTCATATGCTCCCTGTATTTTCCCCCATTAACTAAGCTCCATGAGGGCATACATGTTAGTAATTTTAGTACTGATAATAATGCCCAGTACATAACTGACACTCAGTGCTTGTTGATGGATTGAATGAGAGTAACTATGAGTTGTTTATATATAAATTTCTAGTTCACAATGGGAAATACATGTTCTGTGTGATTGGAATGGTATTTAGACTCTTTTCTTTGGAAATAGAAGGTTTATGAGGCATCACCCATGAGAGAGGGTTTAAGTACCTTGGGAAAAAATTAGCATTCGTGTAAAATGAGATTTTATTACTTTTTGTTATTACATATATTATATAGTTCTGTATATAATGTTCTAATGAAATAACTCCATAATTTTGTATTTTTATAATCTCTATATTTGTTAAGATGTTCATAAATGAATTTTAAAATGTGTTTCTTTTCTCTGCAGTCTGATTCACCATCTTATTCTCCTCAGCCCCAACCATTCCCACAGAACTCTTCCCAGTCAGCTGCTATTACCCAGTCTCCATCCCAGCCAGGATCCCAGCCAAAGCTTGGCCCACCTCAGCAGGGAGCTCAGCCCCCGCATCAAGTCCAAATGCCCATGTATAACTTTCCCCAGTCCCCACCAGCTCAGTATTCTCCCATGCACAATATGGGATTGTTGCCAATGCACCCCCTCCAGATCCCTGCCCCATCCTGGCCCATCCATGGCCCAGTGATCCATTCTGCACCAGGCAGTGCCCCCAGCAATATGGGCCTGAATGATCCCAGCATCATCTTTGCACAGCCTGCTGCCAGACCTGTGGCAATCCCTAGCTCCTCTCATGATGGACACTGGCCTCGTACTGTGGCTCCAAATTCCCTGGTGAACAATGGTGCAGTGGGGAATTCCGGTAACTCTTCCTTTCTTCTTTTGTGTCTGTCTGGTTGAACTTGGGAAATATAATGTGAAGAAAGGAAGGCAAGCATTATTTATGGAGATGTAGTATAGGATTAAAGAACTTAGTGTGGGCTCAGGATTTAGAGGCCCTGGATTTGAATCCTGGCTCTGCCATTTATTGTAAGGTCTTGGGTAATCTCTGTGCTCATTAGTATCATCGGTAAAATAGGAATATTAATAGCATCTAAAGTATAAGGATGTTGTAAATATTAAATGAGGTAATGCACATAAATATTAGCTGTTACTTTTTAAAATTAATTTTCACTGCCACTTGCTTGATGTAGGTGTTATTGGCATTCATTTTATAGTTGATGAAATTGAAAGGTTAAGATGTAAACTAATTTTTTTTCTTCAAAATCTGTGCTATGTGCCATGGACTGTACTGTATCTCTGAGTAAGGAACAATTCTTGAAAGAGCACAGGATATTAGTAATAATTAGTAGCATTAATAGATAATACTTTTTTCTGTTATTTCAGCAGTATATATTCATATGGAACATATGTAAGAAAAGCACCTATAATCTCAATTCCTAGATATAACTACTAATATTTTGATAAATTATGAAAATATTATTTATATTTGCCTATTTTAAAATAGCTGATAGGTGCTAGTTTTATATCTAGCTTTTTAGTGGTAATTGTATTTATTTTTTAAAAATATGGAAAATTTGAAACATATATAAAATGGGAAATTTTAACAAACCCCCCTATTACTGAACTTAACAGTTATTGATAATTTTGCTATTTTAAAAATCTGATCCCTTACCACCATTTAAAAAATTTATTGGCTTGAATTTTTAATCAAATTCCAGACATTGAATCAAATTTGCTTTTACACTTCAGTTTGTATTTCTAAAAAAATTATAAGACCATTATTTTATCCAGTATCATCTTGTATCCATTCCTTTTTCTTTTTTCTCTGTAAGAAGAGTTTATTTTTATTTATTTAAATCAGAATTCAAATGAAGCCCAGACATTGTATGTGGTTTTTATAGCTCACTAATGTCCTTTATAACAGAATATTTATTCTCCCATATTAAATATTTGTAGAATTTCTTAGAGCCTGGAGTTGACTAATTTTCTTTTTGGCATAATTTGCTGAGCCCATATTTCCTGTAAAGTGGTTGTTAGATTCAGCAGTTCCATTAGATGCAGGTTCTTTTTTTTCTTGCAGTAATGGGGATTAAATCCAGGGCTTCACATTTGCTAAGCAGGTTCTTGCTTCCCTGCTGCCCTTCTTTAAAATTTTATTTTGAGACCGGTCCCGCCAAGTTGCCCAGCCTGTCTTCGATCTTGGCGATCCTCTTGCATCAGTCTCCTGAATCAGTGAGATTACAAATGTGTATATCATGCCCATCTTGATCCAGGTTCTTTTTGTTGGCAAGAATACTTCTTGATTGTCCTGTGTATTTTCTGATCTCTAACTTTACAAGAAACTTAACTGATTGTTCCTATTTTAGTGACTTAAGATTGATCTGTGAGTTAGGTGATATCAGCTTTTATCCATTGTAAAGTTCCTCTCTCTCTCTCTCTCTCTCTTTTTGTTTTTTATATCCCTACCCCTGTTTATTTTTTATTTTGAGACAGGGTCTTGACAAGTTGCCTACACTGGCCTTGACCTGATGATCTTCCTGCCTTACTCTCTGGAGTTGTAGGATATTAGGCCTATGCCACTGCTCCTGGCTTCCTCATTAATTTTTACTTAATGGTCTTGCTAGTTATAATTGTTACCACTATCCATTAATTCACTGGGAGTTGTAAAATGATGATTTTTGTATTTACTCTTGGTGAATCTTCCATAAGGAAGAACTTTTCCTTATTAACTACTTGATCACCGTAGAACGTAATTCACACAGGAAATGCAGATAAAAACTCGATTTCTTCCCTCTATCATTTTTCAAAGGAACTTTATGGATAATTTTTAGCCAAATTATGCTATTTCTTAGAAAACTGTGATGTAGAAGGTGTCGTTAGCCTGTTTGGAACAAAGCAAATTATGTATTTTGCTGAGCAGAAATGCCAGAATGTGGGGCCTTAATTAGATTCCTAAGATGAAAGGATATATGGCATACATGGTCCTTCTAATACGGCTTTTACTTATGTTAGATGTTTATTGTGATTATGCCATGACATGTACCAGGATAGTTACTGAGTTAGGTATCCATGAAGACATGCCCAATGTTTTCCTCTTTGATATATTTTTAGCTCAGTTTTTATAATTTCAAGTTTTTCTCCCCACCTGCCAGTAGTTGATCTCTGTTTCAGTCATAATTAACTAACAAAACTAATTAACAGAACTCATTAACAAAACTTCTCACAAACTTACTATAGCCATATTGTTCTCATCCCTGGCTGTTGATTGGTTTCTTCTGCCTATAATCTCCTCTTCATTACCTCTGCTGTCCACTTTCATACCTTTTTCTGTCTTGCCGCAAAGCTTGGCTAACTTATTCATTCTCCCTTTTTAAATTTTTAGATTTACAGCATTTTCTTCAAGAAGGCTTTAACTCTAACTAGGCATTGTGCTGCACACCTGTATTCCAAGTGACTTGGGAGACTGAGGCAGGAGGATTGCAAGCTCAAAGCCTGCCTGGACAACTTAGTGAAACCCTGTCTTAAAATAAAAAAAAAACCAGATACTGTGGTGCACACCTGTAATCCCAGCAGCTTGGGAGGCTGAGGCAGGAGGATCTTGAGTTCATAGCCAGCTCCAGCAACTTACTGAGGCCGTAAGCATCTTAGCAAGTCCCTGTCTCTGAATAAAATATAAAAAGGGCTGGGAATGTGGCTTAGTGGTTAAACACCCCTGGGTTCAATCCCAGGTACCACACACCAAAAGAAAAAAAAAAAAAAAAAAAAGGCTTTAACTCTTGCTGATCTTGTCTTCCAGTTGTATTAGGTGCCCTTTCTCTCCTCATTCTTAGTATTCCTGGGAGATAACCATAAATATCCATGTTATAGCACTTGTCTTATTGTGTTAAAAACTGCCAGTTTACTTGTCTACATAACCCATTAGAATGAACTTCTAATGAACGCACAGATGGTGTGACTCTACTTTGTGTACAACCAGTGAAACAATAGCTGTACTCCATTTGTGTTCAATGAATCAATAAGTAAAAAAAAAAAAAAGAATGAACTTCTAGAGGCTAAGATTTGTTTATTGGTGGTCATTGTCTCTCTGGTAGCCAGTTTAGCCTGATATGTGGTAGATACATTATCCATGTTATGTATTATTATGATGTAATAAACATAATAAATATTGTATTGGTACATAACTCATAATTAATATCAAAGCTGAAATTACCATTGTGTTTTAAATGGAAGAACTGCGTGAGAATATATTAAAATGATAATATGGTTTTTTTAATGTAGATTGTGTGAATTTTCCCATTTTTGAGATAACTTTAGTAAGATTATAGTACTTGTGAAAACATTTAGCTGTGAAAATTGGGCAAGGTGAAATTGGAATATATTTTTTAAAAAAATAATCGTTCATGTGAAAACACCATTCCTCAATTGGTCATGACTTATCTGTATACCTGGTCAGGGTATACGCTGACCAGTATACCCTGAGAACTTCCGTTTTAGCCTTTAGTTGTAATGTGACTTTATGAACTTAACAGTGAACCAGTGAATTTGTCTTTATGGTTATCTCCCAGGAATACTAAGCTTGTAAGAATGCAGCTATATGAGTTTTATTTTTCTGTTCCATGCTCTTCCACATTCCATACTTCCTAATTTTTGAGTTCCTGCTGAGAAGTTTAGTGAATAGTGACAGTGTCTTTCAGTTATTACCTAGCACATTGACCCTGAATGAGAAAATCCACCAGAAATGATCCAGAAGATTCAGTGGATAATGCACTTTGAAAACAACATACCTAAAGATGTAGTTTATAGGGAAATATTAGATATGGTGGCTCACACCTGTAATCCTGGCAATTGGGAGGCTGAGACAAGAGGATTGCAAGTTTGAGGCCAGCCTGGGCAATTTAGTGAGATGCTGTCTCACAAATAAAATAAAAAAGCTAGGGAATGTAGCTAAGTGGTAGAATGCCCCTGAGTTCAACCCCCAGTACTGGGGGTAGGGAAAAAGTGGAGAGAGAGAAAAGAAATAGGTTTTGGTGGGTGGTTAGACATAGAATGACAATGACTCATACTACTGTATTTTTGTTATCTCATTTAGCCTTCATAACAATCTGAGGTTCAAAATGGAACGTTAGTACTTTTTATAACCGTGACTTGAATTTAGATCTGTTTGGTCCCAAGTTCTAACCATTGTAATCCCAGGTTTTCAACCATTATACTACAATGCTTCAAGCTTCTAATAGAACCTCCTTCCAGGCCCAAGATATAATTGATTCTGGAGTAGTTGGCATTGTCTTAGAATAAAATCTAAGTTCCTTAGTTGGCATTGTCTTAGAATAAAATCTAAGTTCCTTAGACATATTAGGGTTCTTTGAGATGTCTTACCCCACTTACTTGTCCAGCTTTTTCTCTCATGACTTCCTTTCTATGCCTTTTCGTTGATGTTGTTTTGTAGCTCTCAAATTTGCTATGCTTTCCTGCTTTCATGTTTTTTTTTTTTCTCTCTGAACACTCTCCCCTGCCTCTTTTTGCCTAACTTGTTCCTTGTTCTTTTAAAACTCTGCATAGTCAGTCTTTCAGAAAACTTTCTTTAACCTTTAAAGGCTGTGTTAATCCCCTCTTTAGAACACCTTTTGCAGGCTGGGGGTGTAGTTCAGTCGTACAGCCCTTGCCTTGCATGCATGAGGCCCTGGGTTCCATCCTTAGCACTGGGGTAAAAAGTTACCTATAGAATTTCTTTTGCCTATCTGATGTAATAGTTATCATGTATCATTTTTACTTCTTCTTGAGTGTATGTCTTATAATTTGTGTAAATAATAATGTTTGATTCTTTAAAAAACTTTTTGGTACCTGGATTTGGTTTAGTTCATAGCCATTGGTAGGTGTATCTTTGTGGAATGAAGGAATGTTTAGATGAACAAAATAATGGTTTAAAACATGTTTTTCTTTTCTTGTTGAAATGCAGAGCCAGGCTTTCGTGGGCTAAATCCTCCGATTCCTTGGGAACATGCACCACGTCCTCATTTCCCCCTCGTCCCAGCTTCGTGGCCTTATGGTTTGCATCAAAACTTCATGCATCAGGGAAATGCGAGATTTCAGCCCAACAAACCTTTCTATACTCAAGGTACTATTGTTTACAGATTAGATAATAGACTTGGGTGGTTTTTTGTTTGTTTGTTTGTTTGTTTTTTCTGGAACAGGGAGCTTCAGTGAAAGCCAGGATCTGGAGTGAAAATTCATGTATTCTATAAGCATTCCTGAGAAAGGATACTGTGTTAGACTCTGCAAGGTACTTGTTGCTCAAGCAGAAGTAAAACAAAATCACCATACTTAATTCACATTTTATTAGGAGAGGCAAACATGTAAAAATTGAAAAGGAGTTTAGAGGAATGAGTTAACATTGCCCTGGGAAAGGGAATGGGATTTGGATACCAGAGATTACATCCAACAAGATTTTGACATTTGTCTTAAAATTGACTTAATATTTGACAGTTTATTTTAAAAATTGATATATTTTTAATACCTTTATTTTTATGTGGTGCTGAGGATCAAACCCAGTGCCTAATATGTGCTAGGCAAGTGCTCTACCACAGAGCCACAACCCCAGCCCAATATATATACATATACATTCTTCTTGCCCTCTAATCTGAGTTTAAAATATATACATATAAAATATATATTTAAAAATATATAATAAAGTATATTTAAATGTTATATATTAGATTAAAATATAATAATATATATTTTAAACTCTAGAGTAATATAAATATTATTTTTTTAAACTCTGAGATTAGAGGGAAGTGTTCTTAGCTAAGAGGGTAATATGTTCCAAAGTCACTGAGTCTTATCTATCACAATGAAGAAGAGAAAAAATGAAACTAGGGGATGGGGAACAGACATATGGGAAAGTTATGTAAATGAATGGCTAGAGAGGGAAGGCTGAGACCACATTATGAAAGAGGTTAGACGTGGTTTAGTAAGCTGTAGGAATCTAATTGAAGTTTTTCAAATAGACAAAAATTTGCTGCTGGGCGCGGTGGCGCACCCCTGTAATCCCAGCACTTGGGAGGCTGAGGCAGGAGGATCGCGAGTTCAAAGCCAGCCTCAGCAACTTAGCGAGGCCCTAAGCAACTCAGTGCGACCCTGTCTCTAAGTAAAATACAAATAGGGCTGGGGATGTGGCTCAGTGGTGGAGTGCCCCTGGGTTCAATCTCTGGTACCAAAAAAAAAAAAAAAGAAATTGTTAAGTAAAAATAGAACCTGAATGACATTAGGAATTCATATTCTGCTGGTGGTGTAGTAGTACCCATAATAGCTTTACCTGAGTAATGAATATTACAAACTAAAAATTCCAAGGTACTGGGAGCATTTTATGTATAATCCACTTGCCTCAATAGCTGTTTCAGGGGCTGAAGTTGTGGCTCAGTGGTAGAGTGTTTGCCTAGTGCACGAGGCACTGGGTTCAATCCCCCGCACCACATAAAAAATAAAATAAAGGTATTGTATCCATCTACAACTAAAAAATATTTTTTAAAAAATAGCTGTTTCAACAGTGTCAGTCTAGCCTTCAGCTCTTGTTTAACTGAGGAGTTCAGGATGCTGAAGTCAGAGTCATTATAGTTAAATTTAGGAGTTCATGAAATTAAAGGTACACATAGGAAATACTGACTGAATGAAATGATAAAGGGAGGCTTCTGGTGTACATCTTAGGCTTAACACATTTAAGCCTTCCTGAACTATTCATGTACTGCTGAGGCACCTCAGTATTTTAGGATGGCAGAAGAATCTTGACTGTGACTGGGTTCTTCTCTTGAGTAGATAAGTAGAGCTGAGGGAAGTTATTACCAGTTATTCAAGCCTTTTCAGCAGAAGAGTCTGAAATTCTTATGTGGTATGTCTCTCCCCATTGATTCTTCCCTTCTTTTTATCTCTTCTCCTTTCATATACCTATATTTCCCTCTCCCTTTTCTTCATCATCTCCTCTCCAAATATTTCTTGCTTCATCTACTATTATATAAATAGGAAAAATGAGAATTAGCTATAAGTTAATTCTAAGGGGTTGTCAGATAAATAGGCACAAGCCTTTCAGTTTCCTGTCTGTGTTGTATCCAACAGACAGATGTGCCACCCGTCGGTGTAGAGAGCGTTGTCCCCACCCACCAAGAGGAAACGTGTCGGAGTAATGCGAGTCCATTTTCTTTCAGCTGGTCTACCGATGCACAGCAACCAGCCAATCCTGCTGTCTCAAGGGTATCCGTACCTCAATGTCAGTTACATTCAGCAGAAAAAGTGACATTTAATGGAAAGCAAAACAAATCAGGTCCTGATTTAAGATTTTAACACGTTTAGATAGCTTATTTAAATTCTAAGACTGTTTTTAAACACTGTATTATTTGTATATAAATATGAACTATAGTTTTTACTAGTATCACTAAATCGAGTGATACAAATTTCATCTATTTTATTACCCTATTTTTAAGGGAATTTTATGTTTTGTTTAACCTTGATGAATTGTATAAAGAGAGAATTTAAAAATTACATTCTTTATTTTCTATTAGCTGTATTCATACTTTGGTTGCTTCAGACTTTATATATATATTGTTCTTAAGAATTAGGAAAGGATTTCATGTGTTTTAAATTTGTCACTTCTATTCTTTACAGAACCTTGTAGTGCCAAAAACTTTTTAAAAGGTAAAAAAATAAAAGCTACAACATGAAGATTCACAATCTTTTTCTTTTACATACTTGTATATTGAATATATTCAAACTTGAACAGAAAGTTGCTTTTGTCTGTATTTGCAGTTCTATTTTAAGTTAATAAATTTTTTTTTTGATAAGAGTCAAATTTGGTTAATTCACCTGGTTTAGATGCTGCAACCATAACATAGGAATTCAAAGATCTTTTTTATTTTTAGTGAGTATTCTAAATCAGACATAGACATCCAAGGGTCTTTTCATACATCCCTTATTCTTTTGGATTTTTCATAACCATATGAAGATGATGGCTGCAGGTACCGTCTGTTTCATCACTGAAAATGAAAACTGAAGAGCAAAGCAAAAATGTGAATTCCAGACAGTACACTTTACATGTTGGAATTTCACCTGAAATAGATCTTTGGAAGAATTTTTTTAAACATTGAGATTAATATTGCCAACTGGAGAGGAGGGAAATTAATTCTTATTTACTGAGGAACTAGTGCCAGACTCTGTCCATTCTAGGTTCTGGGATTGCCACCCAGAAAGCACACTTGCCAGGACGGTCATTGTTTACCAATAATGCTTGTGATCAGTGACTAAAGAATTAGAACCACATGCTGCTTAATAATGGAGATACATTCTGAAATGTATCACTGGGTCATTTCATTATTGTGCAAACATTGCAAAATGTACTTACATGAATCTAGAGGGGTGGGGTTCAGTCACCTGACCTGGCCTCTTGATGAAACTGAGATGCAATAAACACTAGATGTATGAGACTGCTGCCAGTATAACACAGCGTAGCTTTATAGTAAACTTGTTTTTTTGTGTAAGCAGAATACACTTTAATGATAAAAAGTACAGTATAATGTATATATAAAATTATATGTGCTATACTTTTATGTGATTGGTGGTGTAACAGGTTACTTTGCACCAGCCATGACTATAAGCCTGTGAGAAATGCATTGTACTAGATATGATGCTTCCCTCTCTAGGTAATAGGACTATTTCAACCCTATAATCTTATGGGACCACGTAGTTGGTTGTTGACTGAAACGTTAACTGCAGCAAATGACCATTGAAAAATGGTGGTGTATTTTTGTTTTTATAGTATCACTGAGGTGAGGTAATTTCTCTAACCCCACAGTCAGATTTGCCAGGAATTTAGGCCAAGTGGTGTTTTAAATCTTTCTGTAAATATGCAGAATAAGATGACAAAAGTGTATTTTAAGGACAGTACATTATCTTTGTTTTGCTTCCTCATATATGTTAAATAGGAGACCACCTGGGCTCTTGCTCTATTTCCCAATATGGAAGGTATTTGAAATATTCCATGAAATACAGGAAGTTGGAGGATACTCCCTGCCACATTTACAGCCCTGAATTAAGATGAGGTCTATTTACTGTGAGTTTTTCATATTAAAGCTTCCGTAGCAATCAGAATTTTAGTATGATGTGGAATCAAATCTTTTTTGTTGTTAATGAGATACTTGACTCAGTATGGTTTTGTGTTAAAATATGACTTTAAAGCATCAAGATGTCCTTGAAAATTAATGTTCAAATATTTCATCTTCCTCCAGGTCTTGGAGAGCAGGTAATGAAGTAATGGGTGTTCATTTTAATGTTCTCCCTACTTTTGTATATAACTGAAATTTTCATTTAAAAAAAACCAAAACAAAATCTATAACAGAGAATGCCCCAGCTTAGCTTTTTTTCCTGAAGGCAATGGATAACCTGGTAACCAATAACCTTGGTTTTACTTAAATTACAGAGTTAAAGATACTAATTTTCAGCATCTTACTTCCCCTTCAGTAACTGGCAAAACTTCCAAGTTTGAAAAACAGATAATTCTGGTTTATTATTTATTCAATAGTTCAGTTTTATAATTTTGCAAAGTTGACCATGAATTCAAATTCATTGTAGAGCAACTGAAAAGTACAGAAGTTATCCACAGAGAACAAACACATACACAACTATAAAGATCCTATTGTTGTGAAATATTTTATATTGTTTGACATGAAGGTTAAATTTTCCTTAGCCATTGATCATTCAAAAATATATAAATGATACACTGTATAATTTATTTGTCCAGTCTTCTTCAGATACATTTTTCGCTGTTTCTAACTTTTCTCATATGTATAAAATATATGCAAACTGATGATGGGTAAAGCTATTTGTGTGTATATTTATTGGTAGGTTGAATTCCAAAAAATGGGATTATTGGGTAAAAAGATAAAAGTTTTTGCTACATATTGACAGAAAAAGTGGCCACCAATTTGCAGTAGGAAACAACATACAAAATGTATTAGTTATGCTTATAAAAAACCCTTTAAATCCTAAGTTATTTTCATGTAAAAAATAATTTAATGTGTTTATTGAGGAAGAAAAAGGCATTATATAAAAGTACAAAGCATAAAAATCACTCAAAAGCCCACAACCAGAAATAAGTACTATTAGTATCTTGTAAACTTCTCTCAAGCAGACATATATACACAAATATCATACAAAAGCAGACTCATATACCATATTCAACATATAGCAAATTAATTTCACCTGAATTCAACAGAATGAAAACAAATATGAAATTGAAGAAATGTTCAATGATAGTTTAATTCTAAAAGATTCCTCTTAAAATTAAGGACAATTATGGAAAACACTGACGAGACTGATTTTTTTTTCTAGTTTTGTGTTTTAATTAGCAACTGTATGGAAGTCCTGTATGATAGGTAAAACCAGCAAACTTGTTTCTTTACCTCTGTTTATTATTTCTACACAAGACCATGTTCATATTAAATTTCAACTTCATAATCATTTCGTTTAGTTTCTAAAATGTTTATTACTACTCCTTTTACTGCATGTTTTTTCTTTTCTTGTTTGGTTAAATTTTATTATCAGGCAGATTTCCCCCCCAAGATTCACCACTGTGTACTTTTATTACATACTTAAGAATGTTTATTCCCTTTATTGGGGGGTGGATACTGGGGATTGAACCACTGAGCTACGTCCCTAGTCCTTCCTTTTATTAAAAAAAGCATCTAATTTGCTAAGGTTTGCAATCCTACCTTAGCCTCCCAAGTAGCTGAGATTACAGGCATGTGCCAGGAACGCCACTTATTGACTTTATCATTTAATGAAATTTTGGCAAAATATGAAATTCTTGACACAATATTTTTCTGACTTCGGAGCATTTTACTTTACTGCTTTCTGTAAGTTTGTTACATGAGCTGAAACCATCTTCCTTTATCCCTGTTATGGTTTGATTTCTCTGCTTTATCTTTTTCTCTGAATTTATCTTTTTAATTCATCAGGATATTTGAGAATGCTGTGTTTCCCTTGTGTGTTTTTGGAGTCATTTCTATAGCTTTCCTTTCCAGTTTTTATTTCCTTAGGCCTATTTTCTCTTAGCCTTGTTTAAGAGACAGGCTCTTGCTGTTGCCTGGGCTGGCCTCAAGCGATTCTCTTGCCTCAGCCCTGAAGACTAGCTGTGACCAAAGGCATTTGCACCACTGTACCTGACTCTATTTAGTATTTTGTAATGAGACTTTCATTTCTCCATTTTATAAAATTTAAACTTCTTTAAGCTCCACCAACCTTCTTTTCCATCTCTTAAGTTTTTATATTTTTTTGAGCCTGTATATTTAATAATTTTTTAAAAAAAACCAGGTTATGCTTTCTACACTTCTTTTCTTTCTGTACTGGGGATTGAATCCAGCTGTGCTCTACCACTGAGCTATACCCCCCAGTCCTTTTTATTTTTTAGAGACAGTATCTTGCTAAATTGCCCAGCCTGGCCTCGAACTTGGGATCCTCTTGCCTCAGCCTCCAGAGTTGCTGTGATTTTAGTGTGTACATTTTTGCGTATGGAAATTTTACTTTCAACCTTTTTGAGGGAGTGACAGCTATCTGTGATCATTCTTTATTAATGCTTATTTAAATTTACTGGATAAGAGGAAAGATTAGTGAAATGAACTTTAAATTGGGTTGTTACACTGGAAACCTCTCACCAATTGTTATTTTCTTTGTCCATAAGAACACATGTTCCTTCATTTCTTAGCAGTAAGAGGTCATTGTGCCCAGTGGAAAAGCTTTTAAGACACTATTTCAAATTGTGGAAAGTGAAATCAACTCAGTGGTTTGTACCTAATAAGAAAAGCTGACACTGAATATGCATTTTGCATAAGGAGTAAGAAATTTCCTAAAATTTGTTTCAATACAAAGTACACATATGTACAAAGTTGTGAAATATATTTAATATATATTGTAGCCAAAAAATGTTAATAGTACAATTCTGATTTATCAAAATGATCTTGAAAGATATGTTCAATATATCCTATTTACTTTTACATCTTTTTCTCATTAAAGAATAGGATACCCTGTTCTGTGCTATAAAATGGTTATGCTGCCCCAGTTTTAGTCCAGATCCATCATGTCTAAATGGCTGTGCTTTAAAATTTACATTCGGGGAGGTTTGTTTCTGTTATTAAACTTTAAAACAGTCTTGTATATAGCTGTATCATAAACCACAACACCTCTCATGGACAACTTTCATTCAGGTGTTGTCTTGAGAGGAATCACTTAAGAATATGAAAGCTCAAGGAGATCAAAAACTCTTTAATATTGCTAGTAACTCCTTCTGTTCAGTAGTGAGCAACAAAGATGTTTATCCTATGACTAGATATGACTTTGCAAGAAGTGGGATCCTATAAGGCAGCTGGTCTTCAAAATTCTTCCTGTGCCTAGAACTGTAGGAAGTCATTTAATCATTTTTCCTTTTTTAAAGGAGGAAAGGTAAGTACAGGTGAAAGGAACTTTTGTAGCAAAGATCCTAATACTCTGTTGACTGTCAGTGCCAATGGGGACTACTTAAAGTCCTTATTTTGCTTCAGTGTCCTTAGACTATTGGCTTCTTTGATCTACTCTCCTAATTCTTCTTTGTGAATGATCCATTACAGTTTTATATAGATGACTTGTCACCAGTGTTGGTGTTCCCTATGGTGCTATTATTTGCTTGTCTTTTACCTACATGCACTCCCTGGGCAATCTCATCTACATCTTCCACAATTATATAACCATCAATTCTGGCCTAGATCATTATGTTAAACTCTTGTCCCTACTTCTAAATCATCGGGAATTTATCTAGCTACACCACACACCATAACTGCCTCAAATTAAACTTGTTAAACTGAATGCATCATTTTCACTATCACCTTGATTTATCCTCATTCCCTGCCCCTCTAAAAAGCTGTCTTCTTACTATATTTTCTGACTTTTGGTACCATGTTGAGCAATACAGGTCAAAACCATGATTGTTACTACTTCCCATCAAATCTTTTCCAGTTCTCTAGACCTACTGTTACTGACTAGTATTCACAGAATAAAGGCTAAGGATCTGAACCTGGAATACAAGGCTTGTGGGGAACAATAAGTAGCACTATACAGGAATGTGCTATATAAAGGATGTCAAGTGCTACTGTGGAACTGTTTGATGAAACTGGACTGAATGATCCAAAGCATTATATTTGAATGTATTCTAATCCTACAGAACTGCTGCTAACCAATTTTCAGGTTTACTACCACTTTCTACCACTGGAAAAAAAGACTATATTTCACTGATTTGACCTTTGAATGACAGCAGCAGCATACATCTGAGGACTCTAAAACCAGTTCTAATCACAGAGCAAACCAAAAACTAAACTACCAAAAACAAAACAAAACAAAAAAACCAAGCAAATGGCTATGTCAGGTTTAATAACTAAAAAGGAAAGGGTCACTGACCAGGTGGCCAGATTCTTCCTTTCTCATTCATATTCCCAACCCCCAGATCCTTTCCTACCATTGTTTGAATGCAGTTATAGTTAGTTGGGTCAAAAACTGACCCAAAGAAACATCATCCCTCAAAGATATTGATTACAGTTGAAAAAAGAGAAAACTCAGCACCTTTTTTGTTTAGGAAAAGAAAAAAAAAAGGGGCGGAGAAACTTGATAAGAAAAAAACTATAATACTCTTAAAGCTGCCTGGAAAGCAGATCATAATCCTTCCACATGGACAGATACCCTCATAGTCACAGGAGGCATTTGGACTGAAACCAAGCTGAGTTCACTACTCATTCCCTCTCCGGCTCTTCTTGTGGCTTTTCTTAGACCTGAAATGGCAATATATATAAATTAATAAATAAGCAGTGAAGGATTTGTGAGAAAGTCCATGGTATGGTGACAATGATGAGGATGGAGATGATACCTAATATTCATTAAATGTGTGAGTTTAAATATATCTGTCTCAGAGCAACACTCAGACATTACTATCCAAAATTTACCGTTGAGGAAATGAACTCTTCAGGGGTTAAGAGTACATAGGGGTTTCTAATAAAAGCTGAACAAGTGAAAGTGATTTGTCCAAGGTCGTTCAACTGTTAAGTGTTAAAAGTTGTTACTTTAAAACCCAGGTCTCCTGAGACCATAGCTCATCCATTATCCAAAGCCATAATTCTACAAAGAAAAACAAAACAGTGCAAAAGAGGTATAACTCTAGTAATTCTCAGGGGAAAAGGCCTATTTTGTTTTGTAATGAAGAATTTCCATCATCCCCATCAAAACAAGGAAATTTTAGGTCTGGCTTAGTTGTAATTGGGACTTTCCACCCATACCTTTCAGGAGATTTTGAATGGCTCCTATGTCTGTGACTACGGTGATGACCTGGAGAAGAAAAGGTCATTGGATAAGTGAGGTTCTCTCCTTCTATTCTTAAACTGTTATTTTTACCTCCCCCAATTCTTCCCCTTAGCTCAATACTTTTTTGGCCTATGCTGGGGTACCTCTTGTTGGTAGTACCTCTTTGAACTGGTGTGTGTGTGTGTGGGTGTGAGGCTAAGTAGTAATGATACCACTTCAGAACTTTATGGCTAATTTCACAAACAACATGTTGGATTTTTACCACTACTATAATTTAAGATGAAGAACTGACCAGAAGCTGTGATGCACTCCTGTAATCCCAGTGACTCAGGAGGATGAGGCAGGAGGATCTTGACTTGAGACCAACTTTGGCAAGTTCTACGCCACCCTCAGCAACTTAACAAGAGACCTTGTCTCAAAATAAAAAGGGCTAGGAATGTAGCTCTGTGGTAAAGCACCCCTGGGTTCAATCCCCAGTACCACAAAACAAAACAAACAAACTTGAAGCCCATTATCATATCAGCAAAGACTCAAGTGGTGAACTCTAATATTCAAATTCTATGTCCATTTCTTTTTCTGCTAGGCAACAGTATAGTGAGGCACTCATAGTATAGGAGATGAACTGTGTCTCTTAGATTTCTTTGTTAAGATTAAGCAACACCAATGCCCAAATGCTATTACCTGGAGACTTGGAGCGAGATCTATGTCTTCGATCTCGGGATCTGCTCCTGTGTCGTCTTGGACTCTTGCTCCGATGCCTTTCTCGGCGGGGGGAGGGGCTGTTGAAAAGACTGGTCAACCCACCAGATCTGTTTGGCAATATACACACAACACCAGCAACCCCTCCACAAACCCTTTCCTTCATCAGAAATGACTGAAAGCCTACCTTCTTCTTTTGGGAGATCGACTCCGCCTACAGAGAAGAGGAAGAAAGGAGCCTAAATTAGTGCACTGGATGTTGGTAGAGTGCAAAAACAGCTCCTGTTCTTTTTCAGGTGAGTGCTGAGGATTGAACCTAGTGGCCCCAATTTATAGTCTTTGCCTTTCTCTGTATCAATGTCTTTTGTCATGTAATTTTGTAGTACCCTCCCACTCTTAATTCTAGATTTATCAATGGGTTATTTGCAAATGTGGTTCACATATTGTAAAAATATTTGCATGAATGGATTTGTTTGCTCTGAAATTCTTCCACTGTCACTGAGAACATAGCCAACTTAGCCTGCTGGAGGATGAAACAAAAAGAGAAGTTGCCCCAGTCATCCTTGCTAAGGTTAATCAATCCTATACCAGTCAGTAAACAACTGACCACAAAACAGGTGACAGCTTAATTCCAAACACTGCATATCTGAGTCCCACTTAAATCACTGACCACACACTTGTGAACTAAAGAAATACGTTTTGTCTATGAATGAGGTTTTGTGGGTGATGGTTTTGTTAAGTAATAGATCACTACTACATCAGGCAAACATTTTTCCATAAGCTGGCATTTTTCTTTTCCTGAAATCTAAACTAGGCTATAATGCTCAAAACCTCCCTGGAAAAGGTCAAGGACTAGAGCTTTACCTTCTGGGAGACCGACTCCTACTCCTCCTATAGCGTAGTGTGGGAGAGCGACGGGGCTTGTCCAAGTCTCTGTAGCTTCTCCGGCGGTGGTCAGGTGATGGCACTCTTTCCAACTGGAAACGAGAGAGATGGGTAAGTGATGGGAACAGGTTTATTACAGACAGCCATCTAGGAATACTGATTATTCTCTCCTCCCATCCTGTTCCAAAGTCTATCTCCAAGTGATTATACAACACAATAATTTGACTACATGGAGGGATAACCCTGAAGACAAAAAAGAACTACCAGAAAAGTTTCCAATAATCCCATTATTGTTCCTAGTGTTAGAATCATTATTCTAGGATTGTGTGAATATAATAAGAAATAAGTAATTATCTCTTTAACAAGTTGGATTTTCAATGTGAAATAAGAGAGATAAGATCAACAATGTTAAATACAAAGTATTTTAATCTTTAAAAAAAAGTTTCCCCTAGTTCTGTCAAATGTAAAGGCCTAGCAACACCAATCAACCTGGTGGCAATGACCACTTATAGTAGCCAGAATACAATTTCCTATTAAAATAAACTAAGAGCTTCTGGGAGAAATGACTAATTCCAGGTCTGGGACATGAGTATACAAGATGTAACTGGAACATTTTGTCATGAGAAACCAACAATGGTACAAAAGACTTCTGTGAGCCAGGTGTGGTGGCACATGCCTGCAATCCCAGCAACTCAGGAGGCTGAGGCAGGAGAATCACAAGTTTGAGGTCAGCCTCAGCAAATTAATGAGACTTGTCTCCAAATAAAAAAATGCAAAAGGACTGGGAATATAGTTCAGTGGTAGAATATCCCTGGGTTCAATCCTTAGCATCCTTCTTGCCCCCCAAAAAAAGACTTCTATGAAAGCATTAGTAAACCTCAAGGGTTAAGCTGAAGAGGCCTCTGTGGGCCAAAGATGGGAAACATTTTTTATTGTTTATTTAGTTATACATGACAGCAGAATGCATTTTGATTCATTGTACACAATGGAATACAACTTTTCATTTCCCTTGTTGTACAAGATATAGTCACACTATTGGTGTAATCATACATGTACACGGGGTAATGATGTCTGTCTCATTCCACCATCTTTCCTTCCCCCTCCCCTCATTTCTTTCTACACAATCCAAAGTTCCTCCATTGTTCCCTTACCCCCCCACCCCCATTATGTATCAGCATCCACTTATCAGAGAAAACATTTGGCCTTTGGTTTTTGGGGATCAGCTTATCTCGCTTAACATGATATTCTTCAACTCCATCCATTTACCTGCAAATGCCATAATTTTCTTCTTCTTTATGGCTGAATAATATTCCATTGTGTATATATATATATACACATACACACACCACAGTTTCTTTATCCATTCATCTATTGAAAGGCATCTAGGCTGGTTCCACAATCTCCTATTGTCAATTGAGCTGCTATAAACATTGATGTAGCTGTGTCACTATACTATGCTGATTTTAAGTCCTTTGGGTATAGGTCAAGGAGTGGGATAGCTGGTCAAATGGTGGTTCCATTCCAAGTTTTCTAAGGAATCTCCATACTGCTTTCCAGAGTGGCTGCACCAATTTGCAATCCTACCAGCAATGTATGAGTATACCTTTTTCCCACATCCTTACCAGCACCTATTGTTGCTTGTATTCTTGATAACAGCCATTCTAATTGGAATAAGATGAAATCTTAGGATAGTTTAGATTTGCATTTCTCTAATTGCCATTTTTGTTGTTATGGCTCTGTAGTATAGTTTAAGGTCTGGTATTCTGCTTCATTGCTTTGTCTATTCTGGGTATCTTATTTTTCCAAATGAATTTCATGATTGCTTTCTCTCTTTCTATGAGGTATAACATTGGGATTTTAATTGGAATTGCATTGAATCTATATAGCACTTTTGGTAGTATGGCCATTTTATAACAATATTAAGTCTGCCTATCCAAGAACATGGGAGATCTTTCCATCTTCTAAGGTTTTCTTAAATTTCTTTCGTTAGTGTTCTGTAGTTTTCATTGTAGAGGTCTTTCACCTCTTTTGTTAGACTGATTCCCAAGGTTTTTTTTTTTTTTTTTTTTGAGAATACTGTGAATGGGTTAGTTTTCCTAATTTCTCTTTCAGAGGAGTCATCACTTATGAATAAAAATACATTAGATTTATGACTGTTGACTTTATATCCTGCTACTTTGCTGAATTCATTTATGAGTTCTAGAAGTTTTCTGGTAGAGTTTTTTGGATCCTCTAAATATAGAATATGTTTTTGGCAAATTGTGATAGTTTGAATTCCTCTTTTCCTATTTGTATTTCTTTAATTTCTTTCGTCTGCCTAATTGCTCGGGCTAGAGTTTCAAGGACGATGTTGAATAAAAGTGGTGAAAGAGGGCATCCCTGCCTTGTTCCAGTTTGTAGAGGAAATGCTTTCAATTTTTCTCCACTTGGAATGATGTTGGCCTTCGGCATAGCATAGCTAGCCTTTTCAATGTTATGTTTCTACTATCCCTAGTTTTTCTAGTGCTTTGAACATGAAGGGGTGCTGTATTTTTGTCAAATGCTTTTTCTGCATCTATTGAGATGATCATATGATTCTTGTCTTATCAGAGTGATACTAGCTTCACAGAATGAGTTTGGAAGGGTTCCAAAGATGGGAAAATTTGAGCATTAATATGCATCACGATAATGAAAATACTGAATCTGCTTAAATCCAGGAGTTCAAAATGTCACCAAGGACAAAAAAGCATCACCTAATGAAGCACTAGAGAACCAAATTCATTATTTTAAACTGGTAAAGGAGAAGTTAAATATTTATCTCACCTTGGCTATGAAAAACTAAATGTTCATTTGGGAGGCTTTTCTTTATAGGAAGGTTTCAGATTAAAATGCTGAAGAAATGAAAAATTAGAATACATCATTTTACAACACCTAATGATTCTAGACATTGATCCTAACATCAAAAAAAGTGAGACAATTCCAGGGACACAGGAGGCTAAAGAGGGAGGACTGACTGCATGTTTGAGGCCAACCTCAGCAACTTAGCAAGACCCTCTCTCTCAAACAAAATATTTAACAAAAAAGACTTCATCTGGGATGTACTTACCACTCTTATGAAATAGTGCTGCTCCACTTCAAAGGGATAAAACCCCCCAAATCTGATTAAGCCTCAAGATCTAATAACTAGTTTATGGGAATGACAGAAAGGGCACTTAACATCACAAATAAAATCAGAAAAATACAGACTAAAAATTGGTGCAGGATAAATGATATATTAACACAAAAATGTAAGATAAAACAGCGAAAGACAGAATTTACAGACTAAAAGACACCTAAGAGACCTGAAAACCAAGTATGATGTATGGGCTCTGAACATTTACCCAATTAAAAAATTAAAAAATATAGCATAGCCGGGGAAATGCAAACACTAAATACTTGATGGTATTGTTGATTTGCAGGAGGGAGTGATGATGGTTTCATGGTTTTGCTTTAGATGGGAGCCTTTGTCTTTTCCAAAGTAATGTGAACTATACGATGTTTGTGATCAACTTCAAAATAGGGGTTGAACATAGAGAAAATAAAATTGGTTATGACTGATCATGGCTGATAATGGCTAAAAGCTGAGTAATGGGTATATGAAGGCATATTTGCTCCACTTTAGCATGTCATTGAAATTTTCCATTAAGAAAAAATGTCTACTTTTGATTCATTTCCCACAGAAGAGCACCTCAGCTTTGTAGGGCTTTTGATTTGTGGAAGAATGCCCTGCCTTCTGTACTTACTTCAGAGGAAGCCTAGAGCCTCAGAGATACACTTCCATTTGAACTGTTTCAGTAGCCATAAGCCAGCATTTCCATTTCTTACATTGCTTTTTGTGTATTTTTAATACTGAGGTAACTTTCAGCCATGGTAAGGTTGCCACCCGACTTTGTGTATTATCTCCTGGGACAGTGTACTCTAAAATCTTTTTCCTATAAATGCTATTAATTTTAGTATGCATTTTTGTAGAACATGTATTTTCTATACACATTACATGATTAATGTTATTGTAGAAACACTTTTAAGCATGTTATTTTTACTGGAACATATTAAATATACAGATTATCTTAGGTTTCTTTATAATAGTTAATCTTCTACAAGATGGGGTTCACGTTTCCCTTCTGCTCCACAGCATATTAAATTATTGCCTATTTCTAGCTTTGAAGCTGTGAAAATCCTTTTTTTTTTTTTTTTTTTTTTTTGGTGTTGTGATTTGACCTCTGTTTTTTAAACTGTATAAATGAACACTAGGAATTTCTTAGCTGGGCCCAGTACTTTGAAGGCAGGAAAGATTCCAGGTTTGAAGCCAGCTTCAGCAATTCAGCAATGCCCTATCTCAAAAAGGGTTGGGAATTCAGCTTAGTAGTAGAATGCCCCTGGGTTTGATTCCCTAGAACCAAAATTAAAATAGAAAAATTATAAATTTTGAATTAATATTAGCTAGCTGTCTTCTTGAACTCCTTGGATGGCATGCCTTTATTTTGTTTATTTTTTTTAATGTGGTGCTAAGGATCAAACCCATTGCCCCATACACGCTAGGTACACATTCTGTCACTGAGCTATAGTCCCAACCCCTTAAAATCTTATGTATAGTGGTTTTCACTTGATTTAAGTTTTCGAGCATTACGGTAATATCTCTACAAGTAATTTTGTTGCCTCCTTACCAATATTGATACTTTCATAATTGTGTATAACATATCAGGTTTCATTTCTAAAACACAGCTTAACATCTTAATGGGAATGTTCCTAATGATTCACCATTAAACAGGATACAAACAATATGCTGTATCCATGTACTAATAATATTAAACTACTTTATAAGCTTTGTAGCTTAAAAAGAAAACTTCCACATTTGTAGAATAAAACATATTTTTTTTTTTGGAACCGGGGATTGAACTCAGGTGCACTTGGCCACTGAGCCACATCCCCATCCCTATTTTGTATTTTATTTAGAGACAGAGTCTCACTGAGTTGCTTAGGGCCTCTCTAAGTTGTTGAGGCTGGCTTTGAACTCACGATCCTCCTGCCAAAGCCTCCCGAGTTGCTTGGGATTACAGGCGTGCACCACCGCGCCCGGCTGAACAAAACATATTTTAACTTGGGAAAAATGGTAAAAATTACAACAATAGACTCCTGTCATTTGGCCTACTAGAGCTTACCAGGGACCCCAGAATCCTTTCAATGCAGAAGCCTGCCATGTAGTAATACATGTGCTAATCTCACAAGAATTAGAGGAGTTCTTCAGCTCACAAAGAGTAGTAAGGTGCTGGGGTTGTAACTTAGTGGTAGAGTGCTTCACATCTAGCATGTGTGAGGCCCTGGGTTCAATCCTCAGCACCACATAAAGACAAATAAATGAAACAAAGGTATTGTGTCCATCTACAACTAAAAAAATATACATTAAGAAAAAATAAATAAACAAACTGGTACCTGTCCTAATGAGCTGCTGGGGACAGAGCAACAGGAATCCTGGAAAGTAGGGCTGCCTGAACACAAATGCCAATAGATGTAATACTTTAGGAAAAAGAACTTTACACAAAATCCTTTCAAGGTATGAAAGGACTCTAGGACTCATACTGAACCATAATTCTCAAAGTTGAAGCGGTCCTGATCAGTAGTGTCTCTAGCCATTTGCAGGAACAGAAATAGTCATGTAATACATAAAGATGTTTTTGTCATCCATGGATTACATATATGACAGTGATCCTATAAGTTACTGTGGAGTTGAAAGATTTCTCTTACTTAGGGCCATTACAATGTATTACACATTCATGGTGATCTTGGTGTAAACAAATCTACTGTGCTGCCAGTCAGATAAAAATACAGCAGATATAATACTGTACTATACTATTTTTATTATTATTTTAGATATGTCCTGTTTATTAAAAAAATAAAAAAATTAAAATGTATTTATTATAAAACACTATGCTGTGTTATACTGGCAGCAGCTTCATACATCTGGGGTTCACTGTGCCTCTTGAATGCAGTTCATGTTAATGCTGGGTCCAGTGACACACACCTGTAATCCCAGCTATTTGAAAGGTTGAGAAAGAAGGACTGCAAGTTTGAGGCAATCCTTAACTTAGACCCTGTCCAAATAAAAGGCTCAGAGCAGAAGATGTAGCTGAGTGGTAAAGCACTTGTCTAGAATGTGCGAGGTCCTAGGTTCAAACCCATTACTGAAAAAATTCATAATTAAATTTTAAAAAATAAAAAGGCTGAAGACATAGCTTAGTGGTAGAGCACTTGCTTAGCACACACGAAGCCCTGAGTGGAATCCCTAGGACTGCAAGAAGAAAAAAAGTTATGTCAAATGATCCATACCATACCATCTAGGTTTCTGTTAGTATACTCTGATGATGGTTGCACAAGGATGTTTTCAGAACATATGCCCAATGCTGCTTTTTTTTTGGTACTAGGGATTGAACTGAGCCACATCCCCAGCCCTACATTTGCATTTTATTTAGTGACAGGGTCTCACTGAGTTGCTTAGGGCCTCGCTAAGTTGCTGAGGCTGGCTTTGAACTCACGATCCTCCTGCCTCAGCCTCCCAAGCCGCTGGGATTACAGGTGTGCGCCACCGCGCCTGGCCCCAATGCTTTTGCAAAATGACTATATATCATTTTTGCAGGAAGAATTTCCATCTTCAGTTCATCACCAAGGGAACTTCATTAATCAAGTTTAAGCAATGAACATGAACAATCATATGAGAAGGCAAGATATCATGACTGAGAGTCAGCAGGAGCAACCGACATAAGTACATACCTCCAGGATGGATACTGAATTGTCAGATAGAAAATATGAGCTATGTATGCAATGTTTAGGTAATTAAGGGCACAATCACAGAGGTCAAAAAGCAACAACAGATGTTTAGGAAAGAACAAATGGAGTTTTTTAAAAAAAGGAATAGGAAAGAAAAACATAATAGATAACAGAAAAAAGAGTTGATTACACATAGCAGAAAAAAAAAGGAGTGAACTGGAAAGAGTACCAGAAGCAATTATGCAGAATACATGACCGAAGTAAGATAGAAAAAAGTAAAGAAACAGATAAGGTGGACCAAATAAGAACTTATATATATCTAATGCAACCCCTTAAAGAAAGAAGGGAGAGACAGTAGACAAGATCAAGGGTTTTAATACCCTAGAGCTGATGAAAAACAACAGGAAAGTAAAATGAATACAAACACCAAATGAAGTAATAAAAGGAAACATGAGATCATAATAAAATTACAAAATAACAAAGTAAAAGAGAAAGATCTTAAAGCAGTTGTTAGGGGGGAATCAGATTACTTAAAAAAAAAATAATTAAAAGGAAATCAGACTACTCATAGTTGATAATGGTTCCCAAAAGACTGAATAGTATTTTAAAAGTGCTATGAAAAAAAAAATGTCAGTCTACAATTGTGTACTAACAAAAAATATCTTTTAAGAATGACAGTGAAATAATGCTTTATAGGTAACCAGAATGTACTAGAAAAATATCCATAAGAGAAATTCTAAAGAATTAGGAAGGAAGATGATAAATTAAAAATGTCAGAGATGCAAAAGGGATGAAAGAGCAAACATCTATAGATACTAACAAACATGGTTTATAAAAATTAATGTTTAAATTTTGGAATTTAAAAAAGATTATATCCTGGACAAGAAAAACATGTAAATTGGGAACAATACTGATGGTTGTAAACAAAGTCAATTTCATGGTTGTTGGATTTTCTTTTTTTTTGAATGGTGGGTGGATGGGTGGGATTTAAGACACATCTTAATCTTAGATTTCAAGTATTCATGTAAAATATCAAGAGTAATCATGAGTGAGGATGTAAAATTCCAAACAGACAAAATGAAAAAAAAGTAGAATAGAGAAAAATTAAGTCATCTAAGCTTCTAAGAAGAATAATACAGGATAAGAAGATATGAAAGAGCATATCCGTCACAATTGTAATTAACATAAGTGCTTTAATATGTTCAATAGTAAGAAACACTCTGTCAAGACTAGATGAAGATATAGGTAAAAACTGTTAACTTCCTAGAAAAAATATTATTTAGCAAAGCTGATTCTATTAGGAAAAGAAACCCTTAATTTTCCTGTAACTGTTAAAGATATTGATGCAATAAAAAAAATTTTTCCATAAAGAAAGCACCAGGCCCAGTTTTATGAATGAATTTTACCAAAACTTTAGGGAATAGATCATTTTAATTTTCAATAAATTCTTTTAGAGATTAAAAAAAGAGGAACTGAGTCCCAACAAGTCTATAAAGTCAATATAATTTATATAGCAAACCTGCAGGAGGACATCATGAGAAACAAAAATTATGGGCCACTGTCACTCAAACAAATATAGAAGTATCCTAAATAAAATATGAATGCATCTAATCCAACAGTGTATAAAGGATAATAAGCCAGCCAGGCACAGTGGCACATGCCTATAATCCCAGTGGTTCAGGAGGCTGAGGCGGGAGGACTGCAAGTTCAAAGCCAACCTGGGCAACTCAGTAAGAACCTGTCTCAAATGAAAACAATAAACAGCTGACTATCAGAAGTTTGCTATATTAATGGCAGGATTTTTACTAATATTAGTGGAGCTTGCTTCTATGACTGGAGTTTGGTAGTGCTCACTGCCATATACACTCAAACTTTATAGAAGAATGTCCATTTACACAGCTAGATCAAGTGTTAAAAAATCCATGTTAGGTGATGGGCTGTAACCCAGTGGTGGAGTGTGTGCTTAGCATGTCAGGCCTTGGGTTCAATCCCCAGTACAAAATAAGTAAACAAACATGTCTGCTCTCATCAGGGAAAAAAAGAACGGAGGATATAGCTCAGTGGTAGAGAGCCCCTGGGTTCAATGCGTAGTATGCACCCCCCCAAATTTTTTTTAAAGATGATAAGCCATGACCAAGTTGGGTTTATACCAAAAATTGAAAAGTAGATTAGCATTAGATCTACAAGCCAAATTTACAACAGATTAAAAACTATTTAAGTTTTACCTAAGCAAAAGTAGGTAATAAAATATTCCTACTCATAACAAAAATTCATAGCAAAGCAGGAAAAGAAAAATAATTCCTTTATTTTGATGAAGGGAAACAAATAGCAAAACCAAAAACAAAACAACAAAAAAACCCTGGTGCGGGAGATTGAACTCAGTGCATCTTGAATGCCAGGCAGACACTCTTACCACTGAGCTACATCCCAGGCCACAAATATGATTCTTAAAAAGGAAATATCAGAAGCATTTCCTTTAAAATTAGGAAAACAAAGATGTCTTTTGTTAGTACTTCTATTCAATACTACACAAGATGCCCAAAGACATGAATATTAGGAAAAAAAATTATATTACTCCAGATGATTGTTCATCCACCTGTGCTAACAAGATCTATAAAATTTAGTCATATGTACAAATTAACTGCATATCTACACATTAGCAATAAATAACTCTTAAAAAGCCCTCCTTTAAGTAGCAACAAAAAGAAAACATGAACTAGGAAAATATGCAAGAACTATATGCAGGAAATTATAAAAGTTTACACATAAAACTTCTTATATGCTATTAAAGAGGTAAGGAAATGGACAGGAATACCATGTTCATGGATATCATAAAGATGTCATTTTCATTTCCACCCAAAATTCAATTACAGAGTCAATGTAATTTTAATCCTGGCCAGCTTCTTTTAAACTCAAATTGATACTATCATGTACATAATAGAACAATGGCTAAATAACAGCAAAGATGCTTCTGAAAGAGGCAACTGCTCTTCTAAACATCAACACTTCTTATGATCATAGTTATAAAATCAGAATAGTGCAGTCCTTGCACAAAATGGCTAGTGGAATACAGTGTTACCTGAAACAGGCCCACACACATACACAACTGAACTTTGACAAAGAGAAGAATGCAGATGAGTGGGGAAGGAATGGAATTATTAAAAAACCAGAGGATCACTAATTATTGAGAAAAAATAAACAGATTGCTACTTCACCACACAAAAAAATCAGGTTAACATTTTATTATTTCCTTCTAGTCTTTTTCAATACATATACTATTACTATAATTATCACAAGAGTTTCAGATCCTTCTATTTTAATGTAAGCACCTCCACATTATCATATATTTTTCAAAATAACTTGAAAGTCTGCCTAATAGTTTGCTGAACAGCTTTTTAGCATTTTAACTATGATTGAAAGAATATGACTGCAATAGGCACTCTTGTCCCATAAACTAGGCTTATTTCTTAGAACAGGTTTAACTATCCCAAGTTTTTCTTTTAACAGCTACATTTATCAGGCAATTAAAATGCATCAACACTAAGAGCTTTATGTATCTACTCACTGAGTACTTGTAACAATCTTGAGAGAAAAGGATTATTATTCTCACTTTACAGAAGAAAACTAAGGTTATGTAATTTACACGATTACACCAGTAGTAGGAGGCTGTGGGTGTAGTGTAGTTCAGTGGTAGACCATGTCCTTACCCTGCGCAAGGCCAGAGTTCAATTCCCAGCACCAAAAAATTAAAAAATTATTTAAAAAAAGAACATTAAGGTTATAACTCTAGTAAACAGTAGAACTACGAATCAAGGACTCATACTTTTACAAGAAGATATTACCTTTTTTTGTTAGAAATTGAAATCTGAAAACAAATCACAAAAAGCTCATTTCCACACTTCCCCAACTCTTAAAACTCTTACCTTCTCATCTTCTTCTTCCTCCTCCTCACTGGACTCCACATCATCCATATCCTCTTCTAGAGCACTAACTCGAGGCTCCAGTTGCTCAGCTTCTTCTAGCACATAGCGTTTCTATGGAGAACATATAAAAGGGATCACTGCCATCTTCTCTGTCCTCAGGCCCCAACACTACTTCTGGAACTGTCAGAAAAGCCATGTAGCAACAGCTTTGGTAATCTCATTTCAGACAGTTCAGATTTTCTTAAAGAGTTTAATACACCTGGAATCTGCACTCTTTTTAAGTTACCCTACAAACATAAATACAAAGCTGAGGGGAACAAATTCATTTTATATTGGTTCTGTTTCCTGTTATACTCTTATGTCACTAAAATATCATTTTATGTTTAGCCAAGAATGTGAGCTTTATATACACATAAAATGCAAAGTCTGGGGCTGGGATTGTAAATAAGTGGTAGAGCACTAGCATGTGTGAGGAAATGAGTTCAATCCTCAACACCACACAAAAATAAATAAAGTAAAGGTATTGTGTCCTTCAATAACTAAAAAAAAGAAAAAAATCCAAGGGCCAATAAGTTCATAGATGAGACTGTGCTGGGTTTTAGTTCCAACAGAAGAGGACTAGCTCTAGAATAACACCAAATTTCCACTCGACCCAGAATCCAGGAAGCTGTTGAGATTCTTCATGAATTTTGAATTGGGCATAAACAAACAGCTCATCTCTTGGTTCCATTTTCTTTTGGGATATGGCTCAGCAGCACTTATGTAAGTGACCAAGGACCTGAGAGGCAAAGGTAAGTTCTAAACTGCCACATGAACTGACTCAGTCATAAGACCCCTTACTATTATCTCATTTTGTTCAAAGGAAATAAAGAATATTGGATGGTTTAGATGAGTAGCTGTAGAATAAGTAGTATTATTTGTATGCTACCTAGCTCTAATTCATCTTTTACTGAAACTCTATGAGGTCAATATATTACTTCTTAACAGTTTGTGTTTGATGGAATGAGAATTTAAAGCAACTCTTTGACAATGTCAGGGTGCATCTAACAAAAGTTCAACAGGAAGCTGGGCATGGTGGTGCATGCCTATAATCTCAGTTACTCTGGAGGCCAAGACAGAAGGATTGCCAAGTTCGAGGCCAGCCTCAAGCAATTTAGCAAGGCCCTAAGCAATTCAGTGAGAACCTGTTTCAAAATAAATAAAAGGGGGCTGGGTACAAGGCTCAGTGGTTAAGTGCCCTGGGTTCAATCCCCAGTATCAAAAACAAAAGAATAAAAAAAACTCCCACCAATGAAACAAACAAACAAAAAAACCTCAGGTGTAGCTGAGCACGGTGGGTACACACCTATAATCCCAGGTCAATATGAGGCCAAAGTGGAGGATTACAAATTCAAGGCCAGCCTAGGCAACATAGTGGAGACCCCATCTCAAGGAGGAGAGAAAAAAAAAAAAAAAAAAAAAGAGGTTAAATTGATGACCTGTAGGTTCCTTGAAGGAACAGAATCAGGTCAAAAGATAGTCCTGGGTTTTCTTTTTTCTTTTTTTTTTCTGGGAACTGAACCCAGAACCTGGCATATGCTAGGCAAGGGCTCTACCCCAAGTTATACCCCTAGCCCACAAAAGGTAGTCTTAAGAGTCTTTTTTTTTTTTTTGAACCAGGAATTGAACTCAGGGACACTCGGCCACTGAGCCACATCCCCAGCCCTATTTTGTATTTTATTTAGAGACGGTCTCACTGAGTTGCTTAGGGCCTCGCTAAGTTGCTGAGGCTGGCTTTGAACTCGCGATCCTCCTGACTCAGCCTCCCAAGTCGCTTGGATTACAGGCGTGCGCCACCATGCCCGGCAAGAGTCATTTTAATCAGGACATATAGAGGCTCATGCCAGAGCAACCTCTCGATGATATGTTAACATTTATGGGTCAGATTTCAGTTTCTCTCCTCAGTTCTTTTTCAGTTGTTTTGGATATTCTAGGTTCCTTGTACTTCATATAAATTTGAGAATCAGCTTGTCAAGTTCTACAAAAGCTACTAGGATTTTGATTGAGATTGCACTAAGTAAATCTGGGAGAACTGACATTAAATCATGGTACAAGATATAACATCAATGTGATACCGATGATACCCAATTTACTTTTTGTTTTTTACTTTATCATGGTGTGAAAGTGATATGCATTCAGTAGACACTGTACTTTATAATGTATTGTCATTTTCTGAACACAGGTATTCAAAAAAAAAATCATACAAGTAGGCTTTGTATTAGATGCTTTTGCTCAAATGTAGGATAATGTAAGTGTTCTGATTGGCCATGCTAAGCTACAATATTTAGTAGGTTAGGTGTAATAAGTACATTTTCACTTAAAATAGGTTAATTGGGAGTAGCCTTATCATAAGTTGAGGAACACCTGTTTATCTCTCCATTTATTTAGGTCTTAATTTCGCCCAATAGCCCGGTGTGGTGGTGCACACCTGTAATCCCTGCACTTGGGAGGTTGAAGCAGGAGGATCGCAAGTTCAAAGCCAGCCTCAGCAACTTAGCGAGGCCCTGAGTAACTCATTAAGACCCTGTCTCTAAATAAAATACAAAATAGGACTGGGGATATAGCTCAGTGGGCCAAGTGCCCCTGAGTTCAATCCCTGGTTAAAAAACAAAACAAAACAAAACAAAACACACACACACACACACACACACACACACACAAAAATACTATTAATTTCACCCAATAATGTTATGTTTTGTAGTTTTAAGTGTATAAGCCTTGCTTGTCTTTTGACAAAAATATTTTTTAGGGTTGGGGTTGTATTATGCATGAACAAGTAAATGACTATACACAGTGGAGTGGTACTCAGCAATAAAATGTAACAAATCAATGCTACATGCATAACATGGATGAATCTCAAGAAAAGTATACTGAATGAAAAAACAAAAAAGAATTTGTAATTTCAAAAAAAGAATTTTGTAATTTCAAAATGTAATCTATTGCAACAGCACATGATTGGTTGCTTAGGGGTGAGTGAGAGGGAGCTAAATCATTAGCTCAAGCAACTTGGAGATTAGTAGGAAGGGAGTCACTATCTTGATTGTGGTAATAGTTTTGTGTGTGTAGACATATTAAAACTTATCAAACTTTATATTTTAAAATAGTTGATTGTGCGTCAATTATAGTGCATAAAAAGTCATTTTAAAAGCCTTGGTTCAGCTGGGCTGGGTGTCGCACGCCTATAATCCCAGTGGATTGGGAGGCCGAGGCAGGAGGATCACGAGTTCAAAGCCAGCCTCAGCAACTTAGCAAGGCCCTAAGCAACTCATTGAGACCCTGTCTCTAACTAATATACAAAATAGGGCTGGGGGGGGTAGCTCAGTGGTGGAATGCCCCTGGGGTCAATCCCTAGTACAAAAAAAAAAAAAAAAAAAAAAAAAGAAAAAGCCTTGGTTCAGCCAGGCATGGTGGTGCACACCTATATTCCTAGCAGCTCAGGAGGCTGAGATAGGAGGATCAAGCATTCAAAGCCACTCTCAGCAATGGTGAGGCATTAAGCAACTCATTGAGACTCTGTCTCAAACTAAAATACAAAATAGGGCTGGGGGTGTGGCTCAGTGGTTGAATACCCCTGAGTTCAATCCCTGTACTAAAAAAAAAGTCTTGGTTCAGAGAAAATCTTCCTACTCAAGCCTCATTTAAAACCTAGAGGAAAAAGAAGCTATCTGGGTTGGAATATACGGGGTTGTCTTTACTTGCTCCTTTCAATATCTGCAAAACAAAGTTTAAAGACCATTTAGGTGGTTGGTCTGATTTCTTCATTTTATAGATGGAGAAACTAGGACCAGTGCTACAAGTAGTCAGGTATAACAACACAAACTTAGGTCTTCTAAATTTCCTGTCATCTCTCTACCCATTCCCTTTCTCTTTAGGTTACCTACCATATCTTCCCTTGGTATTTTGCAAAACTAGTTTTAAAATCATAAAACAATCCTGCAGGGTGTTTCATGAACAATCTATTAGTAGAGAAGGGAGGCAGGATGATGAAAAGGGGAAATTTAAGGAACTAAGGGTTCAGTCTCCCATCCCGTAGCCCTCTTTTTATCTGTTTTATAGTCTAGCTTTTTACATAAAGATCTGTTTGAAAAAAGCTGCTCACAAAGTTTAAAAATACTACTCTGACTACAATATCTTGATGGAACATCCTAAAGAAGAAAACTTCCCTATGTTAACTTTTAAAAAACCACCCTTTAAACACTGTTTCCCCTCTCACTTCCTATCCT
Organism: Glaucomys volans; assembly: GCA_020662805.1. Lineage (NCBI taxonomy): Eukaryota > Metazoa > Chordata > Mammalia > Rodentia > Sciuridae > Glaucomys > Glaucomys volans. The sequence continues at coordinate 288,715 of JAJEJO010003915.1, forward strand.
CTTTTTCAAAGATATGAAATCTTATTAAGAGGACCCAGGGCTTCAGTGTTTCAATATGCATGTGTGACTGTCTACCTGCTATCTTGGAGGGGAAGGGTGATCCTGATAACAGATTTCTGTCTCTTACCTGTAGCCGGGGCAGAATGATATCACAGACTCTTTCACTGTGCAATAGCTCATCAATAAACTCATCTACATGCATCAGTTCAAACTCTGAAAGAAAAAAATCATTAGCTCAAGCAACTTGGAAATTACAGATTTGGATAATGTTATGGTTTGTATATGAAGTGTCTCCTAAAGACTCATGGTTTGAAGACTTGGTCCACAATGCAACAACATTCAGAGGTGGGGCTTTTGCGAAGTGATTGAGGTCTCTGATTTAGTCAGTGGATTAATCCATCGATACCTGAATGAATTTACTAGGAGTTGGAACCTAGTTGGAGGAAGTAGCTCATTAGTGGAGTGCCCTGAAAGGATATTCTTGTCCACAGCCCCTTTCTCTGCTTTCTGGCTATCATGAGCTGAGCAGCTTTCCTCTGCCATAACCTGTTATGTTCTGTCTCACCTTAGGACAAAAGCAATGAAGCCCGCTGACCATGGACTGAAATCTCTGAAATTGTGAGCCAAAATAAATCTTTTGTTTATAGCAAGTATCTTGGTCACTGAGACAAAAAACTGACTAACACAGACAATGACAAGAAAGACCCAAAAGAATTATAATACTTTTTATCAGGCTATCTAGGTGCCAGGCCTATTTGGAAGTAAGGGCTTAAGGGATAAATGAAGCTGTCACAATTAGTGGGAGAGACACACACATAAAGTCCTGAATTATGTAGGTGTGCTCTTGAACAGATCATCTAACTCAAGTTAATTTTAATAGATCATATAACTCAAATTTAATTTCTCATGTGAACCCCTGATGTTTCTAAATATAGAACATGTACCTTACATGCCACATGGAGTAACAGCTTTTCAGACCTTCCATAAGACAGTTCCATGGTTCTCAACCACAGGTAATTTTGCATGTCCCCATCACCCTACATACAGGGAGGGCTACTTGCATCAAGTGGTGCATGGCCAGGGATGCTGTTATACATTCTACAATGCACAGGACAACCCCACCCCCACAGCAAGAATTATCTGGCCCAAAATATCAACAGGTTGAGAACTCCTGTCTTAACATAATATAAGCAAGTTAATGCTATAAAGGCAATTCCATGTCCATCTTGTTCATCATGTTATTTCTAGTACATAACACAGTACCTGCTATGTCAGTCATTGGTAATTAGTATTTATCCAATGAATACACTAATAAGTTAATAAAAGTTTTTAGTATAATACAAATTCAGCATCCTTAATCCAAAAATCCAAAATAGGGGCTGGGATGTAGCTCAGTGGCGAAGGGTTTACCTTGCATTTGCAAAGCCCTGGGTTTGACCCCCAGTTCCAAAAATGACAAAAAAAAAAAAAAAAAAAAAAAAAAAAAAAGAACCCTGCCGAAATCCAAAATATGATATGAAAATGTTTCAGATTTTGGAACATTTTGGATTTCTTGATTATAGATGTTGAACTGGTAAAGTTTCTGCAAATGTTCCAAAATCTGAAAAACTCTGAAATCTCAAACATTCTGGTCCCAAGTCATTTTGGATTAGGGACACTTAACCTATACCAAATTATATTTCTACTATTAATACACGTAGAAGAAAAAGGCAAATGTTACTATCTTTTGTTATGACGCTAAGTGAGAAAAGGTTTTGCTTGCTTCACCCCAGATCCTTCCTTAGTATAGAAAGTATCTCTTTGTAAAAAGCATGGAGCTGCCCCTTTGTGTACACTTATGTTTTCCAATAGTTTCTTACGTACGTAAGAGTACACGTTATATACTACAGCGTGAAGGACAGTTCTAGAGAAGATGTAATACATGGAAAACTGGCTGTGGGAGTTCTAAGGCAGTTTTTTTTAAGGAAAAGCCATTCTGGAATTAGATCTTGTAAAATGGAGCACATGTGGAGGACGTACATGATACAAAGAAGGGATTAGCTTAAGATGCAGATGGAAAGGGAAGCAGACTGGGACAGAGTGAAGAAGGCCAACAGGAAGCTTAATAGAATGAATATTCCCCATAAAAGAAAAGAAAGACCTGGTTGAAGATGATAACAATATAGTTGAAGTGGAGTACTCAAAAATACAACAATGTGAGATAGAGATACTGGTGAAATAAAAACTGGTTTAATAACAGTCCAGAGATTTGGCATCATACTCACCCCCATTTCTGTTCTGGCTCTTAATTTTTCGATAGTCGTTGTACAAAGGCTCCAAGTACTTGTAGCAATCAATTGCAGTGCCTGTCAGTCTCATGTAAAGTGCCCCCAACATGCGGACATACCTGATGGAGACAAAGCAGTGAAGCAGCAGGCCAATCTAAGAAGTTCCTGAGTTTTACAACCGACTTTCCTCATGATAGTAGAGGATAAATGTGTCCTTTCTTCTCTTCGGCAGACAAAAAGCTATCATTTGCAAGTGGTATAGAGCAAAGGCCTCTAAAATATGGAACATGAATTCAAGTTTCCTTTCTATCAACTAACTGGATGTGGAAAGTTGGTACATGTTGCTCAACTTTCTCAGATATATCATCTGTTAAACTAGGATAAAACATAGTTACTTTATCAGCTTATTCTAAGAATCAATAAGATACTGAATTTAACAACAGAAGGTATAATATGTATTTAGTAACAACACCAGAACAAGTACACATAGCTAAGAAAAAAGTCATCTGGGTTGAAATTCAGATTTTATAATTTACTAATTCTGTGACAACAGGCAAGTTGTTTTCTCAATCCTTAGAAAATGGAGACAATGCTACCTAATTTACTGACTTGGTGTATTAAATAAGAAATGTAGGGGCTGGGGTTGTGACTCAGTGGTAGAGTGCTTGCCTAGCATGATGTGAGGCACTGGGTTCGATTCTCAGTACCACATATTAATAAATGAATAAAAATAAAGGTCTACCGATATCCAAAAAATATTTAAAAAAAAAAAAAAAAGAAATGCAAGTAAAGTGCTAAGCACAGCATATAGTACGGTAAGTGCCTAACTAAATCTAGCTATATTCTAGTTGTTAGGGTTTTGTAAGATTCCTTCCTTTTCTCTATCACCTATATATCTAATTTCTTCAATCTCTGATAACTGACATTTGAAATCCATCTGTTTCTTTACATGAAAAACAGATTAGTATACTTGTTTGTGAGCAACTTTAGAATAGATAACAATAAAGAGCAGTTCACATTTTTTTTTTAGTTGTTTGCCATGCAACAGACACTGTGTTAAATCTGCATGTACTATCTCCTTTTAAATCACTCTTGTGCAAATCCTGTGAGTAGGTATTATTGACAAGCTTTCATATTAAAAAAAGTAAAGCTTAGAAAATTAAGGAATGTTGCCAAAGTCACAGTTAATAAGTAACAAAGTCTGTACAGGAATCCAGATGCAACACCTCTTAATTACCACACTGTGTTGTTTCCTCTGCCCCTGAATATCCATACCCCCCAACCTATTAGGTACTCAGTTCTGCTTAAGAGATATTCAGTTAATTGGTGAAATTGGTGTGGGGCAGTGAGAACTTACTGAGAAAGTAAAGAAGGTTAACATAACAGACAAAATACAAGTTGAGGTATAGGGGCAAAAAGTTGGAGTAGAAATCTCTGTGGAAATGAGAAACATCATGTTCACCCACCTTAACCCATTCTGAACCACTGAAATTGAAGCTTTTATATTAGTCAATATTGCACTTACTTGAAGTCTTCATTTTTTATAAATTCTACAATGATATCCTTCTCAGGTTGAATCTGAAGCATCTTCAAGGTTAAACACAAAAAGGGAGTTGGTTTTATGTTTCCACCATAGACGCCACCCACAAACCTTAACTCCATGGCTTTATCCACTACAAGTTCAGCTAAAGAAAAAAAAACAAAAACAAAAACAGAGTGACATCCCAACATATTAGGCCAGAGTTTTTCTTGTTTGGAGATGAAGATAGTTCAAGGTTTGCAGCTTCTAAACAGTCATCAAGAATTCAGTATTGGGGGTACTGGGGTTGTGGCTCAGTGGTAGAGCGCTTGCCTAGCATGTGTGAGGCAACTGGGTTCAATTCTCAGCACCACATATAAATAAATGAATAAAAATAAAGGTCTATCAACATCTAAAAAATACTTTTAAAAAAGAATTCAACATTAAAAAAACAAGTGCATATTAGTAATAGAAATAATGACAGCAGCTAATACAAACTGAAGAGTATTATAAGCATTTCATATTACCTTACTTGATCTTTTATTTGTTATTTCTTTATTTTTTTAGGTGGGGGACAGTACTGGGTATACAAATCAGGGCCTCACACATACTAGGCAAGCTCTATTCCAGTCTTTTTTTTCTTTGATTTTGAGGCATGATCTAGCTAAATTAGTTGCAAAGCTGGCCTCTGACTTGCCATCTTCCTGCTTCAGCCTTCTGAGTTAATGGGATTACAAGGTGTGTACCACTGCCCCGGCTCATTTAATCTTTACAACAAACCGGTAAATGTTCTAGCATTGTCTCTATTTCCATGTATGGAAAATGAGGGATAAGAAAAGTTAAGTGACTCACTTGTTCAAGGTCCACAGCCAGTGTCACATTACATAGATTTAATGTAAAAAAAAAAAAAAGATTTGAAGATCACCTAGAAGACTTCTCTCAACTTAAATTAGGCGGGATGACTCACGCCTGTAATCCCAGCGACTTGGGAGGCAGAGGCAGGACGATCTCGAGTTCAAAGCCAGCCTCAGCAAAAGCAAGGCGCTAAGCAAATAAGTGAGACCCTGTCTCTAAATAAAAATGCAAAATAGGGATGGGGATATGGCTCAGTAGTCAAGTGCCTCTGAGTTCATTCCCGGTACCGCCCTCCCCTTCCCCCTAAAAAAGAAATTAGGACGCGATCGTGTAAGTACCAGAACTGACCGAGGTTTAAGAATAGTTAATATGGTTTTGGGCACAGGGACTTTCGTTTAAGATCTTCGGGAAGTTCTGTCAAAGAGTTATATCTGGGCCCCTTGAGTTACAAACACATAACTCAGGAGGCTATCATCAAATATGGAATAACTCAATTGAGACATCGTTCAGAAAATAAGACCCCATCAGATTTATTAGTGTCCTCAACGGTCAAGACAAGTCAAGCCACAACAGGCCCTTAAAATTTTTCTGAATGACTGACATACACCCCTCCGGTACCACCACCAGAGTTGGTCCTACTGGCACCAAGTCAGGTGAAATGGGCCATAAAGGCAGTCCAGAGGGAATCCGCGCGCTTTTGCTCACCGGTAAGTCCAAAGCACTCTTCTTTCCAATACTTAGATTCATAGATTCGTGTCCGAATGATCTTCTCCACTAAATATTGAGGGTTGGTGCCATGGATGCTATGCGCATCCTTTACCGTACGGTTCGCCATTTTAGAATGCCTTTAGTTCTATTTCCGTCGGGTCTTTAATGCGTCACATCCAGTTAAAAAAAAAAATCGAAAGAGACGGAGAAAGGAGACGAAATCACTTTAAACTTTTCAGGCGACCATCTTGTAACCGGAAACTGCTGCGCGACAGCCTTTATCCGTGAAATGAGCGCAGATCGAATCAATGATGGCCGCGGCACGTTGGCGGAAGTACGTCTTGCGCCCCTTAGGTGGGCGGGGCTCACTGGCGTCGCGCTACGGAGACAGCCCGGGGGCGGGGCCGTGCGGTTTGGCGCGAAATTTTCTTTTCTCGGACTGACTTCGATTCTATCCAGGACTAGCTTTGGGTACCGCGTGCAGCTTGTGTCAGTAAAGGAGGAATCCAGCTGGGGCAGGTGAGAGTTGCTGCAACCCCCCGGAGCTCCCAGAGCACAGGCGGTGAGAAGCAGAGGGCTTCTGACTACCCCGAGGAAACTTCAGCTCCCGGTGAACGTGGCGGCCTGGGGGTCAGGTGAGTGACCTAAGCCTTGAACTGTGCATGTAGTTCTTTGCAACATCACTCATTGATTCATTCATTTGACATGCACCGAAAGCCGGTTCAGTGCCAGGCACTTTTCTAATCCTGCTAAGAGTGGCCCTCTTTCCCATGTCCCGTTTCCTAAAGGGCTTCTTGCTCTGCCAGAGACTGAGAGTTTGCAGCTGGAAGCCGGAAACCCACAGCCGAGGAGCGTGAGCATTCTGTCCTCAGTTACCCCAGACTCTCAGGAATGTTCTGGAGCCTTTTACTTCCGTCTACATTTCCTCCTTGAGCCATAGTGTAGCAAGCGCTACAGGGAAGGCGGGTCAGATGATATTACCCGTTTTGCCTATGTAGCGATTACTCCCAGAGATGTCCAGGTAATTTTTCGTGGCTTAGGTGCCCGGGCTTCTACCCAGATTTCTCTAAATGAGCAACTCTTAACGATGGGCTCCCATTCACATTCTTTCCAGGACAGAAGTCTAATGGCACCCTTTCTCCTTCCTCTAATCCAAGCTGCAACAGAAGGGCCTTTTGTTGTGACATTTCAGAAAAGGAGTGGACCTGAATGAGGTGCGAGATTCTTAATCCTGGTCCACTACTTGTGAAAGTGCAATGATTAAGAGAGATGCGGTGTCTTACGACTAATTCCAGCCACTCCGGAGGCTGAGGCAGGAGTTTACAAGTTCAAGGCCAGTCTCAGCAACTTAGTGAGGCCCTAAGCAATTTAGTGAGTCCCTCAAAATAAAATATAAAAAAGGTGTGTGTGCATGTGTGTGGTAAAGTACGTCTGGGTTCAATCCCCAGTACTGCAAAGAAAAAGTGTGATGATTAAATCTGGTTTTAGTTATCTGTAAAATATGAATAATGATACCCTCTTTTCTGATGTATTAGTTTTTGAATGCCAGTGGCATTTCCATTGTGAAAGCATGGTTTAACAAGTTTCTCTGCAAGTTTCTACCTTTTTAGAACTGTAATAGAGGGCAATATGTGAAGGTTTCTGAATTCCCTGAAATTGTAATGCAATATTTTGTGTGATTTGTGAGTTCCAAAATATTGTTATATTCAAAAAGAACACAAATGAATGCAAGGGAGTGGATTTATAATTTTGCATTTTCTCAGTCATTAATAATCTTTGAATAGTGCCTGGCACACAATTGATACTTAATAAAATAAGATTAACCAAAAGAAAGGAAGAGTCTGTTACATCTGTTTTGTGAGTGAGGGAATTGAGAGCCAGTTGATCTCTTACTCAGTGACTAGGAAACCTGACTTACTGTAATAAGCCACCAGAAGTAAGCTCTTTTAGATATTATCCAATTTCACCGTGTGTTGTAAGGTGAAGCATGTAAGAGCACAGTCTTGGGAATCTGACTGTTCCAAGTCTGAATTAGGCTGTGCTATCCTGTATAAAATTGGACGAAAGTTTTCACCTTGAGATAGTAACATATATACCTTACCCTAACTCTTAATTAAGCAAATATTTATTATTGAACACGTACTGTGTAGTTACTACGTACTGTGTAGTTACTACGTACTGACATTGTTCTAAGGTTATCATAAGAATTAAATGAGATAAACATGGCAAGAGTTTTGGCTCAGGCTGTGCATGGTGTCATACACTTGTAATCCCAGCTACTTGGAGCTGAAGGAGGAATCCACCCTGGGCTAAGTGTTCGTTCTCTAGTAGTACCAAAAAAAAAAAAAAAAGAGTTTTGTCTCAATCTTCTGTCATACTGGCTTAAATTTCTGGTATCATTTTTTATTACAACTCCTTTATCTGTTTCCCTTGAGTGTGACTCCTAGATTGAGTGGTGTACATACTCCACATTTCTAACATCTATTCTGGGTATCTTTAGAAACCAAAGCCTTCACTAAACCAAGTCAGACCAGCCTTTCCAGTCCACTCACCATTTTTCTTGTGAAATCTCTATGTTAAGGTGAGTGAGATGAAGTGCTGGGTGGAGGGTGAGAAAGAGCAATGAGTTCAGTGAGCTGTGTACTTTTCACTTAATAAATGCACTTTTCTATATGTAATTCTTCAAGGAAAAGTTTTAAAAAATTATGAGTTCTTCTGCAGATGCAACATAAGGAAATTATAGCAGATTTCAGGCCTTTTGTACCTTTGGTGTCTAATTTCCTTAGCTTCATATCATTTTGTTGTCTATGTATTGTCATTGGTTTAATTTCATCACTAGTGCTATTATGAACATTCTGGTTTGTGTCTTTTTTTTTTTTTTTTGGTACCAGGCATTGAACTCAGGGTGCTTAACCATTGAGCATTCCCACCCCTTTTTTATCATTTTACTTAGAGACCAAGTCTTACTGAGTTGCTTAGGGCTTCACTAAGTTGCTGAGGCTGACTTTGAACTCTCAATCCTCCTGCCTCAGCCTCCTGAGCTGGTGGAATTGTTAGGTGTATGCCACCACACCTGGCCCTGGTTCATGTCTATTGTTGATATTGCATATTTCTGTTGGAATTGCTGGACCAATGGGTATGCATATGTTCAGAATTTAAGAAAATTTGATTTTCCAAAGTGGTTGTATCATTTACATTTCCTTTGGCAGTATATTAGCATTCTGGTTGATCTACATCCTCACCACAGCTGCTGTGATCCAAACTGTTTGATTGATTGGTTTATTTATTTATTTATTTATTTATTTATTTATTTATTTATTTTGAGACAGTGTCTCGCTAAGTTGCTGAGGCTGGCCTTGAACTTGCAATCCTCTTGCCTCAGCCTTGGGGAGTCACTGGGAATTACAGATGTGCACCACCAGGCCTGGCTCTGATTTATCTTTTATTCATTTATTTGTTTGTTTATTTATTTTGTGGTACTTGGGATTAAACCTGGGGTGCTCTGCTACCAGAGCTATAGCCCCAGCCCTTTAAAATATTTTTTATTTTGAGATAGGGTCTCATTCAGTTGCCCAGGCTAGTCTTGAACTTGTGATCCTCCTGCCTTAGCTTCCCAAGTCCTGGGATTATAGGGATGCATCATGGTGCCCTGCTTGTCCTGGTGATTTTTAAAATTCTCTTACATTCATTTACCTATTATATACCTAGTCCTGACATAGAATTAGTAATGCAGTCATGAATAATAAAGAGTAGTTCTCAAGGTTTCTGTTCTTTGGAATTTAGCATTCTAATGTGAGAAACAATAAATAGGCAAATAATATGGCAGTCTCTGTTTTGATAATAGGATGTTGTAATAGAACATGATGGCAGTGTAACTTTCCCACAGGTTGTTCAGTGAAGGCCTCTCTGAGGGGCTTTCATTGGAACTGAGACCTGAGCCATCCCTAGAAAGATGCAGGAAAAGAGGACAGCAGTTACATAGGTCTGAGGGCACTGACAAACTTGGTCTATTTGAAGTTTGGAACAGGCATGCGGCATAGTGGTAGAGGAATGGCAAGTTATGGTCTTGGTCCTTCCAATAACTTTGCTTCCTCAGCCTAGGGTAAATCACATACCCCTTCCAAATATTAGACCAGGACAGTTTAGTAACACTGATAATTTTTTTTTAAGTGGAATTGTACACCTGTGCACACATTATTTTGATCTCATCAAGCATGGCTAATGGTCTCCTAGTAAAGGAATTTAAAATTTTTACCTTGACTTGGTTTTTGAAGGAGGATACCTGCTTTAGTAAACTAAAATACCATCTAGATTTAAAAGAATTGAGCATGAATTTAATGCCCTTTGGTATACATGAGTATCTTCTCTATGCCAGGTTTTGGCTTGAAAAAATGAGATTATTGTGCCCATAAAATAAGTTATCATAGTCAAAGTGACAGATTAGGCTATATATTTTAGTTAGATTATTCAAGAATTGTGGAAAGTTTGCTGGGAGATAGTAGTTTTACAAGAAAGCACTTAGTGCTATTTCCCCATTTTTTTTTAAAATGAGAGTTTAGTGAGCACTACAATTAACTTGGGTATCTCAGCAGCATATTTTATCTGACTTCATTGTGGAAAAGGCAGACATTTCCAAGTTAATTCCTGAAAGTTTTGTGTTAAATCATTCATCAAAAGAAACATATTGGAGGTAAATTTATGTTATGTTTCCTTAAACATTTATTTAGATTCAAACACATTTACTAATTTTTACCAAAAGATACCTTGATATTATTAATCCAAATTTACTTTTCACTTGGGCAAGTCTTCCAGTTGGTTTTACGCATCAATTTTGTTTGCTCTTTTTTCATTTGCACACTATGCCTCATTAAAATCGCATTGAGTTTAATAGTGATATGTTGTGAATTATATTCTTAATATATCTAAAGTGATCATTTATGCATCTTTTGTAAGCAGTTTATTTGTTAATGACTCAGTATCTCCTTTTTGCTGTTAGTTCCCTCAAAAGTTTATCAAAAGCGTTTCCAAAATTCATAAAATCTTAGGGGGCAAATATTCCCCAATAGAATATAGGATATAATACCACTAGTTCTAGGAATCCAATTTTTTAAAAATTTTATTTTCACAGACTGCATTTTGATTCATTGTACACTAATCGGGTACAACTTTTCATTTCTCTGGTTGTACACAATGGAGATTCATATCATTCATATAATCATACATGTATATAAATAGGGTAATGATGCCTGTCTCAGTCTACTTTTTCCTTCCCCAACCCCCTCCCACCCCATTTTCCTCTATACCATCCAAAGTTCCTCCATTCTTCTCTTGCCCTCCTGCTGCCACGCCCGCATCCCCCCCGCCTTATGTATCATCATCCACTTATCAGAGAAAATATTTGGCCTTTTTAGGAAACCAGTTTTTGAAGGAGGAAGTTGTTTTCAATATAGACTGAAATTATTGGTCTCCCAATCAGTAATTCAGAATAATTCTGTTGGGCTGGATTTTTTTTTTTAAAACCCAGTTTTGTCAAATTTTAGCTCTATAAGAAAAACGTGAAATTCAGAGGAAAGGTTTATTATTTTTTACGTTACTTAAAGTAATGGATTGGCATTATTATTAGAACTATTAGATTGTAATGTCCAAATTCTTTGTAAAAATGATTATATTTGTATTTTCATCCATATTTCTATTTTCATCACTTAAAATATCTTTTTTTCTGTGTTTTAACATAAGCATTTCTTTTTAGCTATTCACAATACACATATCTGAGTCTGTCAGCTGCAAAGAAGCACACCACTTCCAACTATCAGACCAGTACAGCTTAGTAACACTGATAATTTTTTTTAAATGTAAGTGGAATTATACACTTGATAAAACCCATGGCTATCTCCCAGCCCACCTTCTTCTTCATCCCTTGGAACTCATTTCAGTCCTTCTTGTCAATATCTACTAACTATTCAATGTTCAGTTCAGGAATCTTTTCATAGGAAGCCCTCCCTTTTTTAAAAGCCACAAGAACTGCTCCTCTAACTTCTAGTGGTTCCTCTTTTCTCTTGGCACTATTAGTTTCCCTTACTACGTTTATGTTTAATCACTATCTGAATCATAACATTTCACATTATTAGATGTTTCACACCTCTTATGCTTTTTTGCTAGTAAGTATTCTGGAGGTATTGACCTTCCTGTTTCCCTGGGTGGGAAGAAATAAGGCATATTTTAAGATATACATACATGATGCCAAGTTGCCTATACTTACTCTTCATGGAGCTTTCCTTTTGCCCCAAAGAAATTGTTACCTACCTTTAAATGTGTGGGGTGAGGCAGGGGCAGAAAAAAAGAAAGGTTGAGTTCATTGAAGGGGGCTGACTATGTCTTAGAATCCATCAGAGTTTGCCATGGTAATTCAGTTAAGGCTTTTTCACAGGAGCCATGGCACCCTACCACACAAGGCAGAAGATCAGACAAACTTACTCATGGGTTGGCAGGCCATTTCTGGATCGAAAACTGCACCACCGAACTTACACGTGAGTGATGGGGCCCTGTGATTGGGCTGGAAGTACAACTTCCAAAGCTAAACTGTTAATAACTTGTAGGCAGCCTATTCTAGTGCCCATGAATTAAGGACTGAGGGATAGTAGATCTGTGTTGATTGCAAGGAGTGGTTTTGTGTGATGGAAGAAGGTGGTAGAATAAATAGGGATGGGGCACCATGTGGGTTAGTAGAATTTGATACATACAATAAGGCCATGACTATTTAAGCTCAGTTCTGTGTAACTCTTCATAATAACAAGATGAAAGATGTTATGTCCTTAGCAGCTTGATAATTTTGATATTATCATTGGGCAGCTCTCCAACCTTGGGAAACCTTTATTGTTCTTTGTCAATAAGTGAGGGAAGTTAGGGTTTGTATTCAGACCTTTAGATTTATCGTTCATGCTAAAACTAAACAATTAATTTGACCCATTTTTGTTTATGTTTAAATATAATTGAGTGCATTGGTTTCCCAGTAGGAGAGTTGGTCAGCATAGAGAAATTATTTAGGGGAATTTCTGGTTTGAGAACACTTTCCAGTTCCAGAGGGCCTGAGAGCTTTTCCCACCCTAAGAGATTTCCTAATGTGTTTCTCTGTTACTTCCTAGAGCAATATGTGTGAAAATAGAAGGCTGTTCAACTCAGATGCATATCCAAGTTGGACAGTTTGTGTTGATTGAAGGGGATGATGATGAAAACCCCTATGTTGCTAAATTGATTGAGTTGTTTGAAGACGGTGAGTTCGGGGCTGGAATGAAACCCATTGCCTAATAGGAATAATCTGGAGGTGAAGAGTAGGAGAGGGGCTAGGGTTATGGCTCGGTGGCAGAGTGCTTGCCTAGCATGTGTGAGGCACTGGGTTCAATTCTCAGCACCACATATAAATAAATAAATAAAGGTCCATTGCCAACTAAAAAAATATGTGTGTGTGTAAAGAGTAGGAAAGACCGCTGAACCTTAGTTCACAGTAGTGTGCAGAATACTTTATACATGTAAGCATCAACCATTCCCTTTTCCATCTAGAAAATTTCTTCACTCACCATACCAGTACTGGGTAAAATGGAATTGGAGGGCTCAGAATCCAGCTTTTCCATTAATTCTAGGAGTGGCCATAAAGGCAGATTTGGGGGATGAAGAGAAAGGATGAGTTTGAGAAAAAGGGAGAAGGAAAAACATAGGTGATTTGCACTGTGGTAAACTTGTATCCTTTAATTTTGGCATGAGGAAGTTAGTAATTTTGCAAGTGCATCTTTACAAGGAAGGGGGGAAGTTAGATTAGGGAGGTATATCATTTAGTGTTCAGTCAGGAAAACAAAAGCAATTCAGTTGTTTTCCCCAGAGGAACTTGTATAGGGTCATTAAGTGCTGAGCCTCAAACCCTCTGCAAAACAGGAGCACATAGGAAGGTGGGATGGGCCAGGTTCCAAAGGCAGGATTAAGAGGAAAGAACAACTTGAAACTATGCAAAGCTGCTTCTAGGGATGTAGAAGAGGAATAGCATGATTTTAGAAAGTCTTGTGGCAACTTAGAAAAGGAATGGATAAAGCCAGTGGATAAGGATGTTTTCCTTTACATAGGGGTGATATTTGACAAGTATGAAGAAAAACCCAATGAAACTGAAATCCACTAGGGAGAGCACATCAGCAGAAGTGTGGGCTTTTGTGTGGAGATCTTAGATTTCCTTCTGTGTGCTGCTCCATTGTGTGGCTTTAGTCTGTCTGGAGAGAGTAGAAGAGAGGGTGGTGATGATGATGCTATTGAAATATATGCCCCTACTATGATATTAATGGTAATGTTATAATGATACAGCTGAAGACCACAAGCCCGTGATTGCTGAGTCATCTCCATGGTCACTATTCTGATTCTTGCTATCTTGCTAGGACTTTTTTTTTTTTTTTTTTTTTTTCTCTCCCTTTACTGCTGTGAAGTACCTTCTTTATAATTACCAATTTGTAGAATTGCTCCACTGGTGATTTAGTCAGTACCTATGTTTGGAGTAAATCCTCTCAAATCCCTATTGTAATTTGTTTGTCCAGTGATAACACCATTAGGAAATGGAGCAACATGAGTAGAGCTTGGGTATGGGTTGGAGTCAGATTACTGTTGGTTGATCCTGTGACCTTTGACAAATTATTTAAGGTCCCTGCAGCTTGATTTCTTTGCCTGTAAAAGACATAGTATCGATGTGCAGGGTTATTATGGGTATTGAATACAATACATGTTGAGAGCTAATCACAGGAACTGGCACATAGAAAGTACTTAATAAAACGTTCTCACATTTTCTTAATCCTCCCCTTCACACCTAATCATTCTAGATTTTGATCTTCATTCCAAAAAACGTGCTCGAGTACAGTGGTTTGTCCGATTCTCTGAAGTCCCTGTCAATAAACAGCACTTGTTGGGACGGAAGCCTGATGCGCAGGAGATATTCTGGTATGACTACCCTGCCTGTGATAGCAACATTAGTGCTGAGACCATCATTCGCCCTGTTCAGGTAGGTGGTGCCTTGATCCCAGGTTCTGTCTTGAAGCTTTCTTCTATCTTCCAAACTGCAAGACCTCAGAAATTTACTGGCTCTAATTTGCCCCATGGAAGTGAATTTTATCCTGTTACTTTCTCCATTGGCCTGCCTACTTCATCTTAACAAGTATTTAGAGCAAATACCACGTGTTAGGAGCCTCGTGGAGGAAGTGACATTTGGGTTATGACCTGAGGGATGAGCAAAAATTAGCAAAATATGTCTCAGTAGAAAACTATATTTAGCCGGGCGTGGTGG
>JAJEJO010003915.1:303473-397338 GCA_020662805.1 Glaucomys volans
ATTTTATAACAAATCAAGAACTATTGAGCTGCTCATTTGTAGGCTGAAGCAGGACACTAGTTGGGAGACTATATTCATGGCTTATTCCTGAACTACTTTAGTCCCCAAAGTGGGATTAGATCAGGGTGTGAAGAGTGGTTTTAGGATTAGGTGTTTGGATTACCAGATGGGCTGGGAAACTGGTCTGGCATGATTATAGTAATTAATGTCCAAGTTAAATAAGTAAAGGAGGGAAAATCAGGTGTAGAAGTTGAAGCTACAGGATGGGTAGATTTGGAAGGGTGGGGTGAAGGGGAGTGTTCAGGCAGGAGACGTTGGAGGGAATGAGCAGGACTGTGAAAGCCCTGCTCCATTAGCGGTGCAAAGCCATGCTGAGGAACACTGAACACGTGTAAGTAGGCTGGGGCCAGATTTTAGAAGGCAATGAAAAATCATTGTAAATAATCTGATCTTGCTCTGGGGGAGAGCCACTATTAGCTGTTGAATAGGGGAGCATGTTTACAGAAACTTCTGTGGGAATATTTGGCCTTGGAGGAAAAGAAAGCGATGGAGATATCAGCTACACAAAGTCTGGACTTATCTAGGAGTGAAATGATGCATACTCAAACTAGGGTAAAGTAAGTACTCAGTTTTTCTATGAATATGCTATGTAATATCTGTGCTTTTTTTTGGAAAGATAACATTCCATGTAGAGATATAGGCTTAATGGTTTTTAATCATAGCACTGATGGAGTCTTCCTTGGCTCATCTTTTCCTATTCATGTATACTTCCTAAATTCAGGTAGTGGCTTTAGCTCCAGATGAAGTGATACCTATGCATCTGAAAAATGAGAAAATATTTTTTGTGAAACTATCCTGGAATGAAAAGAAGTTCAGACCATTGTCCCCAGAACTATTTGCAGAGTTGGAGAAACTGCAAGAAGGCAGCCCCAAGTGCCAGAAGCCTGTGGAAGCCATGACTAAGAACATTGAAAACCCTGCTTGGACCACAGCAGAACAAGTGGTCAAAAGGATTGAATCAAGTCACTCTGCCTCCAAATCTCGCCAAACTCCTACCCATCCTGTTGCCCCCATTGCAAGGAAGAGGCTGGAGCTCGGCAGTAAGTGTGGTGTGGGTCTCGGGGCAATATTGGGGCTGAAGGAACACTATAAAATATTAATTCACATGAGAGTATTGAATTAGTGCAGCAGTAGGCCGAGTATTGGTTGGATATATGTTAAAATATATTTGACATCAATTATACCATTTTGATCATTTTTCAGTGGTAGTAAGTACATTCAAATTGTTGTGCAACCACGACCATCATCTTCAATTTGAAAGTCTATATCCATTAAATACTAACTTCCATCCTTTCTCCCTTTCCCTAGTCCCTGGAAACCACCATTCTCTTATGGCTTTAAGAATTTGATTACTCTCAATAATCCCATAAGTGTGATCAAAAGATTTCTCCCTTTGTGACTCCTTTATTTTGCTTACCAGAATGTTCTCAAGGGTCATTCGTATTGAATATGTGTCAGAATTTCCTTGCTTTCAAGGCTGAATGATATTCCAGTACATATATGTATCACTTTTTATTTATCTATTCCTCTGTCTGCAGGCACTTTGGCTATTGTAATAATACTGTCATAAGCACAGATAGAACAAATATCTCTTGGAGAGCCTGCTTCCAATACTTCTGGGTATCCCAGGGACTGTTGGATCATATGATAATTCTTTTACTTTTTAAGGAACTCTCATATAGTAGCTACATCATTTTACATTCTCATGCATAGTGTGAAAGGTTCCAGTTTCTCCACGAACCCACCTACGCTTGTAGTTTTCTGATTTTTTTTTTTTTTTTTTTTTTAATAGCAGCCCTCCTAAAATATACAAAGTGGTATCTCATTGTGGAGGGCAGTTTTTCTTTCTAAAAATTCAAATTATTTTTTCCTTGACATGATAATCATATTACATTTATGGGGTAAATTTCTTTTATGTGTATAATCATGTCACATCAAACTAACTAATATGTCCATCACCTCACTTACATTACATTTATTATGGTGATATATTTGAAGTTTGCAATTGGTTGTTTTGAAATATACAATGAATTATTATTGCTAGTTATTGCTATTCAGTAGATCTCAAAAATCATTCCTTTGTCTTGCTGAAACTTTGTACCCTTTGACGAACAACTACCCACTCACTTGCTCCCCACCTGCCTAGCCTTTGGTAACCATCATTCTGCTTTCTACCTCTGTGGATTCACTTTCTTTAGAGTTATCATATAAGTGAGATCATATGGTATATTTTCTTTTTGTGCCTGACTTATTTTATTAAAGTCCTCTAGATTCATCCATATTGTCTTATTGTGGTTTTGATTTGCATTTCCCTAGTGATTCAGTGATTTTGAGCTCTGAAATAAGGTATTTCTTCAAGAGCCCTACTGCAGAGAGGACACTGCTTCTAGAACCTCAGTGGAACAGCTAGGAAACCTCATACATTTAAAACTGTTCAATTCATACTGATGCTTCTAATCTGAACCATAGGGTCCTTCCCATATTTCATATTATATCTGTTCTCCTTCAGGAAGAACCCTGGTTCCTAAAGTAATCTTAAAACACACAAAATAGTAAAATAGTTCCACAATTGCTATACCAATGCCCCCACCAACAGTAAACTCAAAATTGAAAATTTATATGTGGTTTTGCCTTTGAATATATTCCATGGAGTAAAGACACTTTGATTAATTTTATTTCTTCTGAAAAACAAATTGTTATTGGTGATATACAGTTTGGTTCTTTTATTTCTGTTTAATTTTAGGGCTTTTCCCATTCTGATTTAATTTATAACTTCTTGGTTCATTATGTATATTAGCAAATTTTATACACATAACACATGCATGTGTGCATGAATATGAGCATGCCTTTTTTATTTTTCATTCTTACTCAGTAGGATAGCACACTGGATACATTCTTTTCTGACCTGCTTTTTGCTCTCTCTTTTTTTTTTTTTTTTTTTTAGTGGACCTTTATTTATTTAATTTATTCATATGTGGTGCTGAGGATCGAACCCAGGGCCTCACGCATGCCAGGCAAGCACTCCACCACTGAGCCACAACCCCAGCCCCTGCTTTTTGCTCTTATAGTGAGCCTGAAAGTCACTCCATGGCTGTTCTGAGAGCTCAGATCTATCTTATTATATGCCATTAATCCTTTTGAATTTTTTCTTTTTTTTGGTGCTGGGGATTGAACCGAGGGACACTCAACCACTGAGCCACATCCCTTTTCAGTTTTTATTTTGAGAAAAGGTCTTACTAAATTGGCCAGGCTGATCTTGAGCTTACAATCTTCCTGCCTCAGCCTCTGAAGTCACTGGGATTATAGGCATGCACCACTGTATCTTACTAAGTTGTTTGTATTTTTGGCCTCCTTATACAGCATGTTTTAGGAAATGAATATAAAATATAACACATTTGGAAAATGGAGAAAACAAAGAAAATATTTGTAATAATCACTTTTGGAAATTATTGCAGTATTTTTTGACTGTTGTATATAGGGTTTTAAAAGTTATGGCAAGGAATTTAGACTTGATAAAGTTACACAATTAGAGGAAGGAAAGACAGTGAAAATATTTTGGTTGAGACAGAGGGAATGAGGTAGGAGGGAGGCCAGGAATTTGAAACATGTTTGTATTAATCTAG
Organism: Glaucomys volans; assembly: GCA_020662805.1. Classification (NCBI taxonomy): domain Eukaryota; kingdom Metazoa; phylum Chordata; class Mammalia; order Rodentia; family Sciuridae; genus Glaucomys; species Glaucomys volans. The sequence goes on from JAJEJO010003915.1 coordinate 307,157, forward strand.
ACATGAGTTACTCGCTTATCTACCAAAAAAATTAAAAATAAAGGAATAAATTTAGCTTCATGTTCAAAGACTTTTAAGATCTGACCCTAAATAGCTTTTTTTGGCAGGGTGGTGGGGTACCTGGGGTTGAACTCAGTGGCACTTGACCATTGAGCCACATCCCCAGCCCTACTTTGAATTTTATTTAGTGATAGGGTCTCATTGAGTTGCTTAGGGTCTCACTAAGTTGCTGAGGCTGGCTTTGAACTCTCAATCCTCCTGTCTCAGCCTCCCAAGCCACTGGGACTACAGGTGTGTGCCACCACTTCTGACTCTAAATAGCATTTTAAAATTAGGTTTAGTTTAGAGACTGTAATATTTCCCCTTTTAGTGTATAGAGATTGAGTATCCCTTACCTGAAGTTTGGAACTAAAAGTGTTTTGGATTTTGGAATATTGCACATGCATACTCAGGTCAGGTATCTTCAGAATGGGACCTAAATCTGAATACAAAATTCACATATATTTCAGATAACTTTTGTACACCTAGACTGAAGTAGTTTTACATAGTACTTGTAGTGTGCCTGCAGTTTGCCTGTGACCCATTACATGAGATCAGTTGTGGTACTTCCCACTTATGGTGTCATGTCAACACTTAAAAAGTTTCAGAATGTGAGCCATTTTAGATTTCAGATTTTTGGTTTAGGGATGCTTACCTTGCATGGACTAAGTCTTCACAAGTGCACAGATTTATGTTAACTACCTTTATAATCAAAATGTAGAACAGTTTCACACCAAAATATTCTCATGCCCCTTTGCAGTCAGCCAACCCTTCCCCTCTCCCAGTCTCTGGTATCCACGGATGTGTTTGCTGATGACTCTATAGTTTGCCTTTTCTTGAATATTATGGTTGAAAGTATAGTCTCTGGCCTTTGAGTCTGACACCTTTCACCACAGTTTATCAATTCCCAGTGTACGACCATCTGTATTATTTGTAGTTTTCAGTGATTATGAATAAAGCTGCCGTAACAGTTCACACATGGCACTGAATTACTCTTTTAGCCTTGCCAGTTCCTGTCCCCCACACCATGGGCATGACTCAAGTGAGCTTCCTGTGCTCAGAGCTTTCTTGACTTGCTGCCGTAGCTCACAGCCATTTCTCTTTTGTTCTCTTCATATGTCCCCTCCTTTGTCTTTCACATCTGTTGGAATTTTGCCTTTCTATCAAGGTCTCTCTCAAAAGCCATCTTTATTAGTATCTAGGTGCTTTAGGGCATTTATTTTGCTTCATGATGTAGACGCTTGTGCCTGTCATTTCCCTAGTTAGATCAGAGTATTCTGCGAATAAGGATCAGGGTTGAGTCTCATTCAGCTTTTTTCCTCTTGCTGGCTGGCACATACGTTTTAATGGCTTAATTGTGCTATGAGTGAATGGCTGGGGTGGTTTATGCCTGTGGTCCTAATGAGGTTGGGGCAAATCCACGTGGATCTATGTGTTCACAGATCTCAGATATTTTTCCCTGGAAATCCATCTTTTCTTTAATGGCAAATATAATCTGGGTTAAGAAAAATCTGGACTTTGGTTTTATTCAGTGGCATCACTAGTATAAATTTCTTCATAAGCTGTGTAGTTGGGGTGGAGGTGTGCAGGATCACTCCTGGTTGAGAACCACTGTTCTGGAACACTCAGGGAAACTTGATTACTGAACATTTATCCTTCAGAGCTGACTTAGAAGTTGACTTTTTAGGCCAAGCATGGTGCATGCCTGTAATCCCAGCAGCTTGAGAGGCTGAGGCATTAGGATCACAAGTTCAAGGCCAGCCTTAGCAATTAATGAGTCCCTAAGCAATTTACCAAGACTCTGTCTCAAAATAAAAAAGGATGTGGCTCAGTGGCTAAGTGCCCATGGGTCCAATCCCTAGTACCAGAAAAAAAAAGACTTTGACTTTTAGGGATCAGGTGTATACTATATTCACAAGGCCCTGGGTTCAATCCCTAGCACAAATAAACAAATATCACTTATGTTTCTAGGTAAGAGAATGGCTAGTGAAATTTAGGAGCCAGAAAATAATAAGAGCTTCCTGGCTAAGAGAAAGAAATCATGGAATAATTCAAAGTATAAATTGTATCTCTGTATAATGCCGCTGAATTTAGTTGTAATTTGATTGAGAGTGTGTGTGTTGCTAGGTCTAACATTCCCACATCTGTGATGTCTTTTGGGCTTAGGTTTCCCTAGGACGCCTAACACTAGGATATCCCAGCCTACTTCACAAGCTTCCTTGGATTCTTCAGGAAGAACTAAGCGAAAAATGGACTTCTCTGAAACTACCTCACATATGAAGAGGTCTCACTTATATAGAAGTGAGATGTCTTCTCTAACTCTGAAAACCCCAGAGAAAACTGGAGAGGTTCAACCCTTTTTTGCCAAGGATGATAAGAAGGCTTCACCTAAATGTCGCGTGATCCTGAGAACCCGAGTGCCTGCTTTGAAAACCACCCAGATTAGTGAGGAGAGACTTAACCCTGTCAAGGGGGGTCAGAGGTCCTCGGTGCCTTCTGTGATTCTGAAACCAGAAATCATCAAAAAGAGGTGACCAGGGACTTTATCCTGTTCCACAGAGCAAATAAAGATCCTTTGTATGATATAAAATGAATGGGTTGGAGTCAGATAACTTAGGTCAGTGGGTTGTAGACCCGACTGTCACAGAATCAGCAAGGAGCGTTTCCAAAATAGATTCCTAAGCCTCTTCTCATACCTAGTGAATTGGGCTTCAAGCACTGGGCTCTGGGACTGGTATTTTGAAATGTTATTTTCATGATTCTTACATACCTAGCTGTCACTTGAGGATCATTGTAGTAAAAGGATATTACCCAAGCTTGCATTGCCTCATAGTTCAGGATTTCATTAGTTGCTGTGGCTCTTTGCCACATTTTCACAATCATTTTTTGGATCACTTTATTGGTGTTTTAAGGATTTTTTCCCCCTAGGGTTTGGGATAGAACCTATGGCCTTGTGCAAGCAAGGTAAACACCACCTCTAAGTTACATCCCCAGCTTGTGTTGATGTTTTAAAATCGGAAACCATTCTCAAATGTAATAACAGAAGATAATGCATCTAGAACAACTTTGAAAGTTGACACTAGATAATATTTGTAGATGAGCTGTATAAATGAAAATGTGACCAGCCAGAAATTATATATCAGTGTTTCCTGAATAGAAACTCCCAACACCTAACTCACAATAGGTTGCACAATAAATGCTTTATATTGAGTATATTATAATTTGCATTTCTGCTGACCTTGAGCCTGGGTGCAGAGTAAATTCATGAATATATCAGAAACAAAAAAAGAATAAATTGTTGGGATTACTTATGTTCTGGTCTGTAAGTTGGGGAGTTGATAAGTTGGATCTAAATGATAAGCTTTAAGTGAACTTTGATCCCTGAGTTTGAGTCAAGTTTCATTAATACATTTTTTAGCAAAGTGTGATTAACGCTTTCCAAGATAGCTGAAAAAGAATAGGAGGCAGTCAGTCCACTTCTAGTGCCTAGTTCCCGAAACTTTTTCCCATAACTTTGCTATGATATCTTGCAGGGAGGCAAAGGAACCAGAAACTCAAAATCAAGCTACCACTACTTCCCATCGAATCCGCAGAAGGAGTTCTCTCTTGACTTTGAATCGAATTAGGCAACAGCTTAGGTAAGACTGCTCTTGGGTAGCCCGCAAAGCATAATTACTGAAGGACATCTATGACCTTATCCTTTAATGCCTTTTCTAATATTTGTTATTTGTTGAGCCATTGAAATTCAGCTTTTACCTAGCATATCTGGAATTAAGTTCCACACAAATGTCATATTTTTTAAAGGAACAAGAAACATTGCTCTGACTCCTATGATCCCATGATCCCATGACCATCATTGCCAGCAACTCTGGTGGTGATGTGGAATACCTAAAAGCATGAAGTTTGATTCTGATAGACCTTGATTTGAATTTGAGCTTTTGAATCTGTGAAATTTGGTAAGGTTATTTAACTTTTCTAAGTCTCAGTTTCTCCTCTATAAAGCAGGAATATTAATATACAAATCACAAACTTGTTGAGGGCCTTAATGAGATAAATAACACCCATAGCAGAATGTCTCTATGAAGCAAGTCCCAGAGAAGTGGAACAAATTCTTTATTACCTAGTGGCAAGAGAAACTGTGATGCCTCTTAATCCACACTGACTTTTATGGAGTTCTTAATTAGACTTGAACATTGACCATGAGAAAATATGTCCCCACCATTCAGGGTTTTAGAAAATAATAAAAGTGACCAAGAGGAAGAAGAGTTCCTGCCAACAGCAGAGATTTCAGACTCCAGCAGTGAGGAGGAAGAGGCATCCACTCCAGCCCTTCCAAGAAGAAATACTAGATGCACATCCAGAATCCTGCGACCTTCCTTGAAGCCATCCATACAGACCCCTTCCAAGACACCAAAGAAAATGGTAAGGGCCTTCAGGGTTTATTTTCTAGTGAAGTGTCCTTCTAGTTTAAAGGTTGCAAATGCTGAGATCACATAGTAAAAGCTGGATTCTAAGCACAGGTTTATCATATCCAAAGATACTCCTTTTGAATTGTCCAAAGAAGGGTGAACCCAAGATCTGAAAAAGAATCCAGTTTACAGGGATTTTTTATTTTAAGATCCTTTTTTTTTTTTTTTTGGTGGGAGGTACTGGGAATTGAACTCAGGGACATTCAATCACTGAGCCACATCCCCAGCCATATCTTTGTATTTTATTTAGAGACAGGGTCTCACTGAGTTGCTTAACTCCTTGTTTTTGCTGAGACTAGCTTTGAACTCGTGATCCTCCTGCCCCAGCCTCCTGAGCTGCTGGGATCACAGGCCTGCGCCATGCTGCCCAGCCCAAATTCCATCTTGATATGGAAAAAATGGCTATAAGTTTTATAAAATGTCTTATTTCCTGTGTTCCAAACTAATAAGATGCTCTATAAATTAAACTGTTTTATCCTAACATTTCCAGTGCCCCCCCCAAAAAAAAAAAAAAAAAAAGGTGGGACTTGGACTAGGTGTGGTGGCCCACGCCTATAATCCCAGCAGCTAGGGAGGCTGAGGCAGGAGGATCACGAGTTCAAGGCCAGACTCAGCAAAAGTGAGGCACTAAGCAGCTCAGTGAGACCCTGTCTTTAAATAAAATACAAAATAGGGCTTGAGATGTGGTTCAGTGGTCAAGTGTCCCTGAGTTCAATCCCCAGCCTACCCCACCAAACCCCTCAAACATGCAAACAGCTCCCTCTTGTTCTAACTTGATTTCATTTCCTGAGTCCCACCAAAAAGAAGGGATACAGATTATCAGGCACCTTCAGCACATTAAAAAAGAACAAAGAACATCTGAAGTCCTCCAGGCTTCTTGTTACCTTCTTAGCTAGGTTTTCTTATTCTTTGCTATTTTCTCCATAATCAGTAGATTTTTGGGGGGGGGGTACTGGGGATTGAACCCAGGGGCACTTCACCACTGAGCCACATCCCCAGCCCTGTTTGTATTTTATTTAGAGACAAGGTCTCACTGAGTTGCTTAGGGCCCCACTAAGCTGCTGAGGCTGGCTTTGAACTTGTGATCCTCCTGCCTCAGCCTCCCGAGCCACTGGGATTATAGGCGTGTGCCACCGCGCCCTGCCTAATCAGTAGATTTTTAAACAGAGTCTTAAGTGCCTTCTTTCTGAGGCAGAGGTGGAGAGATGGTGGTCAGTGGCTCACTGTGAGAAGGAGGGAACAGGAGCAGGCCTGCTCCAGCTAGCTGGGAGCAAGGAAGAAGAGGAGATAGGAACATGCGCCAGAGCAGTGATCCTGGATTTGGAGTGGAAAAATCAGATTTCTGATTGTGCTTAACCATATTTTTAAATAGAATGAGAAAAAGATCTTAGGACCCAAACCCAATTTACAATGCCTCTTCTCCTCTCTCTTTGGGCATAGTAGTTGCAATTTTTAAATTTCTTGTCTTTCAAGAAATTTTTTTTTAAAATAATAGGTCTTTTGCTATATACCTACCTCTTTTGGAGAAGGCGGGTACTAGGGATTCCCAATGGTGCTCTACAACTGAGATACTTCCCCAGCCCTTTTTATTTTTTATTTTGAGACGGGTTCTTGCTCCCTTGCCCTGTCTGGCCTTCAGTTTGTGATTCTCCTGCTTTAACCTACTGAGTAGCTGACATTAAAGGCATGTGCTACCACATCCATCTTAAATAGTATTTAACCCATACTTTTCAATTCTTTCCCCTATTAGTACTATTTCCGAATTCTGATAACTATATAAATTAGAAAAATAGACCACATTTGAACTGTGAACAAAGTGCATGTGTTGTAATGTGAGGTAGAGGGGGTGAGTCTTATTTCTTTATGCAGTCAGAAATAAGAGAGTTTCACCACTTCTTTTTTACCTGAGCAGCGTGATGTGTTTTGCTTTGTTTTTCTTTCTGAATCATGTTCTCTTTGAATACAGGTCAGGCCTAGAACACCCCGTCATGCCACTCCCCAGATCCGGAGCCGACACCTGGCTGCCCCAGAGCCAGCCAGCATACTAGAGGAGGCCCGACTGAGGTAGTGTTGTGTTGGGGTCCCGTTTAGGCAGGCAGGAGGGATGGAGTCTCTGCTTCAAATAAAATGGGGGAGTGTACAGTCACTGGTGTACCCAGTAATGGCAGAGGATAAAGCGAGTGTGTTTAGAAAGAAGCCTCTCAAGCAGCATCTGGCTGAGCTAACACATTCAGGCTCTGGGGGAATCATCTTCTGGTTGACTGCCACCATCTTCTCAGGGACAGGAGCTGATTAGTCAAGATGTACCTCTGAGTTACAATGTACCCTTTAGGACTTTTTCAAAATGCAAAATCCTAGATCCTGTCAGAAATCAAGTAAATCAGAAACTCTTACATGAAGAGGTCCACTAGAGTGATTGGTTAAGGAAGTCCAGATTTGAGAACGAAGACATCCTCCTTGCATTTGTGATTGCATTTTCCTGCAGAAACGCTAGACAGGTGCTTTCCATTTATTATTGAGGAGGTGGTGAAAATCTTTTCCAAAAATCTTTTTCTTCCATTTACTACCAATTGTAGGCTACATGTTTCTGCTGTGCCTGAGTGTCTTCCCTGTCGGGAACAGGAATTCCAAGACATCTACAGTTTTGTGGAAAGCAAACTCCTTGACCATACTGGAGGGTGAGTTGTGCTGAGGTGGGCAGCATTTGGGACAGAAGGCCTGCTTACCTAGCCAGTGTCAAGAGAATAAGGGGAACCATTGCCAAAGCCTATATCTTCTGAAGCAACTTTTATTTTGTTCTACAAAAGTAGGATTTCTGCCTTTCAGAAAAAAATGAAATTGGTCATCTCTGGATGAATGGTTTGCATATACCATTGCTTGTGGAATGATTCTATCTAAAAGGTCCTACTCTGACCAGCTTTCAAGTATGGACCTAACTGACCCCACCTCCACGTTTTGGGGGTCTCAGTGCTTCCTAGCATGAGGTAGCCAGCACAGACAAACTACAGGTGTTCCCTTCTTGCCCTAGGTGCATGTATATCTCTGGGGTCCCTGGAACAGGAAAGACTGCCACTGTGCATGAAGTGATTCGCTGCCTGCGGCAGGCAGCCCAAGCAAATGATGTTCCTCCCTTTCAATACATTGAGGTCAATGGCATGAAACTGACAGAGCCCCACCAAGTCTATGTGCAAATCTTGCAGGTAAGCAAAGCTCCCTGGCCTTTTTGGAAAGTAAGATTTCCTAGTGGCACATGTTAAAGGAAAGGTTTACTTAATTTTGTGTATTTCATGTTTATGATGTACCAGGCATTGTCCTTCATGTAGTGGCAAAAGGTAGGGTACCTTGAGCTCTAGGAGCTGGATAATGAATGAGCCTAAAGGAAGCCTTTAGCTCAGAGGAGGTAGATGGCAATCCATGGAAGAGGGGTGAGAGGCAGTCTACCCTTTAGACCTCACTCTTATATTTGTTAGCTGTGACTTTGGAGCAGGTAATGTCTGGATAGAAAATGGTGCACAGTGACATCAGCAGGCTTCTGGGATCAGTGTGTGACTCATTTGCTTTTTGCCTTTCTTTTTTGCCCTTCTTTTTTAGAAAGTGCCTTTCTGCGGCACTTATTCTCTCAGCCATACCCCTAGGCCTTTTTGTATTTTGTATTTTGAAACAGGGCCTCAATATGTTGCTGAGCCTGACTTTGAGCTTTCGGTCCTCCTGCCTCAGCCTCCCAAGCAACTGTGATTATAGGTGTGCACCACCATGCCTGCTGCTTGTTTGCATTTTAAACACACAGTTGTTGTTTTTTTTTTTTGGCCTGGGACTGAACCCAGGGCCTTGTGCTTGGAAGGCAAGCACTCTACCAACTGAGCTATATCGCCAACCCCTAAATATAGTTTTTATCTTCTTCTTTGGTGCTTTTTCCTGTCATTTCAGGTTAAGGTTAAGACTAAAGTGGAAGGCAGAGAATAGTACACTTAAGTCCTTGGACTAAATAGCTTCCTGATTTTAAAGACTTTTACATTAAGCCCAGGGGAATAAAATCCTGCCATTTACCACACTGTTTTTCCCTCAATGCAGAAGCTGACAGGCCAGAAGGCAACAGCTAACCATGCTGCAGAACTGCTGGCCAAGCGATTCTGCACTGATGCATCCCCTCAGGAAACCACTGTTCTGCTTGTGGATGAGGTGAGGTGCCCCTGGGAGGACTGGAAAATAATTGGGTAGTACTTAACTGTGATGTTCCAGAAGCAAGTGCTGACTGGGAGGAGGTGCCAGATCCCTTTTGCATTCATCCAGGCCTGTTCATCAACAACTTTACTGCTTTGCTGGTGTGACTTGGGCAGCATCGGCAACTAAAGAGTGGTAATATGTCTTCACTCTGGGGCCCTGGCTCTGTCTCACTGATGAACTCTGTGTCTATGTCCTCTTCCCTGACAGCTTGACCTTCTGTGGACTCACAAACAAGACGTAATGTACAATCTCTTTGACTGGCCCACTCACAAGGACGCCCGACTGGTAGTCCTGACCATAGCCAACACCATGGATCTGCCAGAGCGGATCATGATGAACCGGGTGTCAAGCCGACTGGTAGGTCCTAGGCAATTCTCAGATACATAAGCAGGGCCAGGATGTTCTCTGCAGAAATGAAAACATAAAAATCAAGAGATGATGGTTTCTGTTCTGTTTTTAATTTCTATGTTGGAATGAAAAGCCACTGTATGATTTTCTACAAATATCATTTCTTGACGTTTAGCTTACCTGTACAGTTTTTTTGTTTGGTTTTTGCGGTACTGGGATTCAATCCAGGGTTACTTTACCACTGAGCTCTTTCCCTAGCCATTTTAAATTTTATTTTGAGGCAGGGTCTCAGTAAGTTGCCAAGCTGGCCTCAAACTTGTGATGCTCCTGCCTCAGGGTTTACAGGCCTTTGCCACCATACCTGGCTTACTTGTGTACTTTTAAACTGTTTATTTATTTAATTTTTTGCGGTGCTGGGGATTGAACCCAGGGCTTTGATGCTTATGAGGCAAGCACTCTACCAACTGAGCTATATCTCCAGCCCTAAACTATTTATTAACAACATCAAAGCGCTTACCACCTGACACCTGTTAGGTACTTGGAGTAGAGGAATGAGCCAGGCAGACTCAATCTCTGCCTGGGCTTTGCGGTCCAGCAGGAAGCATAGTGTCAAATTATGAAAAGCATGATAAGGGATGCCATGGGCTGTGCAATGCATAGCATAGGTCCTGCAATCCTCCTGACCATGTGGAATGAATCACCTCTGCATCTATTTCCAAATGATTCTGTTAGAATAAAAGGATCTTAAAATAAAAAGGTACCTTGAGAACTACTGCACTATAGGATACCACTGGCCATTGTTAGTAATGACAGTAGCTGGAAGCAGCAGTAATCCTGGTAGGAAATGTGTAAATTGTAACGTGGGGTTGGGAACTGGATTTGGAGTCCCGAGTGATTTTCCATCTGCACAATCAATGGGCAGTCAGTGAGTTTGCTCCCCTGTCATCTTTGCTCCCCAGGGCCTTACCAGAATGTCCTTCCAGCCCTATACTCACAGCCAGCTGCAGCAGATCCTAGTGTCCCGCCTAAAGCATTTAAAGGCCTTTGAGGATGATGCCATCCAGTTGGTAGCCAGGAAGGTAAGTTACTTTGGGCAGCTCCTGAGTGCACCCACAAACCTTGCAATGGGCAAGGCTGTGTGCTGAGTGTTCCAGGGATGAAGAAAGCTTTAGGAAGTTCTGTAAAATAAATACCAAGAAAGAAACAAAGTTCTGAAAGACTCTTTAATCTTAATTGTATGAGTACTTCAAAGGCCACAAGTATTTTGGGCTTATATACAAACTAACATTAATTGATTCAGGGAGCAAGAAGCTTTGTGTAATTAAAAAGGATGGTTTAGTCAGGCAAGTGAGCCTGACTTGGATTCTGACACTTTAAGTAGGCATTGGGGAGGTTATAGGAAAGTTACCAAGAGCTTCCGTTTTCATCTCTGAAAAATGAGAGTAATAATAGTTACGTCACAAGGTCATTGGGAGAATCAGATGAGATCCCGTCTGTGACTTGCAGCAAGGTACACACTCTAGGAGATGCGAGGTATTGGATACCTATGTCCTCCTAGCTCTCGAGGAGAATGCCAGCTTAGATTCCACCAGACTGTTCCTGCTGAGAACAAAGTGGGCGAAATATCTCCTCAGGCTCAAAGAAAAAGACCATACATCTATAAGCATGTCAGTACTTACAAGAATCATAGAGTTATTTCTGTTTCCTTTTGCCCAAAATTATCTGAACCCTAGGTGGCTACAGCAGCAGCACATGCCAGGGTCTCCTGCTTGGACCTAGGTCCTGAATCAGTTGCTGGGTTCAGATAAGTGAGCATGATGCCTGTCTCGAAGCTTTGCTTTCTGGAGAAGAGCTCCTCAGAGTTTTCCTCTGACCCTCTATGGGAAGAATTATTTACTGTGCTCTTGTGCATATTCTCAGACTTTGTTTCTCTGAATGCTCTTTTTTTTTTTTTTAATCCCCTTGATTTGAAGTTATTTTCTCCTTTTTTCCTCCAAGATGCTTTCTGGTGGTTGGTTTTGGACTATCCTGTTTTGTGTTGGGTGACTTTCCTCAGATGTCCTATTTGTATAGGATGGAAATTAAAAAACTGATTGGAGTCAGATATGTGCCTGTCATCTCAGGCTGAGGCAGGAGGATCACTTGAGTTAAAAGCTGGCCTACCAACAAACTGAGACCTTGCCCCTGCCCCTTCCAAAAAAAAGAAGAAAAAAGAAAGAAAAGCTGGTGGGGAGCTTTTAGCACACAAGTGAGTCTTGTTTGCTGTGGGATAATCTGGGGCCAATTATAATATCATTCGTTCTTTCCCACTGGGATAGCCTGGTTTCCCAGACTAGCTTCTCATCCTGCTGGGAGGGCAGTATCCTGGGAGTGAGGGGTATAGAATGGTACCATAGAGGGGACAGGTCTTAGATTTCAGCATGCATGCAGTAATCTATTTTCGGAAAGGGACACCATCTCCTGCAATAAGACCTAGGCAGGCCCCAAGAGTTTTTCCTCATCCTTGGTAAGGCCCCCAATTTTCTCATATTGCTTCCCTTGGTGATCCCATTAATGTGCACCCAACCATATGAAGTGAGAGAAGGACCTTGGGCAAGGGTCAGTGAACTTTTTCTGTGACAGGACTGGTATTTAATGTTGTAGGCTTTGTAGAACATAACCATGTATTCAGTCCACTCAGTTTTGTTTTTGCAAGTGGTTGGGGGACATAGTTTGTTGATTTCTCATCTAGGGCATTTTAAAGTTAGTTTTCTAACTTTCTGAACATTACTTAACTTTCAGCCTGTCTTCCTTATTTTCTAGCCTAACATTCCTCTTTACCTTGTTCCAGTACCACTAACTCCTGAGCATTTTGAAGATTTTGCTGCTATCATTGTTTGTTTTGTTTTGTACTGGAGTACTGGGGATTGAGCCCTGAGACGTTCGTACCACTGAGCTAACCCCCAGGGCCCTCCTCCACCCCCATCCTGCTATTCGCTAAGTTGCCAAGGCTGGCCTTGAAAGTAACATCCTCCTGCCTCAGCCTCGGAGTCCCTGGGATTACAGGATTACAGGTGTGAACAACACTACCTAGCTTTTCTTTATTTTGTTTGGCATTTTGAAGATTTTTTTGTTTTGTTTTGTTTTGTTTTGTTTTGTTTGTTTGTTTTTTAATCAGGGATTAAACCTAGGTTTAACCTGGTTTAATCACTGAGCCACATCTCCAGCCCTTTTTATTTTTTATTTTGAGACAGGGTCTTACTAAGTTGCTGAGGCTGGCTTTGAATTTGCGATCCTCCTCCCTCAACCTCCCACACCACTGGGATTACAGGGATGCAACACTGTGCCTGTCAAATCCTAGTAGTTTTTTCTAGGGTTTTCTTGGTATGTAATCATGTGAGTAAAAAGAGATAATTTTATAATTTTTGTAATATTTACATTATTTCCTTTTTTATTGCAGTTCCTAAAATCTCCAAAACAATATACAAACTGTTGAATAATGTTATTTTTGAGACAACTTCTTGCTAAGTTGTTGAGGTTGGCTTTGAACTTGAGATCCTCCTGCCTCAGCCTCCTGAGCTGCTGGGATTGCAGGTGTGTGCCACTAGGCCCAGCCATTCTGAAGATTTTTAATGTAACTTCTAAGTTGTGTTGCAAAGCTATTTGCTTTTGGATTCCCCAGTGTAAGTCACCACCACTCTTCTACCTCCATCATTGTTGTAATATTATATTGTCACTTGCTCCTCTCCTGCTCCTTTCCTTCATTTTGTAAGTCTTATTTTTTTAAGAGTATTGACTGCTCATTTATTTCTTTGTGTATAAAGAAATAAATACTTATTTTTTTGTAGATCTGATTTTGATTTCTGCTGGTTCTGATACATGTATAGCCTTCTGTCTTTCTTTCTTTTTAATACCTTGACTTGTATTTTACTTTTGCTAATATCTTCTTGTTCTTTTTTCTGAGAATTAATTGAGGCCTGAGTTGAAGTGGAGTTCATTTAAAGTTGTTTTTGACTTCTGGCCATCACCTAGGGACACCACCGGTTGTTGCCATTTTTAAAAGATTTTCCACTGAGGATTTTAGAGGATGCAACATAAATTTGGGCTCCAAATTCATGTGAGGACCTGTGGTTAGAAAAACAGGGAGTTTTCTTTATTCTATACTCACTAGCACCCCATGTCAAAACAGGTAATTTCTCCTGCCATCCCTCTGTGTGATGAGTCTCATTCTTTCTTATACTGAGGTGGTAGTGGAGGTCGAGCTCCAAGTTCATGCAGGGTCTCCCATTAGAATCCATGATGGTGGGGCCCTAGCTTTGTCTTTCATCTTCCCCACACCAGAACCTTAAAAGATCACCAAGGTTCACAGATATCCTCAGGGCTAAAGCTGCTTTGGATGTCGTCTTGCCTCCCAGAGATCCCCTCTGTCTGTCTTTAGGCCTCTCAGCAGGTCTTGTCCATTTTGTTCACAACTGTTGTGCTGTTTCAAGAAGTGGAGAGATGGTGATGGGAGGAAAAAGAAGTGTGATAAGGAGGGCAAATCTAGGGGACATCCTTACTAATTGGCTGTTGGAGATTAGAGGGAGAGAAAGATATAGGATGATATATAAGTTGTCCTGGTTCCTAGAAAAATGATTTTTGTTTTGAATGTCTTAAATTTGAATTCTGAAAACAAAGATATCATACAAAGCATTAAAAATCGCCTGTTACAACATGTCATGAATTTTGGAAAATGGTAATCATTTCAGAGATATTCCAGCAGAGTCTGATGGTAGTCAGATGAATTGTGAAGATTGTTGACAATTCTGGGAAGAGAAACTAAGAGGCCCTTGCAGGCTGCGTGATTGTGAAAATTCCTGGGAGACATGGCCTTCTAAGTCAGTGTGGGAGAGAATAGAGGGTTCCTGAGAATGGGGACCCAGAGCCCCTCAACCATGCTGCACATGTGAGGAGGGAATGACAGCAGAACTGTGGACATTGAGGACCAGTCTGATTCATCCATCACATCAAACTCCTCTGGGTCCTCCAGCTTAGTGACCTCTTTCCCTTCCCCTAGCCTTGATTCTGGTTCTCTTAGCCATTGATCAGGCTATCTCCCCAAATTACCACGTGTAGGGGAGCCAGACTGTGGCTTTATCTCCAGATAGACTCCCTCGCAGCCTCTGGCCTTGGCCTGCTGCTTTTGGGGCACACTTTTCTCTCCGTGCAAGGAATGAGAACCCTTGGTTTTCCAGAGGTTCATTCATGATTTTGGGATCAAGGGTCTTTTTTTTTTTAATTAATTTCTTGAATAATAAATAAAGCTGAAAATTTTAACCTTTTCCATCATGGAGTTATCTATAAAACCAAGACAAAGGTTTGGACTTGGGACTAGAGTTCCAGGTATGATGTCAGTAATTCAGTCCTATACTTCTGCAAGGTTTCCAGGCAGGACTAAGGCATTAACTCTGTGTAGAAGTCCATTCTCAGAACTGCTTTTCCTGTTTAGCTGAAAAGAATCTGCTGGTTGTTCTCCTGGGCTGAGATGACCAGGGGATCTCGGAATGAAATGTTACTCTTATAGGTAGCAGCCCTCTCTGGAGATGCACGACGCTGCCTGGACATTTGCAGGCGTGCCACAGAAATCTGCGAGTTCTCCCATCAGAAGCCTGACTCCCCTGGCCTGGTCACAGTGGCCCACTTGATGGAGGCGGTAGATGAGATGTTCTCCTCATCATACATCACTGCCATCAAGTAAGATGTTTGCTCCCTGGACCTCCCTGGAAGACAAGTGGAGGTCTACAGCCTGGGAAGGGTTTGGAAATGGGCTTCCCTTTCTGAGCTTCAACTCATTCAACTTACTTTGTTTAAAAAAAAAAAAAAAAGCAGTGCTTTTTCTTAGGAGTAAAATCAGTCAGGGAGGCAGAAACATAAACATAGGATAACAGGTGAATACCTGCCATTTATTGAGCTATTTTAAGGAGTTTAGTGAGTAAAATCACTATGGGAACAAAAGGAAGCAGTTGGCTTGTCACTGCATGTTGAACTCAGCTCATGAAATGAAAGCATGGATATTTTTGAGGTGCTAGTGTAATTCCAGATGCAGTTAGTTTCTGTGTTTCCCCCACTTCCACAGTGGGGGACTAAGTTTGAGACTGAGCAAGAGAGAAACCTTATCAAATAATATAAAAAACATTTCCCAGTGTTTTTTTTCCTCTAAAGACAGAAGCTTTGTTTGGCTTTCCTTGGGGCTGGTGTTGTAACCTTATGAGAACTCACATCTCCTCATTTCCTTTAAGAAATTCCTCCATCCTGGAACAGGGCTTTCTGAGAGCCATCCTTGCAGAGTTCCATCGATCGGGACTGGAAGAAGCAACATTTCAACAGGTACTTGATCTTCCTTTCTCAAATCCTTCTAGATTTTATTCTGGGGCTTTAAAAGTAGATGAAAATTTCAATCAATATATAATAATTTGTGTTTATTTTGTGCCACTCTGACTTTGCTTAAGAATACCAGATTAATGCCTATTTTTATGTGATTTTAAATAGTTTGTTCTTTTCAAATTTAAGCATAATAATTTTTTTCTTCTTTTTTGGTTCCAGGGTTTGAACTCAGGGTGCTTAACCATTGAGCCACATCCTCAGCCCTCTTTTGTATTTTATTCAGAGACAGGGTCTGGCTAAATTGCAGAGACTGGCTTTGAACTTGCCATCCTCCTGCCTCAGCCTCTTGAGCCACTGGGATTACAGGTGTGCACCACTGTGCCTAGCATAATTGAACACTTTTATGGGGTAGTGTGAAAATTCAATACTTGTGTACAGTGTGCACTGATGAAATCAGGGTAATTAGCATTTCCATCTCCATATCTTTTTTCTTTTTTCTATTTGGAGCCTCTGAAATCCTCTATTTTAGTTCTTCATAAAAATGTGTTATAGCCGGGCGTGGTGGCGCATGCCTGTAATCCAAGCAACTTGGGAGGCTGAGTCAGGAGGATCGCGAGTTCAAAGCCAGCCTCAGCAACTTATTGAGGCCCTGAGCAACTCAGTGAGACCCTGTCTCTAAATAAAAATACAAAATAGGGCTGGGGATGTGGCTCAGTGGCCTAGTGTTCCTGGTTCCAAAAAAAAAAAAAAAAGATTGACTTGGTGATTTATTGTGATCTAGCCATAACAAGCTAAACTACTCAGAAGACCCAGAGCAAGCTATTACTTCTTTCTATTGATGGGGAAACTGAGTGATAGTAGAAAAAAAAAAGTGTTATAGGTCATTGTGAACTATAGTCACTCACTCTGCCATTCTCTAGAATCTAGAACTCATGGGATGTTTTGTTGTGTTGCATGAGAAGATGCCTTTAAGTATTTGATTTCTGCATGTTAACTTGAAGGCCTACTACATGCAAGACATTATTCAAGAAGTGAGATGAACAAGCTGAAATTACTGCTCTGCAGACAGCTTCCGTTAGAGTGGAGACAAGGCTTTCAGAACAATGCCATGTTTGAAAACAATCATATCAAATTGATCTATTTGAGCATAGTTTGAATTAGATAAACTAAAAAGAATCATTAGGGCTCTTGCCTTAGTTAAGACTGGTGTCTTCAGGTAGTTGTTAAAGATGTTTGTAAGAGTGTGTATAGCTGTGTGAGTGTAATTTAGAGAGAACAGGAAAACATTTTCCTTTTAGTTATTTAATAGGTCAGTTATAAATTCTTTCGTGGCTAGGTGTGGTGGCACATGTCTGTAATCCCAGCAACTTGGGAGGCTGAGGCAGAAGGTTTGCAAGTTTGAAACCCTTAATGAAGCCAACTCAACTTTTTATTTACCTCAAAATAAAAAGTATTAGGGATATAGCTCAGTGATAAAATACCCCTGTATTCAACCTCTAGTGCCTCCCCCCCAAAAAAAAGAAGTATTAAAAATGAATTCTTTTGTGAACATTTAGTTACTGGTCATATCTTTTGTCCTTTATTGTCTCCTTCTAGAGCCAGAGAGAGTTCTTTTATGAAGAGTGACTCTCATTTTAGTTTGTAAGCATTTCCTGAACATCTCTCTGTAGTATGCCATTAACTGTAGTGGGTGCTATGAACCCCAAGCTGAATTAGCTACTATCCTTGCTCTTATCAGGCTCCCAGTCTTGGTAGAAAGGATATACTCATAAATATTTAGAATAGAATGACCGTAAGTGCTACCGACTTGCTTGACCCTGTGGGAGCTTTAGGTTAACAATCTGTGTTTGCAGCTTTCCTGTTGCTCCCTTATTCCTTCATTCAGTTTTCTCTTTGAGCCTTTGTGCTTGGCAAGAGTCATGCCTTGGCATCTATTCACTGTATCTTATAGCAATATGTGACTTAAATATTGTCATTTTCAATTGTGGAGCTCTCAGCCAGGGAAACCAGGACTATTTCTATAATAGTAACATTAATAGTCATTTTATACCTATTAACTCATAAGGTATGTGCATTATGTTTGATAAGTAAAACTGAAGCTCAAGAAAGTGAACTTGCCCCGTGTTGCATGTTTAGGCAAATGACAAAGCCTGGAATCAGGCATGCTACTTTCTGATTCAGGGGCTGGCATTCCATTCTCCATTAATCCTTGTGCATTATTTGTTATCCTAGGCCTCAGGTGTCTGCTTTTCCCAAAGAACCAATGGTCAGATGCTGACCCAGGACTTCCCTTCTTAACCTGTGTTTTTTTGTTTAGATATACAGTCAACATGTGGACCTGTGCCGGATGGAGGGACTGCCATACCCAACCATGTCAGAGACCATGGCTGTATGTTCCCGTCTGGGCTCCTGCCGCCTCCTCTTGGTGGAGCCTAGCAGGAATGACCTGCTCCTTCGTGTACGGCTCAACGTCAGCCAGGATGATGTGCTTTATGCGCTGAAAGAGGAGTGAAAGGCTTCTCAAGGATGACTGCTTTTAAAGATCCCAATTTCCTTTTTTTGTGCACATGGAATTATGGAAGTAAAATGTACAAAGGAGAAATGGCTATCATGTATTTTTGAATTTTCTGTTAAATGATTTGCTTTTTCCAGAGTGTTTGGTAACTTTATAGTCAATACAATCAGAGTATAAAACCAAACTGTCATTCTGCCACAGGCCCTCCCACTGGTTTTTATTATTTAAGTAAAACTGAAGCTCAAAAATGTGAAATAATCTCTAGCAACATAGCTAGAAACTATATTTTTAAAAAAATATATAACATTAAAAAATTTACAAAAATTTACAATAGAAACCTTCAAGTATAAAAGGTTTATATGGCAAATTAATTATAAGGTACTGGGAATAAATCTAATAAAGAGATGAAATTATTGTCTAGATGCAAGTCTTGGCAGTTTCTCTTCTTATCCTTATGTGAGACACAGAAAAACACAATATCACCCAGAAATGTTTGGCCTTAATCTATTGATGAGAAAACCATCAGATAAATCCAAATTAAGGGAGAAGTGTTCTACAAAGCAATTGTTCTGCTCATTTTAAATATTATCACAAAAGAAAAAACAAAATACCAAAATATCCTAGACCAAAGGAGAATAGAGACATGAGAACTAAATGCACTGGGTGAACCTTAATTGAGTCCTAGATTTAAGAAATCCATATGCCTCTAATTCCAGTGACTGGCACCTGAGACAGGACTGCAAGTTCAAGGTCAGCCTGGGATGGGCATGTTGCTCGGTGGCAAAGCATCCCTTGGTTCAACCCCTACTACAGGGGAAAAAAAGTGAGTCCAGGTATATATAACCTAATATAATTGGCTGAGGATCGGTATCAAAATACATTTCACATAAAAAACCTGTGTATGGTTATATGGCATAATTGGAACCCAGATGCTTCACTGATGGGCATTAGAAACTGTAATAACAACTTTTGAGATGATTTGATAACAGTCTGGAAAATGAAAGAAATCCTATGATTCCATTCCTAGTAATATACTCTAGCGAAATTCACATATAAACACCATGATTTAGGTACAAGAATGTCCATGGCACTGTGATGGCAGGCCATTGGAAAAATGAGAATTCTTTTTTATACTATGGAATGCCATTCAAAAAGGAAAATCTGAAAGTATACCTATCAATGCATGAATCCTGCAAACAGGGTTGAGTAGAAAAAAGTTCGATTATGCAGTATGATATCAATGGATTTATTTAAAACTTAACAAAAATAGAAATGTTCAGGAATAATAAACCCCACAGTCAAGATCACATATTTCAGGTGTTACTGTATTGGAGATGTGCAGGTGGCCTCAACTGTATTGTAGTTTAAGAAAAAACTTGGAGTAGGTGTCCATGAACTGCTAAATCACACACAAATAGGAAATACCGAGGACCTGTTGTGTGCCATGCTCTGCTCAGATACCCAGTAGAAGCAGGGAATTTTATTTTATTTTATTTTGTGTGGAGCTTGCATTCTAGTAAATGTGAAATGTTATGGGTCTATCTTAAATATTCCATTATAAAAATGTTAACTTTAGGAGGAGTGAGAACAAAGTGATGAAGCCAGGGTTGGTGGTACATGCCTGTAATCCCAACTACTCAGGAGGCTGGGACAATAGCAAGCTCTAGGACAGCGTCAGCAATTTGGCAAAACCCTGTCTCAAAATTAGAGCTGTAGGTGTAGTGTAGCTCCGTGATAGAGCCCTTGCTTGACGTGAGAAGGGTCTGGGTTTGAAAACCAGTACCAAAAAAGAAAGTGAACTGTCCCTTCTTTGGGAAGTTATCCCAGAACAGTGAGATGTAAAAGCTTTTTATCCAAGGAAGCAGGAAAATCCTGGAAATCACTAATAGTATTAGAAGATAGGAATGAGTAGCAATATTTTAGCTAGATAAGGGCAATTTTAATGATGCCAAAGCAGTTGGTTTTGTGTTTCCATGACCAAGTTTCTCTGAATCTCCGTTTCTTCTAGGGACGGTATCTGGCAGGACTGAGAATTGGATAAGATTCATTATGAAAAGTGACCGCCACAAACGGCAGAAAGCACGTGCGGTCTTCGGTTTCTCTGTAGCGCCCCCTCTCCACGCACCTCCGGTTGGCTGCACTGCCGGGTAGGGGCGTAAGAATTCAGTTTTAAACTTATGTTTTCCAGAGGTGCAATGCGATCTGCTTGTTTTAATCTGAAGTTCCAACCCGCCTTCTGAATGGAAAGGGGGTACATTCAGGTGCTTAATTATGAAAATTACGACGAGGTACACTTCGGAGACCTGACTCTAGAGGTCTACGACAAGGACGGCCAGCACGGAAGCTCCGCCTCCTCGTAAAGGGGGTCCGGGCGAGGACGTCGGCGGTTTAGGCCTGTCGAGCTTGTGCCCAGTTCCCGATCCTGAGAACGACGGAGGAGTTTTGTTGAAGCCATTGGGTAAAGGAAGGGCCGCGCCTACTGCTTTTGCGGAGGCAGTTTAGGCCTGGGTGAAACCGCCCCAAGCTCCTGTCAGCGTCTCGCACTACCTGGCCGAAGGCGCCTGCGCATTGCGAACCCCACCCTAGAAGTCACCTGTCGGGGCGCCCCGCCCGTTTCGCCTTGCACATGCGCAGTGCGAACCTCCCGACTGTGAAATCACGTGTTGGGCAGCAGCCTCCTCCCGGGCGGGTGCTTCCTGTTGCTGCCTCGGCTGCCGCCCGGGGGCCGCGGGAAGCCAGGGCGGTGCCGGGAGGGAGAAGGCTCGGATCCGCCGCGAGGTATGCCACGTCCCCGCCGCCCGGCGTGGGAAGCCCTGGGGACGGCCTGGGAGATGGAGGCGGCTTGGGCAGGCCCAGGAGGGGCGGTGAGCCCCGCCGCGTGGGAATGGGGGGCCCGGCTTCGCCTCTCTCTGCGGACTCTCTCCTGACCCTGGACCTGGGTCCACCACCGAAGCCACATATGTGGAGAGTCTGACCGATCTTGACTTTCCCCTAAGCCCAGAGTCACTCCTGCGGCCCCCGCAACCCCTGCTCATTTGACACCCGGGATTCACCCAAGTCTCGGAAATCTGACACTTGTTAGTGCTCCAGAGCGCCAGCTCCCTTGCGCCCACACCCAGTTACCCTCCCAGCCCTGTACATTACTCCTAACCCAGGACTCCAGCCACTCCTCTCCATCCCACCACCCGGGATGCTCAGTACCCAGGTTTCCTGCCCTGTACTGCTTCCCATTTCCCGTGCTCCTTCCCTTCTGTAAACAGTGATGGTTCTGAAACACTGGCCTGATCCTGTCACTTCATTCTCCATTGCCCTCAGAAAAATGCTCAGATTCTTTCAAAATTAAAGGTTTTGCCCCTTGCTCACATTTCTCGTGTACCATTTCTGGTCTCAGGGTTTGGTGCATGTCCCAGTAAATACCAGGCCTTTTCTAACGTTCCCTTTTCTTACCTCAGAACCATTATGAAGTTGTTCCCTCTGCCTGGAATTCTTTTTCTTTTCCCCACCTTCATGATTCAGCACAGGCATCACCTTCTCCAAGAAGTATTTTCTCTTGTTGGGTAAAGAGCTACTTCTGGGCACCCATAGCACCTGCAGCAACCCTTGTGGTGAAGTTTGTCATGGGTTTGTCCACACCATGTAAATGTCCCTTGAGGACTGAGGCCTGTGAATGTTCCTTGAGGGTTACGTTAATTTCTGCACTCCCAGGGGCCAGCACGTCTGCCATGTAGGTCCCATGAATGGTTGAGAGAGCTCTGCGAGAATCTTAATGCTGAGTCAGGTTTCTCTGGTGCAGAGCTGCCCAAGGAAACTGCCACGGTGAAATGTTTTGTGTCTCTGTCTTATGGTGATCACTAGCCACATACAGCTATGTGCCTGGCATGGATTTTTAATTTTAATTAATATAAATCACCACGTTTCCAGAATAGACGGTACTGCTTTAGAGCCTATCTGAATCCTACCCACCCTTGAACCTACCCTGTAGACAGGGTTGCTTATGTGAATCGGCCTTCCAAATGCATCAGTCAGTTCAGTAACTTTATATTGTGTGTTCACACTTCCCACTAAACCCACTGACAGGTGATCCCCAGCCTCCTATCTCCCATGTTGCTTGATTCAGTGCTGTAATTCCAAGACTGGTATTTCACCCCATGGGTAAAGCACCACCACTCCCCAGAGCTTGCTAACCATACTTAACACTGTCAGAACCTGGCTCAGGTCTTTTCCAGTCTGAGTGTCTTCAACTTCCCACATGATAGGTATCTAGGTTGCCAAGATGCCAGGGCCACGACCTCGGAAAGGCCTTCAGGCCAGCGGCCAGGGTGTGGCAGCTGCCAAGCAGGTATGAACATGGCCTCCCTCACCCCTGGGCCAGTTTGGGGTGGGAAGTCTCTGGACAGCTTGGGCAAATTGGGTTCCCTGGGTGGTTTTCCTGTTAGTCCAAAGAATTGGAACAGTGCCTCCTTCTATAGACACTGCTTCACAGGTGGGAGAGGAGGGCTGAACTCCCCTCCTAGATTTCAGCACGGCTCTCCTCCTGCCATGACCACTCCATGTAAGCTATCAGGAGGGTTAAGAGCCACCAAGGTTTAGGACTCTGATGGAACCTCAGTGCTCTCATAGGTCCCTCATTTAGGTTCATGACATTGCTTGCCAGTCAAGGATGCCAGGGCTGGAAGGCTGTGGACAATAAGACGACTTTGCTGCCTAGGGACATAGGGCTGTGGCTGAAATGGGAAGCTAAGGGGCCCTGTCTTCCAGTTTTTTCCCTTTAAGTCTTCTGGACCCAAGTCCTGAGACTTTGTTAGTCTATTTTTATTGTCTTAAAGGAGGCAGGTAAGGGAAACATTA
Organism: Glaucomys volans; assembly: GCA_020662805.1. NCBI lineage: Eukaryota > Metazoa > Chordata > Mammalia > Rodentia > Sciuridae > Glaucomys > Glaucomys volans. The sequence continues at coordinate 329,942 of JAJEJO010003915.1, forward strand.
TTTAAATCTGGTTTTGTCATTTAGGGCGCTCTCTCAGTTTCATATGAACATTGGTGTAAAAATAGTACCTACCTCTACCTAGGATACTCAAATTTGTGGACACAGAAAGTAGAATGGTGGTTACCAGATGGTAGAGGGAAGAGAGGATGGGGAGTTAGTGTTTAATGGGTACAGAGTTTCAGTCTTATGACATGAAGAGTACTGTGGATGGACGATGGTGACAGTAGCATAGTGCTACACTACTTAACACCACTGAACTCTACACTTAAGAATAGACTGATATATATCATGTTGTATGTGTTTTACCACAACTAAAAAGTAGGACCTACCTCTCAGAATTGTGAGAATTAACTAATATAATCATTTAGAGTGCTCAGTATAGTGTCTGGCAGCTGTTGCTGTTGTTAGCAACAATAATGACAATGTAGTCCTTCGAAGTTCTCTGAAAAATCCCTGTGGAGATAAGTGGGTAATATTGCAGGCCTGATTTTCTCTTTTTTTTTTTTTTTTTTTTTGCGGTGCTGGGGATTGAACCCAGGGCCTTATGCTTGCGAGGCAGGCACTCTACCAACTGAGCTATCTCCCCAGCCCCTGATTTTCTCTTTTGGCACACTGGTCGTGGCACAGTGAAGGAACCACTAACTGGGACAGTGGGAGTCCCAAGTCTGGCTCTGGGGCCGACTCTGTCCTTTCTCATTGTGTGATTCCTAAGAATTCTTTTCTGCTATCAGCTGGGACTCTTTGTGGAGTTCAACCCTGAGGACATGCTGCTAGGGATGGATGAGACTGAAGATGACAAGGACCTGGAGGCTGAGCTGCTGGCCCTCACTGGGGAAGCGGGGGCCACAGGCAGGAAACCAGCAACCAAGGGGCAAGGTGAGTTTTCAGCACTGGGCTGGGCTCTGTTGGGACCAGTTAGATACAGGCCAGTGGTGGAGAGCCTTGAAGCCTGGAGAAACCAGCCAGATTCCCCGGTCCTTCTGACACCCATCTCCCTCCGCAGCTCTCCTAACAAGAGGTCAGTCATATACCTCTGATGAAAGCTCACTCCTTCCTGAGTTACCCCTCCCCCTTGTGGATCTGACTCAGGTCACGTTCCTTAATCCTATCAGCCTGGTATACAGTAGGGGCCAGTTAGCTCAGACAGAATTGGATACAGAGGAAGTGCACAGAAATTATGTCAAATGAGCAACTGGAATTTCCCTCCACAGCCTGGACAAGGACAGAGATCTTAGGCCTGGGAGGACCAGGGAGTCTAAATCTTCTCTTTTTACCAGAAACATCAGAAAACAACATTCCCCCTCCCAAGTTCCCTTGAGCTCAGGATAGTGGGAGGATTACTGAACAGTCCCTTGCTCTGGGATTAGATGGGCCTGGGTTTGCATCCTGCTCTGCCACTTAGTTGGATTACAGTGTTAGGAAAATGGATGCTGGCGGTTCCCAGTTTATTCAGTATATAAAGTGGTGGGTGATACTACTCATCTTGCAGAATTGTGAAGCTCAAATGGACTCCACAGGTCTTTACAAATGTGAAAGGTGTGATTTGGGGGAATGGATGGGTATGTTTACTACCAGCAGAAATGCAGAGAAAGGGGAAGCTAAATGTCACTTGTTGGAGGACCCAGGTGTTTCTGATAAGGGTCTTTTGAGCAATTTTCTGGATGGGATTTTGCTGTGGAAGGGAAGGGGGATTTCTGCCTGGGTATCTCCCAATACAATGGATTGAAGACCCTTCTTTAGTGGACCTTATTTTGAGTTGCTTTGAGTCTCTATGACCTTCTTTCAGCTCCCCTGCCCATGGCCCACATTGAGAAGTTGGCAGCAGACTGTATGCAGGATGTGGAGGAAGAGGAGGAGGACGAAGGGCTGGAGGAAGATTCAGACCTGCTGGTACGTCTCTCAGGCTGGTGTGCAAGGGCTCTGCGGTCAAGCTCAGGCCTGGTGGAGGAGAGGGCTGTGGAGAGGAGGCCTGGGGTTTTTCCTTCTGTATCTCTAAATTTGAGTGAGTGCCCTGCCCTTCCCTGCCCGTCTTGCTGGTTATATACGGTGTGAGACCTGTCTCCTGTGACGTCTAGTCTGAACTCTGCCGTTGGGTATTCTCAGATTTGAACTCGTCGCTGCTTTCAAGACTATCCTTGGTCAGATTAAAGAAACGTTTTGGGAAAGGGAACTGGCATTAGGAAATATTATTGGGAGAAAGGGTCCTTTATGTTCAGGTCTATTGCAGGTGTGATCATGAGGTCCCTAAACTCCTGGAACTTGTGTGTCTCCCTAGTCTGAGCTGCAGGAGGTCCTGGGTGCAGATGAGGAAGCTGGGCCCCTGGATGGTGATGAGGCAGCTAACCCAGAACTGTCTGAGGAAGATAAGGGACAGGAAGACACTGAACCTCCAGTGCAGACAGCCCTCCTAATGGCTTCGGTTCCAGCAGCTCAAGTAGGTTGAGGAGGGGCCCTGTGTGCCTTTGATGTGCTTACTTGTAGCATGGCTTGTTATTGCCCTCCTCCAGCAGCTGCCCCAGATAGAAACTGAGCAGGAGAAACTCCTCTGTGACAGGCCAATCTCAAAGGCCTCTCTGTTCTCCCAGACCACCCCCCACAGCCATTTCTTGGCCTCTATTGATTATCTGGGCCTCTCTGTTTGCCTCTAACAAGGCCTGTGGCCTCTCTAGTGGGTTTTTGCCTTATACCTTGGGGGCTTTAGGCTCTTTTTTCTCCTGGAGTCCCAGAACTCCATCTTCCGGGGCAGCTTCCTCACAGGGAGAGAATGGCAAGGGCCTAGCTGGCTGTGGAGTGGCCCAGCCCTGAGCTGAAGTATCTACAGGCTGGAGGGCCTCAGGGGCTACAGGCTTTGCTGGAAGAACGGATCCACAACTATAGGGAGGCTGTGGCCAACGCCAAGGAGGCAGGTGAAGCAGCCAAAGCCAGACGCTGTGAGCGTGGCCTGAAGGTGAGTTGACCAGGTGGGAAGGAGAGCTGGGGAGCCTTCTAAAGGTGATGGATTCCTGGCCTGTTGTAGAACAGAGTCCAGGCCAAGATGGCTACCTGGGTTTCTGATTGTTTTTCTCCCTCAGACTCTGGAGTCCCAGCTAGTTGCCCTAAGGAAAGGAAGGAAGATCAGTGAGGATGAGATCCCACCTCCAGTGGCCTTGGGCAAGAGGCTGCCAGCCTCCCAGGAAACAGCTAGTAGGAGCCCTGAGGCTGACTCCCAAGCTCCCCCTGCCATGGAGCCAGGTATCTGTAAACACCCAAATTCTTTCCTAGTTCCTAGGGTCAGAGCCCATGACCTGTCCACCCCAACCTGCTGCTTGCCCATTGCTCAGTTACACCTTTCCCAAGAGGCCCTCAAGCCAGTGAGACCTGTGGGCACCAGGAACCCAAAGTTGGAACCTTCTCCTTTCACCCTTGTGCCCTCTCTGGGGGCTGGCTTGCTTTATTTATTTATTTATTTATTTATTTATTTATTTATTTATTATTTCTTTTTTTATTAATTAATGGTATTTGGGACTGAACCCAGGGCCTCATTCGTAGGAGGCAAGTGTTCTACCACTGAGCTACATCCCTCCCTGGCCCTTCTTATTTTTAGATAAGAGTCTCATAAGTTTCCTGTGCTAGCCTTGAACTTGTGATCCTCAGGCTCCCGAGTCACTACAATTATAGGCGTGTGACACCACACTCAACTTTCTGGGGGCTTTCTGTTGTAGACAACCCCTCCCAATCTGAAACCAGCCTCCTGCACAGCCCTGGCATTGCTGTCCTGCCTGATTCAGACCCACACCCACGGGCCTTGCTGTCAGCCCGACAGAGGGCGTATAAAGTGGCTGCTCTCAGTGCCAAGCGGGCTGGAGATCTAGATCGTGCACGTGAGCTCATGAGGATTGGGAAGGTATGACATCTGACTCCAAGGCCCTGTGTCCATCCCTCCTTTCACAGATAGGGAGTGGAAGCTCAGAGAGAGACTAGGCTAGGCTTGGGTGAGACTGGCCTACAGGGGAGTTGTTTTAGCCTAGGCTCCTGGGGTCCCCTGGTTTATATCCATATCTGCTTTTCTCACTACTACAGAGATTTGGTGCTGTCCTGGAGGCCCTGGAGAAGGGGCAGCCTGTGGATCTGAGTGCCATGCCCCCAGCACCTGAGGGTCAGTGTGGGAATTATGGGTTGAGGCTGGGGTTGGGGAGGAATATCAGGTGTGGGACCAGCCAGGCACCCCTGCCTATACTTCTGCTCTGGGTTCCCAGACCTGAAGACCCTCTCAGAGGCTTCCAAAGCCCCCACAGCACCCTCAGTCCTACCCCCAGCAGTGGAGAGAGTGCAGCCAGTTACAACCCCCAATATCCCAGCAGCCTCAGGTAGGACAGGATGGTGGGACAGAAGTGGAGGCCATGGGAATCTGGGGAAGGGCAGGCAGAACTCACGCCCTCTCCTTACCCCCTTCAAGTGGCCCCTGCAGAGCCACAAACAGTGCTGGACGCCCTGCAGCAAAGGCTGAACAAGTATCGTGAGGCAGGCATCCAGGCCCGGGCCAGTGGGGATGAGCGCAAGGCCCGGATGCATGAGCGCATTGCCAAGGTGGGCCTGCAGCTGAGTAGCCCCCCTGGCCTGTGCTGGCCTCTTCCCTGGCTCGTTGCTTTCTTTCTTTCTGTTCCTCCTGCCCTCCCTGGTCTTGAGTCTTCATCCATCTGTTTTTTTCTGGAGCTCTTGCTGCCTTAGCTTTTTCTCCTAGGACTGCTGTCTTCCCCTGAGTTTTCCTGTCCCTGCCTGTTTCTGTCATGGTGGCCATGGACCAGAGGTCCCTCCTTTTGTTCCCATATAGCAATATCAAGATGCCATTCGAGCACACCGAGCAGGACGTAAAGTGGACTTTACTGAGTTGCCTGTTCCCCCAGGTGAGTGGGCCTTTGCCCAGAGGCTCTTGGAGAAGGTCTCTGAGCCAGAAGGAGAGAGGGAGAAATGTCTTATATGTCTGTCTCCACCCTGTGCGAGTCATGCATCCCAGCCATGTCCAGGCAGAGCCAGACAGGCCCTGAGGCTGTAGCATCCTCTTTCCATATCATCTCTCATTGTAGGATTTCCCCCCATCCCTGGCCTGGAGTCCACTATGGGCACTGAGGAGGATTCAGTGGCAGCAACTTTGGCAGCTGCCCAGAAACTGGCTACCTCAGAGGATACAGCTCCAACAAAAGATGAGGATGAAGATGAGGTTTGACTGAGGGCCCAGGGCTCCATGGGTTGGTGGGAGATACGGCAGATGAGGGGTAAGCTCAGACCATGCTGTCCATGCTAACAAGCTCAGTGCGGTAGGTATCCTTTCCTCCTCTGTAGACAAAAAACCTGAACAAGGGCAAAGCTAGGATTCAAACCCAGGTGTTTCTAACTCAGCGCAGGTTCAATACCCATTGCCCCACTGTCAGGGCATACTGTCAGGGAGGTTAGACCAGAGAGCTTTTGAGACTTTTTCTAGCTCTGAGCTTTTGTAGGGCCAGGAGGGGAAGCCACTCATCTCAGGTCACAAAGCATTAGTATAACATTAGGAAGACAGCCCAGGTCTATGAGCTGCCATGGTCAGGGTGGGGAACATACCCCCTGTGACAGCATTCTGGGTACCTGCAGGCTGAGCCCCTAGGACAGGCCCCAGTGGCCAAGAAGCCAGCACAACCTCTGGTTCCTTCATCCCGGCCCCTGCCTGAGCCCAAGGCCTTGAGTTCTAAGGAGTCACTGAGTCCAACTGGTGAGTGGAACAAGCAGGATGGAGGGGTGGGGGGTCTAGTGAAGGGCAGGTGTGGCCCTAACCATTGGCTCTCTCTCTTCAGTTCGGGAACAGCTGACACTGCTAGAGGCACGGAAACTGCAGTACCAGCGAGCAGCCTTGCAGGCCAAGCGGAGGCAGGACCTGGAGCAGGCCAAAGCCCATCTGCGCGTGGCCAAATGCCTTGAGGGGCAGATCATTCAGGCCCGAGCTGGCCAACCTATTGACCTCTCAAAGGTGAGCCCTACCTGGTTAAGCACTAGGTCTTCCCAGGTGAAGGAGGGGATGGCCAACTTGCCAGGCAGGCCCTGAGCTGGGGCGGCGAAGGGAGGAGGTGGGGTTTGGTGTGGATGTGGTAACAGCTGGGAGAGAGCCTTCAGCCCATGCCTCTTTCTCTCTTATGGCCTCAGAAGAGACCAGGGGAAAGGAGGGTGGGCTGCTGTGGTCTTCAATGACAAGGCCAGGCAAGGCCAGTGGGAGCAGGGTGCTCTAGCAGCCTGGGGCAGATGGGAAGGCAGTGGGCTCCTGGCACTGAGGTTAATGGAAGTTGAAGAAACATTTAGTTTGGATTCCTGAATTTGTTGGGCTCAGTAGAAGAGTAATTTGACTCTTGGGGCCCGAGGGGCCTTGTGACCTGGGTAGGTGCCCTCACCTTTGACGGATGAAGAGGGTGACTTCATCCTCATCCACCATGAGGACCTGCGACTCTCCCAGAAGGCAGATGAAGTATATACCCAGCTACAAAAAATACTTCTGGAGCAACATGAGGTCAGTAGGCCTTTTGTCTCTTCCTTCTCTTTCAGTACCCACAACCTCCCTGTGGAGAAAGGCATGGGGCACAGAACAGGTTGCTCTGGATTCAAACTCTGGCTCTGTTGCTTACTGGCTATGTGACCTTCGGCAAGGCACTTACCCTCTCTGAACCATTTTTCCCTCATCTTTAAATGGATGATAATAACCTTCTTTCAGGGTGATTATGAAGTTCAACAGTTTGAAGGGAAAGAACTTTGTAAATGGGAGGGGAGAGATATGTTTCTCTTTCTATATATCTATCTGACTATTCTGAGAAGTCTGCTTTCTAAGGTGATGTTTGAATTATGTTTTGAAGGAAGAATGAAGTTTGCTAAGTGAATTTTGGGGAATGGCTGTCCTCAGGAGAGGAGACAGCAAAAGTGTACTCAGAACAGTGTGGTGGGTCTTTCCAACAGTGACCTTGGGGCATGTGTCGGAGGAAAGGGGAGGCTACATGGGAAAGGTTGGAGCTTTGTGAGGTCAGGCCTTGCATACCAGCCTAGGCAAGTTCTGCTCTGGCTCTGAAGTCACTCTAGGTTCCTATTTTTAGAAGTGCTTGCTGTTCTCCAAGCAGTTCATGCACCAAGGCAATGTGACTGAGACGACTCGGTAAGTGCAAGGGCTGGGGGGATTGGGGTGGGGGGCAGACAGTGAGCCTTCCTCTGCTGACGTGCATGCCCTTCCCTGTCAGGTTTGAGAAGCTTGCGCAGGACCGTAAGAAACAGCTGGAGATCCTGCAGCTAGCCCAGGCTCAGGGCCTTGACCCTCCCAGCCACCACTTTGAGTTGAAGACATTCCAGACTGTGAGGTACCAAAGCCTGAGGGGACAGTGGCTCTGTGCAGGAACAGGACAAGAGGTTGGGAGCTGAGTCTGGAGACTCTTCCTTCGTGAGACTTGCGTGTGACAGGCAGTGGGGCCAGTGAGGAGGATGTGGTGCCTGTCAGGGAAGAGCTGAGCTGTGTGGTGTGTGTGGAAAGAACTCTGGACCTGGAGTCAGAGACCATGGTCGGTGTGCCAACTCTGCTCCTCCCAGCAAGATGGGCTTTTCCTCCCACCATTCTCCTGGTTCCCTCTCAGCTTGGCAGGCAGGCACTGGAAGAGGGGACTTTGTTCTGCCACTCTCCTTCATTTTGTGGTCTCTCCTTTCTCCTTGGCCGTAGGATATTCTCGGAACTCAATAGCACAGAAATGCATCTGATCATTGTCCGGGGAATGAACCTCCCAGCCCCTCCAGGTAATCCAGACCCACCTCTACTCAAGGAGGCTCTTTCCCAGAGCTTCCACCTCCAGCACTTGACTTCTGGCCACTCTGACTGCCTTCTCTCCACACAGGGGTGACCCCTGATGACTTGGATGCTTTTGTGCGGTTTGAGTTTCACTACCCTAACTCGGTGAGGCTGTTAGGATCCCTGAACCATCCTTCATTTAGAACTCTGTTCAATTTCTCTCTATCCCTTGGGGGCCTGGCTATAGGGAAGGGTTTGAAGACCTTCTGGTCCATTCCTTACAGGACTCAGCCCAGAGTTCCTGGCCCTGTGTACCTGTTTTTCAAGCTGTGCTTTTTCCTTCTCACTATTTAGGACCAAGCTCAAAAAAGCAAAACATCTGTGGTGAAGAACACAAACTCTCCAGGTGAGTTCTGCCTAAGAGCCTCTTTTTCCTCCCTCTTTCTTTCTATGTGGGCAGCACTTGTGTTTCCAGGGTGCTTTCAAATCTACTGTCTTACTTGGTCACCCAACTTGGGAGATAAAGGCTGGCGTTAACAACATTCCTTAGGTCCTTGGGGAAACTGAGGCTCAGCGGGGTAGGGTGCCTAGGGCCTCGTAGCAAGGAGGTGGTGGAAATGGTGAACCCAGAAATCTTTACTCCAAATTCCAAGTCCTTTCCACTTTGATATAATTCAAATAGAGTACAAAAACTGTTGGTTTCCAGGGCCAGGACCTGTGCTACCCCACCCCCTGGTGGCAGCCACCCTGAATTGAAGGCAAAGAGATCCAGAGGGGAAGCCTGCCTTGTGCCTCTTCCACTTTTTCAGGAAATCCCTGGGAGCCAAGCCCCTCCTTGCCTTCTCCCCTTTTGCAGAATTTGATCAAGTCTTTAAGTTAAACATCAACCGAAACCACCGGGGCTTCAGGAGAGTGATCCAGAGCAAAGGAATCAAATTTGAGATCTTCCACAAAGGGTGAGGCTACTATCAGTTACATTTCCAAGGTGGATGGGGAGGAAGGAATGGCATTTCAGTTCCCACTGCCCCTGCTTTTACTTATTTTGCCTGCACTGGACTCAGCCAGTTCATTCCCACCTTCCCTGCCTAGTCTAATCCTCTGCTGCCTCTTGGCTCCCTAGATCTTTCTTCAGAAGTGACAAGCTGGTTGGCACAGCACACCTGAAACTGGAGCGATTGGAGAATGAGTGTGAGATCAGAGAGATTATGGAGGTAGGTCCCTGGAAGTGAACAAGGTGGAGAACTTGTAAGAGGACAGCATATTATAGGTTTCTGTGCCCTTAATGTAAAATTGTCCATAGTGTCTGTGGAGTTCATGGTATCCCCATTTCATAGATGGAAGAGGTTCAGAAGATCTGAGAAGATTGATGGTCAGCCAAACACTTTCCACAACAATCTGGACCACTCAGGTTCCCAGGATAAGAGAGAAGACCCTTGAGTCTGATCACTGCTGCCAGCTTAGCATATGGATTCCTAGGTTCCTAGGGGTGGGGAAATTGTCTGACAGCAAGACCAAGTGAAACAAGCTCCCAACCTGAAATTGATATGGTATTTCTGAGTCCACTTGGATGCAACTAATCTGTGCTTACGAAATCAGCCCCCAGATGGCTCCTTAAGCATCCATGAATTCATAGCAGCATTATGCAGGCAGGGACTCTTAAAGCTTAAGACAGATGGGGGAACTTAGGCTGGAGAGGAAAGGGGGGTTTCATTAGCTCTCACATGTCCTGGGCAGAGCTGGGGCCAGACCTTACTGATGCCTTTGCAGGCTGGAACTTTTCCTGCTGCAATGCACATCCTCCCTACCCATGGGAGTTGTTCTCAAGTGGGGCCTGGTCAGTACCTGCCCCATTGAGGGTGGTTGAATTTCTCTGGCCTGTTGTGTTTTGCATTCCAGCCGCCTGCTCTCCTGCCCAGAAGGGGGAGCAGCGTGCTGGGTGAGAAGGAACCTCTGGCCAGGGTTCTAGTCCTGACTCTGCTACAGTAGAGTTGTCCACTTGTCTCTGGGCCATCTGTGAGGTGAGGGTTTGGGCTCTGGGTTTCAGCTGCTCCTTGAAGCCAGTGTTTCTCCAGGAGTGGCCATAGGGATTGAGGGGAAAACTGAGTTAACAGAGCCCCAGATTCTAATCTTTTCAGCTGAAGCATTGATGTTTATTTAGATTTACGTATTACTTCCTTGTAAGATACCCCTAAAGCAACCTCCACACACGGCAGGAAGCAGGGTTGTTCTGACTTGGAGACTCCCTTGTTAATACTGCAGGATACTTAGCTCCTCTCACTCCCTTTCTGGGACTTTAGGGACCTGCCTGCTCCCATTCTGTCTCCTCAATTACCACTTCCCTCTCTGTGATCTTTGTAGGTTCTGGATGGAAGAAAGCCCACTGGGGGGAAGCTGGAGGTGAAGGTAAGGCTGCGGGAGCCTTTGAGTGGCCAGGACGTGCAGATGGTCACCGAGAACTGGCTGGTCCTGGAGCCCAGGGGCCTGTGAGGTGTGCAGCTCTCAGGATCCTCAGAACCTCTGCCCCCTGCTCCCTGCCAGGATCCCACAGAGATCCTTCTCTTGCTCAGCCTATATCCAGGGAAAAAAAATCCCAGGAGTTTCTTATCTGTGAGGAAGAGGCAGAGTTGTTGGGTAGGGCTCATGGACCGAGTTTCTTACGTTCCTCTGTCCGGAACTGGGGAGGGAAGGTAATCGTCCAAGGCTTAACTGTCTTTAGGAGAGCCTTACTAAAATCCATTGGTTTTCACTGTGGTTTAGACTGACTTGCTATGCTGTGTCCTGTGCGGCAGATGGTCAGCTCCTGGAGAGGATTAGGCCAGCGGCGGCACCCAGAAGCTTATGGCTTCACTGACCACGAAAGCCTTTGTACTTAAGAGAGACACTGCTATATGCGCACCAAAGGCCTGTTACATATGTGCGCCACTGACCATGACCCTGGGTTTTGCTCTTGCTGGCTTCTCCTGGCCTCTACAGAAGCAGGCTGGATTCCAGGAGCTCTTCTCCCCCTTGTCTCCCACTCCTCCAAAAGTGGACAAAGGCAAGAATACTCTCACCACTCTGTGCCATGGAGTCCCACAACCCCTTAACCTCTGCATACCAACTGTGTGTAGCTTATCCCAGCCCCACCATTTCTGGATGTGCCTTTCAAAGATGTAGCTGCTTAGGGGATGGGAGAACTTGAGTGTGATTGGGAACCAGTCCTGCTCAGAACAGGGCATGATTCCGTGACTCCAGTTGGTCGGAGGCAGCCTGTCCCAATCCAGTTCACCCAGCTCTGCCTGTGCCTTTGTCCTGACAGCTGCTGCACTAGCCTTCCTGCTCCCAAATGACTTAGTAGAAGAGGAAAGTTTCTTTTTGGTACTGCTTGGTGGGAAGGAGGGGGAAGTTGCATCTTGGGTTTGGTCTGTGTACCTAAGAAGAAGGAATTGTTAACTGGGGTGAAGAAAAAGAAAAAGAAAAAAAAAATATATATATATATATATATATAAATTTATGTAGCCATTTTTATTTATTTAAGAAACTAGGTCTAATTCATTATAGGGATTCTGTACCTTACAGCGTAAATCCTGAGTCTTAAAAGCCCTCCTCCCTGTCACTGTGTAAAAGCCAGAGTAACAGAGACATCTGCACACTGCTGCTGTGGGTTCCATATTTGAGAGAGGATGGGGAAGCCTTTCCTCTCAGCTGATTGCCTTAGTTCTTTCCAAGAAATTCACCTTTGACTTTTTCTGAATGGATGGAAATGATGAAGGGATTTGTAGTTGTAACAGATTTAATATTCAAAACTGCAATATTCTACATTTCTTAGAAATAAACACCCCATCTTTTATTTTCTCTTTTTTTGAAGCAGTAAGTTCAACAAAGCATTCCTCAAGATTATTTTTAAAAGGCTATAAGTGAAGCAAATACATTCAGCTTACTGGTCACTATAGTATTGCATAAGCACAGCTCAGGGATTGAGCGTTTGTGTGTTCATGTTAAGCTAACAGGGCTGGGCCATGCTTCCCTGCCCAAGAGCTTTTAAGTGGGTAGCAGCAGGAATTACAGAGTTCTTCCAAGAACTCTCTGGCCAGTCTTACGTACCTATCACCAGATGTGAGCTAGCAGAACTTCCACAGAGAGAGTTAACACAATTGCAATCACACATGAAACAAGCAGTGATCTAGAATGAAAAGGCGGGTCCTCAGCCATTTTAACATGGTCTGGACCAGCCTGAAGGGTTTCTGGTTCAGCCTAGCTTTCCCCTTAAGGTTTGCATCCCACCCACTGCTTAACAAGAGGGTGAAGGATGAACCACTGGGATGAATCTTTAAGATTCTAACCAACCCCAAAAGATTCTGAATCCAGGCCTCTGCTGAAAATGTCCTGTTTCAATAGGACACTTTCTATGGCTCCAAAGATTTTTCTTTGCAAACTGTTCGATTTCAGCAGGCTTCACTGCTCTGTTCTTTGAAAAACAGGACCTCAAGACTGAGGGAGGCAGACAAAGACACCCACAGGGCTTGCTGGCTGAGATTCTTAAAAGGCCTTTGTTGTAGCCAAGGCATGCATGGGTAGTGGGAGGGGCCTACACAGATCCATCTTGTCCTAAGATTTGTCCAAAAGCAATAACCAAACTGAAGATTAGTCACTCATGGGGCGGGGAACAGCCATGACTCAAATCATTTTCCAATTTTAAATTGTCTCTTGAATCTAGTACAGTGTGGGCTTTCTTCTGAATTATTGAACTGAATAAAACATGGAAGAAATTTTTTAGACTCAGTCTATTAAAGTGTGAACTCTTTTGTGACTTAAACATTATTTTTCCTTTATCATAGCACTAGTCTGAAACCTGCATGTTTACATCCAAATATCTGTGGCATCTCCCAAAAGATTTTATCCTTCAAATAAGATCAGCTGCAGTTTGAAACATACCACAGAGCTGAGACTAGTGGATCCTAGGGAGTTTGCACCTGGTCCAGCTCCATCATAGATGGATTCTTCTCTTCTCTGGGCTCAGCCGTCCAGGGTCTGAGATGGCCATGGTCATTCCTGCTCTACTCCTTCTGTATATATAATCCCTACAAATCCCATTACTGTTATTTAAATTATTTTAGCATTAGTAAAATAGATCACTATCATAAACTAGCCAAAACCAGAAACCTGCTTATCTGAAATGCATTAAATGCATAAATTATTTCCCAGATATCACAGAGGTAAATTTAATTGGAAATTTTGGGCGCACCAGCAGAAATCAATGTAGGTCAAAGATAGGCAATAGGAATTTAGGCAAAATCCATATCTGCACCACCCTAGAGTGCAGTAGCTGTTCAAAAAGTGTTAAGAACAAATGGAGAAACCTTTATTGCTTGGCATTTGGCAAGCATTCAACAATTTTTAAAAATTTAATAAATCATTGGAATGGCAATTCTGTTCCTCTTCAGTTTAGAATGATCACAATATCAGCCATCATCACTGGTGATTGGACCCGGGGCATTATCTACCAAACTATACCCCAGCCCTTTTAATTTATTTTGAGAGAGTCTTGCTAACTTGCCAAGGTTGGCCTTGAACTTGGAACCCTACTGCCTTAGCCTCCTTAGTAGCTGGGATTACAGGTGTGTGTTATATCTCAGTTATTTATAATGTACCAATTTGCCTAATCAGAAACGTGATGTTTCAGCACTTCATTTTATGTAATTGTTAAAATATGCATTGTATAAAACCAAAGATAAACAAGGAGAAACAAACTAGCCTTAGTTGATTTATGCCAAATTCCAAAAGGTGAGTTTACTGCACATGAAAGGACATTTTATGCAGTTGAGAACAGACCTGACTATATAGAGCCACAGTCTTTCTTTAGTAGAACTGAAAAGCTTGCACTGATCCAGAAGAAATACTCACAATGGCAGGATGTAGGCTGAATGGGAATAAGCTCTAGGAAAGCAGGACCAGTTGCTGTAGAAGCTTCACACTTCTGAGGTATATTTAGACCAAGCTGGATGTTAATACCAAACATACCTGCCCCTTTATCAAGTGCTTCCTGTCCTTGTCAGGTTTGGAGGGTCAATTTCAGGGCTCAGTCCATACAAGCTGGTGGTGTGGGGGCCAAGGTGCACTTTTGAAGCCACATAACTGAGTTTATGTGGAAGGTACCAATCATAGTTTCTGTAACTTCTATTGGCAAAGGTTTTGAAGAGAGATATGAACATAAACCCCACACCATCCCATGAAGAAAGAGAAGACCCCAGCCAGACACATTTCCCAGGCCTGGCTTTTGGGCCTTTTGGTAACATTACCCCATACATAGCTTCACAATCTGTTAGTTTCAAATGCTAGGTCCAACTCCAGCCACTGAGGAGCAGCCTCTCTGCACTGGACCTAGGGCATTCTTAAAGCTGTATTTTTGCTGCAGATGGACTACTCAGTGTGGCCTGGGCTTTCAGAAGATGCTGGTGACAATGGAGTTTCCTTAGAGCAATATTTTTCTTTCTTTTTTAAAAAAAATACCTTTATTTTATTTATTTTCATATGGTGCTGAGGATCGAACCCAGTGCCTCATATGTGCTAGGCAAGCGCTCTACCACTGAGCTACAACCCAGACCTACAGTAGTATTTTTCAAAGTGTGGGTTGTGGAATCCATTTGGTCTGTGACCAAAATAAATTTTTGACAAAAGAGAAAACGATCAGACTGTATCACATATATCCTGGTTAAACCAGACCCTGGTTTCTAATACCAATCCCCCTAAAAGAAACAAAGGCGCCTTGAGAAATGGATGATTCCAATTCTGGGGCAGAGTAAGTATAAGACTAGCCTGGAACACACTGTTAGACTATAAAAGAAAGGGTTAAAAAAATAGTATGAGTATGTCACAAGGATGTAGCAGCTAGCCTGAAGGTATACCATTTGGACAAAGCTAAGACCATTTAAGCACCAAAATTTATGAATTGAAACCACTGAAAACATAACCCATGAGATCAGAATTAAAATTAAATATAAATAGGGAAGAGGAAGGGCTTCTGTTTATAGATTATCAAGCTCAATTTGTAAAGGTTGAGGGAGTGCTGGAATTAGAAAATCGTTTTTGCAACTGTTATAGTAAATGACCAATAGAGCTAAGAAAACAGTGGGTTTTAAGTCTAACGGGATAATTTGATGAGCAAGAAATCTGCATGGTCTGAAAGTGTCTCTACACACTGGTTATTAGTTTCAAGGGGAAAAATAAATAGTGGAAAAACAACACCTTGATGAGATTTACTACCATCAATGAGAGCAGACAGATACCAAGTGATCCTGGCCAAGAATGTACAAACTGATTCTGAGGAAATAGCAAACTCAAAATGAGGTATTTTCCATTAAAAAAAAAAACACACAACATGATAGGAGGGCCTATATTCACCAAAAATATCAATGACATGAAAGATAAGGGCAAGTGACAATAGCTACATGCCTTGCCTAATCCTATGCTGGAAGGGTTACTGGAAGGGAAAACACTACCAAGGTGGTTACTTGGCAAATGCTAAGTTAAAATGGTGCATTAGGGTAAACTTGACCCAAACTGTAAACTATTCTGCAGTTTTGTAACAGAATGCCCTTACTGAGGAAATAAGTATATTAAAGTATTTAGGGGTAAAGGCATATGATATATGAAACACATTCTAAAAGGTCTCTCTTTTTTTTTTTTTTTTGGTACTGGGGATTGAATGCAGGGGTGCTTAACTGCTGAGTCACATCCCCAGTCCTTTTCATTTATTTATTTTTTATTTTGAGACAGGTTCTGATTGTTGCTTAAGGCCTCACTAAACTGCTGAGGCTGGCTTTGAACTTGTGATCCTCTGTCTCAGCTTCCCCAGCTACTGGGGTCACAGGCATGCGCCACCATACCCTGGCACCTCAATTTTTGTTTTTTAAGTGGGAGAGGAAATGGGGCAAGAAAGAAAGTAAGGAAGAGGAAGGAAAGGGGAGGGGATAATAGGACATAATAAATCAAATAGGACAAAATGTTAATATGTGAACACAAGTCACAAGTGAATATGGGTACAGTGTACATAGTGGAGTTTTGTACTTGTAGCTTTCCTGGAAATTAAAAGGAGTTTGCAATAAAATGTTTTTAAAAATACTTATAGTAGATAGTAACAAAGTGTCTTGGTGTATTTTGTCAGCTTCCACAGAAAGGCCCAGTTTAATGTCTTCCATTCACCTGGGCAAGCCTCAAGAGATCCTGAATTCAGCTCTGCTATCCAAGTAATCTCATTCACAGTGAGGAGCTTTCCATGACTATGAGAGGAGATAATCCCTTTGGTCTTTGATTAACTTCAAAGAATGATCTGGTGAAAATAAAATCCTAAGTGTGACTTCTGTTTGACAAACAGCTATGATGTAACCCAGACAAGATCAGTGTGGAATTCTCCTTTTTATACCAATTCTGTACAAAGAGTGCAAGACTGATGCTTCATTGTTTATTTCCCCTCTGCCCTCCCACTGCACTGTTGATGATGGTTGTACCCATTTCAACATTTCTGAGCTTATGACCATAAGTAATCTTAAAAGAGAGGAGTGGGATTCTTGGCTAGACATAACAGAGGGGATTAGCTGCAAGATAGCATAACTGTTGTGCAGTAACAGAAGCTGCTCAGGTCTTCTTGGTGGACAATGCATAGAAGACTTAGAGTTATAGAACATCTGTCCCCCCAACCACCCTTTCCCACCCTCTCCCCAAGCCCCCCGCTCCCACCCTATTCCACCCCCCATTAATAGTGTTAACAAAAGCTTAATCTTCCAGTTTTAAAGTGCAAATGATTTGGATATGACTGCTGTTGCAACAGGTCTGAACAGAAAAAATGAAGTCCTCTTTGTCTATGCGATGTTTTCCAGAATATAAAAGATGAGTTCCATGACAACAGGGCCCTCACTGAGCTGGCAGGCCCCTCCATGGATCACCGGCACCAAGGCGCTGTCCAGATCGTTCATGTACTGCGAGGGAAGGGGCTGGCCATTGCTCCCTGCTTGATAGCCAACCTATACCACAGAGAGAAGGGGATGGCAGGTTACTAAGCACAGAAGACCTCTCCAGGGCTGGGCTTGTGGCTCAGTGGTAGAGCGCTCACCTAGCATGTGTGAGGCACTGGGTTAGATCCTCAGCACCACATAAAAATAAATAAATAAAATAAAAGTATTTGGTCCATCTACAACTAAAAAAAAAAGACCTCTCCAGAGGGCTGAGCAGGGGTGATGTCCTCCTTGGCCATGGGCTAGTCACATGACAGTGAATACAAATTCCTCCTAGTCACTGAGCTGCCATTTATCATCCTGTCATTTACACATCATGACCACTTGATAGCTATAAGACCTTGAGCTAATAATCTCTTACAGTTTTTGTTTTCTGGAAGAGGAGGCACATAGAGAGTCATGGAGAGTCAGAAATAATATTAACTTTTGGTTGTGAAAATTAAAATGAGTGTTCAGCTTCCTAATGTAGCATTTTGTTCTTCAGTCCATCCAGTCACCCAAGTACCATTTTCTGAGCAGCTTTGACCACAAGGATCAAGGATAACAGGGCCCCTGCCCTCAAGAGGCTCATAAATTTAGCAGAAAAATGCTTGTTTTCTGATTCTTTCATGGGAGGGAATTCTCTCTCTCCAGCTAGATAATACCATTTGAAACAGAACCCAGAAACCCGAATATGCTGATATGCTTTGTAAAGCCCTGGGCAAGACCTTAAGTAGAAAATAAATACTTGTTGATTGATGATTACTCAGGAAATGGAGCCAGACACACAACGTTTATATCATTCCCTGATAATGGAAAAATTCTGCACTGAGGAACTAGTTTCTCCCCATAGGAACTCAGGCCAGGAGCAGCTTTTGGGCAGAAATAATACTTAGCTGGGAGGGATGATCATGCTGAGGACTCACACTCATTTTCTAAATGACTCAAAACTAAAGAGTTGAGGGAAGTAAGAAGTGTGGCAATTTATTAACATCAAAGCAAGACCAGTGGGACCTCTCACAGGTACCCAAACTCCAAAAGAAATGTAGAGATCAGAGTGCTTAGCCATAGGAGAAAAACTGGGACAAGGAACTGGGAATTGGGGGTTTGAAGACTGGATTGTTTCTACAAAGAGCTTATAAAAACATCAGGAGACATGAGGGAAACCTGGCAACAGGAGACTTGAACTGACAGAAAATTATTAGGGAAAAAGCTCAAGTTTTAGCCATTAACAAGTATGAAAATATTGACAGTAAGAAAAATCTGATTAAGGCACAGTCAACTGCAGTGGCCAGTTAGCAGAAGCCTACTCTAATTGGATTAAAAAAAATCAGACTAGGGACAGTGTAGGATCTACCCTCAAAGGGAGCAAAGAATGATGCATGATGGGTCAGAGTGCGGAGTATCACATAGGTGCCAGTCAGAGTGGTGGCAGGTCCTCACACTCCTCTCTTGATAATGGAGACAAGGCAGGCAATTCTCTGGAAGGCATGTGGTAAAGAGGACATGGTTCAAAACATTCAGACAGCATCTGACCAAGAGCATATTCGGGTATGTTGTTATTAGAGGGTGATTAGAACATTACATCTGTGCAGGCCAGGAGGTCTGGAGAAGTAAGCTCTGAGTTGATTCAGAAAAGCTCTTATGACAGAAAATACAGACACTGCCCAAGCCAGCTTCAAAAGCTAAGATTCTTACCTGGTCTGAGTCGAGTGTCACACGTAGTCCCAGTTTTGTCATTCCATCTTCCTTCAGAAGCTTCAGGTGGGGACAGAGAGCTAGGCAAAAAGCCTTGGCAACATGCTCAGTCAATCTGCTATGATCTGCAGGATCACTTAGACAATTATGCTGGTCATCATTTTCTAGGAAAAATACCTGTTCCCCAAACAAAACAGACTTTAACCTTTTACATAGATTTTGGAAGAAACAAGTGGATTAGCTCAAGTGGATGAGCACTGTGAGTCTCCAATATGTACAGGATGACCTGACAGGACTAGGACACCATATAGTCCTTGGGTCAGGAAAAGTAGTGCACCGGGTAGCAGCAGCTTATTTCCCTGTAAGCCTCCACCACAGCCTGATGACACAACCTACTCAGAATCAGAAAAGGCCTCCATTTTGCATTATACACTTCTAACAGGAAATATCCTATGTATGGACAATGTTTTTAGGATATGATCTGAGGGAGTTTAAAAGAAGAGCCTTTGCAGATTGGGAGATCCAACCCCTTTGTTTTATAATTACTCATAGAGGGCAAGTGACTCACTCCAGTGCACAAAAGTATTCGGAGGCAGAGCCAAGCCTAGAATCTAACTCTTCTGCCTCTGTCCTAGACAGAGCTTCCCCCTACATAACCCTGCCAATGCAGACACCAGAGCTGTTGTCAGGGTGCTAGCACAGAGCCAAGCACTGCCCAGTGCACAGGCAGAAGCACAGCAAACGTGGAACTGAGAGATCCAAATCCTAGTTACACAGAGGAAGGGTCATGAACAAGTCCTCCAGTCAAAGCAAAGGACTAACAGATGTTGAAGGACCTGTTTTTTTGAAATGGGATTTATGTTGCCCAGGCTGGTCTTGAACTTATGGGCTCAAGTAATTCTCTAACCTCAGCCTCCCGAGTAGCTAGACCTATAGGCATGTACCAACATGCCCAGTTTTCAAAGACTTCTTAATGCCTAATTTGCCTCTAAAAAAATGAAAAGCATCTACCATCTCTGGATACTGTAAAAAGTAAATAATATAAAAGCAAAATGTAAAAAATATAGTAGTGCAAGGGCTGGAGTTGTGGCTCAGTGTCAGAGTGCTTACCTAGCATGTATGAGGCACTGGATTCAATTCTCAGTACCACATATAAATAAGTAAATTAATAAAGTAAAAAAAAATTAAAATTCAAAAAATTAATAAAAATTTAAAAAATAGTGCAAATATACAATGTTTACTGTTCGATAAGGGGCTCATACTAAGAATAATATCAAGAGGGCAGCTCTGCAGCCCTGTGTTTGGATGTTCTAGTGAGAGTGGCAGCATGACATGACAGAGCTCTGAAGTGGGTGTCAGAAGACACCACCCTGGATGCTGCTCTGCTAACAACCAGCATTTGTCACAAAGTCAAAAAGCCCATTTTCTCATCAGCATGATAGAATGGGTGCTATGCTCACCTCACTGAGTTACTGAAGAACAAATGAGGGAATGGAGGTCAAACTGATTTGTAAGCGATAAAGAGTTTTACATGTTCCAGACTGCACTGCTAAAAATGCCTCACAGATTGATTTTTATAAAGCAAGAAACTAAAGTTGCTCAGTTGAATGTGAAAACATGGAGCCTGGAATAGAGGATGAAACAACAGTTCAAGACCTAGGGAACCAGGCTGCAGTCCCTGTGCTATCAGGGACCAGCTATGTGAACCTGGATAAGATACTTAATCTCCCCTTGGCCTCAGATTCTTTATGTATGAAATGGAAAATGAGAAGTCGCAGAATTTAAAAAAAAATAAGACAAAACTGAAAGGAATTCTAGAGGTCTTATAATTGAATCTTATTTTATAGATGAGTATACATGAAATTAGAAAGCAATTAAGAGACGTACCTCTTTACTCTTTGAGAATAAACTTTCTGATCTGTATGACTGTCCACACAAACAGGGTTCCAGCCCTGCTCCTCTTCATTCCATATTAGACTCTATTAATACTTCATGGTAAAGAGCACTTAATTCAGTGTAAATGAGCTTAGAAGTTGGCCAGATTTGAGTTTGAATTAGGAACTTGCTATTACTTATTTGCCTCTAGTTATTAACAAGTTACTTTTCTCTGAGCTTTAGATTTCTTACTGTGAAAAAAGATTTTTTGTGTGTGGAGGGGCAGTTCCAGGGATTGAACCCAGTGGTGCTTAACCACTTAGCCACATTCCCAGTGTTTGTTTTGTTTGTTTGTTTTGTTTCATTCCCAGTATTTGTTTGTTTTAAATTTTGAGACAGGGTCTTGCTAAGTTAAGTTGCTTAGGGTCTTGCTATGTTGCTGAGGCTGGCTTGAACTTGTGGTCCTCCAGCCTCAGCCTCCTAAGCCACTGAGATTACAGGTGTGCGCCACTGCACCTGGCGAAAAAATCTATTTTTTTTAAGACCGTGTTATCTCAGAAATTGAACCATAAATGCAGTATAAGACTGTCGGAGCTTTCTAAAGATCACATCAAAGATAGTATGTACCACTCAGAGATGTACTCTTTTTGAATTCTAACGCAAATAATCTCTAAAAGTAAGCTCATCAGATTGGAGAAGGCTACACATGGTGGCAATTCTTTTCAGTGATCTAAGACGTCTGGGGGAATTAGAGTATAGTAGGTAAATGGAAAGACTTCTTTCTCAGAAAGATTTTTTTTTTTTTTTTGTACTAGGGATTGAATCCAGGGGCACTCCATCACTGAGCCACATCCCCAGCCCTATTTTGTATTTTATTTAGAGACAGGGTCTCACTGAGTTGCTGAGGCTGGCTTTGAACCCGCGATCCTCCTGCCTCAGCCTCCTGAGTCGCAGGGATTACAGGTGTGCGCCACCGCACCCGGCTAAGATTTTTTTTCTTATCTTCTGCAATCAGCCTGGAATGTGATTCTCATGGCAAAAAGTGCTCAAAGCAGATCAAGAATACCAAATTTCATTTCCTTACCTCTGTCCATCTGATCACTTTTCCGTTTGCTTTATACTCTGATCCATGGAATATCTTCACATTCGTTATTGACTCCATGGACTTCCCATCTATAGGACTTACAACACTAAAACAGAGGAAGAGAAAAGAAATACATCTTATTAATTCTTGTTATTAATTACATTGGGTGCCTTATTAAACCTATCTTTGCAGGACATTATAACAAGAAGTCACTGTACAAAAATGTACATAAACAGAGCTCGATGGAGAGGACCTATGCACTGAAATAATTAAAAGAACTCACAAAGAAAAAGACATTTTTCTAGAAGCCGCTTCTCTTTAATGTAAACAAATCACTTAATCAAACCTGCTCTTCTTCCAGCATGCCTTCTTTCAGTAAATGCATCCAATCTTATTCTCCCACTCTGTTCCTGACTCTAATAACATTCATCATGTAATGTTCTTCATATGTTCCCATATCTGCTTTACAAATGAACTTCTGAAGGAGAGGGAATATGATACAGTCACTCGGTGTGTTGTAATCTCTGTACTGATCCACTATTCAGAACTCAGGAATTTAATGAATGTTCATTAAGAATTATTTGACCTAGTTGGGGCACACCTGTAACCCCAGCTACCTGGGAGAGTGAGGCAGGAAGATTCCAAGTTCAAGGCCAGCCCCGAAAAGCAAGACCTTGTCTCAAAAATATAATTTTTAAAAGGGGGTTGGAGAGATAGATCAGTGGTAGAGCATTTGCCTAGCATGTGTTCCTGGATTCAATCCCCAGCATCACCCCAACATTCCCCCAAAGAAACAAAGAATAATTTTTTGATCAAGTATGTTAATTAGGACAGTGCTACTGGGAACTGAAGATCCAGTACCCTTGTATCGATCATAAATTCCCTCTAGTACTATCACTCCTAGATTCCTAAACAGAAAAGGCACTTTAGAGAATCATCTCCTCCCTGAAATACAGTAAGTTAATTTAGTATGTGGAGATACACATTCATTCTGATAAGGACCCAAAATGTTTGGCACAAAGACTCTAGACTCTTCCTAACAACTTTCAAACTGTTTAATGTTTTTGATTCTCTATGTATTAAAAGTCAAATCAGATGGGTGGGCTAGTGCACACCTGTAATCCCAGCAACTGGGGAGGCTGAGGCAGGAGGATCACAAGTTCAAGGTCAAACTGGGCAAACTTAATGAGACCCTGTCTCAAAATAATATAAAACAGACTGGGATAGTATGCATCTCCTAGAATAAAATATAGGTTGAACAAAGTAGATTTAACATATAGGTGCAGGCAATTTTCTCAGTAGGACCCCGAAGCTCAAGAAATAATGCCAAGTTAATAAATGAGATGGCATCAAATTAAAAAGCTTCTTCACAGCAAAGGAAACAATAAGAAAGTGAAGACAAAATGGGAAAAATACCTTTGTGAGCTATTCTTCTGACAGAGAGGTATATCCAGAATATATAAAGAACTCAAAAAACTTAATACCAAAAAAAAAATCAAGTAACTCAATTAATAAATGGGCAAATGAACTAAAGACACTTCTCAAAAGGAGAAATACAAATAACCAACAAATATATGAAAAAATGTTCAATATCATTAGCAATTAGGGAAATGCAAATCAAAACTACACTGAAATTTCATCTCACTTCAGTTAGAATGGCAGTCATAAAGAATACAAAAAAAAATGATGGAAAAGATGTGGAGGAAAAAAGAATACAATAATACTGTTGGCAATAGCCAAATTATGGAATCAGCCCAAGTGTCCACCAATGGATAAAGAAAACGTGATATATGCCAGATGCGGTTGGGGGACACCTGTAATTCCAGCAACTTGGGAGTCTGAGGCAGGAGGATTGCAGGTTCAAAGCTGGCCTCAGCAATTTAGCAAGACCCTGTTGCACAATGGAGTTTTATTCAACATAAAGAAGAATGAAATTATGTCATTTGCAGGAAAATGGATGGAATTTGAGACCATTATGTTAAATGAAATAAGTCAAACTCAGAAAATCAAGGGTCATACGTTTTCCCTCATATGTGGAAGCTAGAGAAGAAAAAGGAAAAGAAAGATATGTATGGGGGGTGGGTCTCATGAAAACTGGAGGGAAATCAGCAGAGCAGAGGAAAGAGACCTGGGGGAGGAAGGAGGGAAGGGAAAAGGAAAATACTGAGGCGTGATATTGGCCAAATTATATTGTTATATTGTGTGCATGTATAAATATATAACAACAAATCCCATCATTATATACAATATACCAATAAAAATATAGGAGAAAAAAATTTTTATATTGGGGATTGAATCCAGGGTTACTTTTTTATTATTTTTTTTAATTCACACAGTTCATATAATCTTACATATACATAGGGTAATGCTGTCTGTCTCAGTCTTCTATTTTTCCCTTCCCCATCCCCTCCCATCCCATTTTCCTCCACACCATCCATACTTCCTCCATTCTTTCCTATCCCCCTCAGAACCCCCCCCCCCGGGTTATGTATCAGCATCCACTGATCAGAGAAAACATTCAGCCTTTGGTTTTTTGGGCTTGGCTTATTTCACTTAGCATGATATTCTCCAACTCCACCCTTTTACCATCAAATGCCATAGTTTTATTCTTTTTTATGGCTGAGTAATATTCCATTGTGTATATATACCACAGTTTCTTTATCCATTCTTCAATTGAAGGGCATCTAGATTGGTTCCACAATCTAGCTATTGTGAATTGAGCAGCTATGAACATAGATGTGGTTGCATCCCTATACTTTGCTGATTTTAAGACCTTTGGGTGTAAACCGAGGAGTGGGATAGCTGGGTCAAATGGTGGTTCCATTCCAGGTTTTTTGAGGAATCTCCATACTGCTTTCCAGAGTGGCTGCACCAATTTGCAACTCCACCAGCAATGTACGAGTGTGCCCTTTTCCCCACATTCACGCCAACACTTGTTGTTGCTTATATTCCTGATAATAGCCATTCTAATTGGAGTTAGATGAAATCTTAGGGTAGTTCTAATTTGCATTTCTCTAATTACTAGTGATGATGAGCACTTTTTCATATATTTGTTAATAGCCTGTATATCCTCTTCTGTGAAGTGTCTGCCCAGTTCCTTAGTCCATTTATTGATTGGGCTCTTTGCATTTTTGGTGTACAGTTTTGTAAGTTCTTTATAAATTTTGGAGATCAGTGGTCTGTCTGAAGTGTGTGTGGAAAAGATTTTTTCCCACTCTGTAGGCTCTCTTTTCACATTCTTGATTGTTTCTTTTGCTGAGAAAAAGCTTTTTAGTTTGCACTCGTCCCATTTATTGATTCTTCCTTTTATTTCTTGTGCTCTGGTGGTCATGTTGAGAAAGTCTGGTCCTAAGCCAATATGAAGAACATTCAGGCCTACTATTTCTTCTATTTGGCAAAGAGTCTCAGGTCTAATTCCTAGATCCTTGTGAATCCAGGATTACTTAACCACTGAGCCACATCCTCAGTCCTTTTTATCATGAGACAGGGGTCTTGCTAAGTTACTTAGGGCCTTGCTAAGTTATAAGGCTGGCTTTGAACTAGTGATCCTCCCAGCCTCCCAACTCACTGAGATTATAGACATACACCATTGCACCAGCTGGAAGAAAATATAGCTCTGTGATAAAGTGTCCCAGTATCAGTACTGAAAAAAAAAAGTCAAATTATACTTAAATATCAGGCATTCACTTTGTTCATTTAAATTAAAATTATTTAAATAATTTTAAGTTAAATTTCTAATTTAGGTCCAGGTGCATGGCACACACCTGTAATCCCAGAGGCCTGGGAGGCTGAGGCAAGAGAATCTCAAGTTCCAAGCCAGCCTCAGCAACTTAGTGAGACCCCATCTCTAAATAAAATATAAAAAATGACTGGGGATGTGGCTCATTGGTTAAGCACCCCTGGGTAAGGAAGGGGCAACCTGCTGTTGCCAGTTACTGATAACTTACAGCACCAAATTTTCAGATTAACCATTTTTTGTCCAATTATTTGTGTCTATTTCCAACTATAAGAATTAAACACAAGCTGATTTTGAAATTAAATTTTTCAATAAAGAATGGGAAGATGGGGCTGGGGTTGTGGCTCAGTGGCAGAGTGCTTGCCTAGCATGTGTGAGGCACTGAGTTCGATTCTCAGCACCACACACAAATAAGTAAATAAAGTTTCATCAACAACTAATAAAAATATTAAAAAAAGAATGGGAAGATAAAGGGTTACTTGTGAAATAGGCAAACATACATTGGAAATTGTTTCTTTTTGGCTGAGGGTGTAACTCAGTGGTATATTGTTTGCTTAGTATGCTCAAGGTCCTGGGTTCAACCCAGAGCACCAGGGCAGGGGTGTGGCAGTAGGGGAGGGGAAGGAATACAAAAGAAGAAAGAAATTGCTTCTTTTTGTTCCTCCCCTCAAAATGTTTAAAAATAATCCTGGGCTGCCATGTTCTAAATGCCCTTTTTCTGTCTTTACTCTTGCTGTTCCCTCAAACTGAAACAGCCCTTTGGCACAGCTGTGGCAAATACCAAGTCATCTCACCAGAGTCAGTTTAAGCACCAGCTATTTCTCTGTGGAATCTTTCTTGAATATGGCCCTGCCATGTCCACCAAGGTTCCTATTATCTTTTAATATCTTCATATCTTACAGAGTTATTAGTCAACATCTTCCACACTTTGGTGCACTTATTAATTTATAACTATCTTCAAAATTAGACTGAACACTTATTAGCAGGAACCACATGGAATTAATTCATTTTTGTCTTTTTTTTTTTTTTCCTTTCCCAGTGCTAGGAGATTGAGCCCAGGGATTCTTGGATGCTAAGCATATACTCTACCACTGGGCTATATTCCAAGTCCCTGGAATTAATTTTTCTTCTTCTTGTTTTTTGGCAGTACTGGGGACTGAACCCAAGGTCTTGCGCTATGTAAGTGTTTCACTGAGCTACATCCCCAATATTTTTTGAGACAGAGTCTTACTAAATTGCTCATGCTGGCCATGAACTTGCGATCCTCGTGTTTCAGCCTCCCAAGTAGCTTAGATTAAAGGTGTGCACCACCACACCTAGCTTGGAGAATTCATTTTTGTTTTACCAGAACCTGACATAGCCTGAAGGATGGATGGATAAATGAACTGAATGAGAGAAAGGTTAATACAATGAATTATGGTATATTTATTCATTCAATCCATTTTTTCCAGTACTGGGGACTGATCAAAGGGACATTTTATTACTGAACCATCCCCAACCCTTTTATCTTTTATGTTGGGACAGAGTCTTGTTAAGTTGCCAAGGCTAACTTTGAACCTAAGATCCAGGAATGGTGGTACATGCCTATAATCCCAGTGGCTCAGGAAGCTGAGGCAGGAGGATCACAAGTTCAAAGCCAGCCTCAGCAACTTAGTGAGGTCTTGTCTCAAAATAAAAAATAAAAAGGACTGGGGATGTGGCTAAGTGGTTAAGCACCCCTGGGTTTAATTCCTGGTACCTGCCCTGAGCCCCCCAAAATAGAAAGAAAGAAATCAAGCCAGTGTTGCTTCTGAAAGGTAACAGGGTGGGAAAAGGGATGCCCAGATTGTGTAGGACCTTATAGGTCATAAACAACTTTGGCTTTTGTACTAAAAAATACTGGAAGCCATTGGTGAGTTTGAGGAAAAAAGTGACATTATCCTGGCTGTTGTACTGGAAATAGACTGAGATAGAAGAAGGCAGGCCAACAGCAAAAACAAGGAAACCTGCGAAGACGTTACTGCAATAATCTAGACCAAATGAGATGGTGGCTTATACTAGGATGATAGTAGCAGAGGTGGTGAGAAGCTGTATGAAGTACAGCAGGATTTACTTTGAATTAAGAATTCAACAGTGTGGAGTATGAGAGAAAGAAAAGTGTCAAAAAAGACTCCAAGATTTTGTCTTGAATCATTGGAGCAGAATTGCCATATACTGGGAAAGTGTAAAATCTGAAGCCAAAGGAGGTAGTTTTAAGTCCTAGTCCTGCTTAGGTTTATGGATCTAACAAATCATTTATCTTTTAGGTACCTATGTACCCATCTGTAAAATGGAAATAACAATACTACTATATGAAATAAAACAATATTAGCAAAAATGCTTTGTAAGTCATAAAAGGCTATTTCTATTACTTCAAAAACTGGAGAAAGACTCTTCTGTTTCATCAATCTTTACCCTTATCCTTCCCTTAAAAATACATAAACTTTTTCAGAAATTAAGCCAAGAAACCAGAAATTTAAAACTCTTATACAGTTCTTTTTCTTAGGCAGGCTTTTAGTAAGTAAAGTTATAAAACACCAGTGTAGAGAGCAGACAAAACTCAGAGCTGTCCTGTGTTGGCTGCATTTACCCCTTGTTAACGTTCTTGTCGTCATCCACCCACTGGATGTGAATGTGCTCCTGGGGATCCTCTGCATCTGCCTTTCCACAGGTGATGGTGAAGTCCTTCATCTCTCGAAGTGCCTGCCTCAAGGAATCCATGTTCTCTGCAGTGATCTGGACCATAACGCCATCTAAGAATCAGCACCAAGATAATATAGATGGAAACAATGCAAGGCTAGGGAGAGGAACAGATGAGATGTAGTACCTGGCATTTAGCAAATCCCTGAGATGTTAATGTAAAACTTCTCTCTGCTCTTCAAAGTTAACATATAAAGGTTTTGTTCTTTGAGCAGACTCTCTTATTAAAAGAACTGTGAGGGCAAATGCCAAGAAGGGTTCTGCTTAAAACACTTGCCTGCTGATTTTACTTCAGACACAAGGGCTTTTCACAAGGCTTCTCAGGAAAAACTTACACATGGTCACATTCTCTTCTGGGTTCAAAACATTTTGCTCCCATTTCCCCTCTTTAATTCCTTATGCTCTGATCATATTTATTTATTTATTCGTACCTCCATCTGTCTTGCTTAACTGTGACTGCCTGGCACAGATTGAATACCCAGTAAATGTTTGTTAAGTAAATCACTGAATACACTATAGTAGTACACTTGGGAATATGTCCACTTATTGACTAGCAATAAGGCAAATTCACCAGAGTTTCATATGAGCTACCTAGTAAACAGATGATAGCTATTTTTCAGCTACCTGAATCAAAGTTAAACACTGAAATTGAGGGTAAAGTTGTTATGTGCTGAGCAATTACCCTGCTTCAATGATATATAATCTTGCAGGCTGAGACAATTTCTAAAGAGCCTCAATAAAATTTTACAAAGAAGCAATCAATTTCTCTACTTAAACACAGTGAAAGATCCAAGAAACAAACCCAGAGACATAAACACATGACACATGACTGTGTGTGTGTGTGTGAGTGTGTGTGTGTG
This sequence comes from Glaucomys volans, assembly GCA_020662805.1. Lineage (NCBI taxonomy): Eukaryota > Metazoa > Chordata > Mammalia > Rodentia > Sciuridae > Glaucomys > Glaucomys volans. The sequence continues at coordinate 358,644 of JAJEJO010003915.1, forward strand.
TGTGCGTGCGCATGTGTGTGGTGGGGGGTATGGGAATCAAACCAGGTGTACTTTACCACTGAGCTACAACCCCAGAACGTTTCATCTTATTTTTAGACAGGGGCCCATTAAGTTGCTGAGTCTGGCCTCAAACTTGCAATCCTCCTGCCTCCCAAGTGGCTGGGATTACAAATGTGCACCGCCATGCCTAGCGCTAACACATGACTTTCAAAAACACTGCTTTGCATTTGTAAGACTCTGTTTCAGTTCAATTTATCATTTAAGGAACACTTTAGTGTTTTTTGGTTTGGGGTTTTATTTAGGTTCTGGAGATTTTTAAAAGGTATTTTTAAACCACCTTATTAAAAAACCACAAATTCAACAATAGCCTATACTTGATCAGATAGATATTAATTAGTCACTTTAGACCAAATGACATTTGGTCTAGACTTCTTAACAACTTTCTTTTTGAGATGGAGTCTCACTATATTGTCCAGGCTAGTCCTTAGCACCTGGGTTCAAACGATCTTTCTGCCTCAACCTCCCAAGTAGCTGGGACTACAGGAATGTGCCCAGCTATTTAACAATTTCTTAATAGCATGTTCTTGCTTTTTAGTCAGAGTTGTGAAATTTAGTTGTAAAATACTAATATACTCAGAGTTTCACTGTTTTATTAAATTTACCAAAAAAAACCCCCCACAAAGATCAAAGCCAGCATCTATAAATATATGTAAGATAATCTAATTAACACACTGGAATCCAGCCCTCAGAAAGACTGCTTTCAGACAGGGCCTTGTTCACTATTGTGGAAACTGAAACTTGTCCTCATATGTAGCTGATGATTTTCTAACACTAGTGACATCTTCTATTTGATGTCTTTTTCTACAATGTTACCTTTCCATTCCCCCATGAGGAAGTGGAGTCTAATTCCTCTCCTTTCTTCCAAAACTAGATAAAGTGAAACTCAGTGACTTTTGAGACTGGGTCACAAAGAGCAATGCAACTTCTACCTTGTTGCTGAAATACTCATGCATGGAGTCCTGAATCACCAAGTAAGAAGTCCAAATCACAAGGCTGACAGGCTGCATTAAGGAGTCCATGTCTAAGTACTCCAGAGATCACTCCAAGTCTTTTTTTTTTTTTTAAATAATATTTTGTTTTAGTTGTAGGTGGACACAATACCTTTATTTTATTTTTATGTGGTGCTGAGGAGGGAACCCAGGGCCTCATGCATGCTAGGCAAGCGCTCTATCACTGAGCCACAACCCTAGCCCACTCCAAGTCTTTAAATCATCCAAGCAGGACCCAGACATGTGTGTAAACAAACCTTCAGAGAATTCTAGCTCATTGACAACAAATAACCCCCACCTTTAGGTCACTCCACTGAGATCACCAAATAGGGTAAAGCTATCCCTGAATTGTCCTGTTAAGTTTCATCACTGGGCTAGGGCTGTGGCTCAGTCAGTGGGAGTATGCTCACCTAGCACGCTTGAGGCCCTGGATTTGATCCTCAGCACCACGTAAAAATAAAATAAAGGTATTGTGTCTACCTACAACTAAAAAATATATTTAAAAAAAAAAGATTCATCATCTAGAGGAATCAGCAAGCATGATAAAATGGCTATGTTAAGCCACTAAGTTTTGTAATAATTTGTAATGTAACAAGACTAACCAGATCAAAATGAAGAATCAACAAAGAAAATAAACAATGTGTTGATTAGCTTTTCATTTAATTAACTTTTATCAGGATACGGGTCATGTCTACTTATAGTAACCCCACAGCAAGCACATCTTTTTCTGAAACCTAAATGATCATCACAGCATTCTTATAGGTAGAAGGGAGTGAACTTCATCTATGCATTTGCATGTGTGCATCCAGTGATATATCTGAGCTCAAACTACATCCCCTCAATACCTTATCCCAGAGCTATGAAACCTCATCTTTTAGTTGTCACTGTCCTGCGGTACTGTCCCATGGTATCTGTACCATATATTCCCTTCTCTGGAGAATTAAGCACTCCCATGACAGTTTTCATTTGCTGAAGAGTGAGGTGCCATAGAATAAATAATAGGGGCCAGACATCTAAAACAGAAATATTAGTCCTTCTTGTAATGTTTCTTGCTGTTTAGTTGTATAATTAGGTCTGAACTAAAGCACATGCAGTGAATAATTCATTTTTTACCTTCCACAATACTAGACTTGGCGAGGTATCCTGAAGAGGATTTCAGAGCGCCACTGAACACAAAGAAGCTGGCACCAGTCACTAGAATGGCAATAGAAATAGTTTAGTGAAGACATACCTGAGATGGAGGGATTGGGAACAATAATGAAATATTTGGTAATTGAGAATTTCAAACATCATACAGAAAATAAAAAACACTGCATCTATATATCACAATATATAGCCAATAATTTCTTTAGTATGTTTTGTGAAATACCTCTCTAGTGGCTTATAGTAGCTAACTATCATATATATATATATATATATATATATATATATATATATATATATTATTTATTTATTTATTTTTTGCGGTGCTGAGGATTGAACCAGGGCCTTGTGCTTACAAGGCAAGCACTCTACCAACTGAGCTCTATCCCCAGCCCTTCAATATATTTTTAAACTAGTTTTTCACTAAAGGCATAAAAGGCATTTAGCACAAGTACATTCAAATAATATATCCAAATAAAGTAGGTGATAAGTCTATAATGTAGTGAATAATTCTCATGCTTATGATAGTTTTGGGGAAGAAATTTTAAAATAGAATCCTTCATTTTGTTTTGCTTTTCCTCCAACCAAGAATCAAAGAATATTACAACAAAGAAATCTTAATGAAGGTCAGAGGTTAAAAAATAGCCTACATCATGTGTAGTCTAGTTTTGTAAATAAACTTTTATTAGGACACAGCCATGTCCATTCATTTGTAAATTGTCTAAAGCAGTTTTTGGATATCAGAACCATACTTGAATAGTTGGTGACAAAGACTGCAGGCCTAAAACATTAATCATTTTGCCCTGCACATAAAAAGTAGTGGCCCCTAGTGTAATCTAATGATTTCCAGATTTTTTAAGATCAAATATATATTGAAGATGAAGATATGGTGAAAAATACATTATCTTCCAAGAGGAGTTGCTTTAAAAAAAAAAACACTTAAAAGACAAACACTTAAAAGACAAACTCCTACTACCAGTATCTCTTCATAAAAGAAAGGATATGAAATTATATTTAACTTTATGAAAGCTTCGCTATACTATCCATCTTAAACTGGACTGGGCTAATCCAACTTCCTACCCACTGACCCTACAATATCTCTAACAGGTGGTCATACTCTTCTAGTGTCTGGGAGTCCACAATAGCACAGGTGAGTCATTCTACTTCTGGACAAACTCTCAGGTGATAGACTCTGATCTCAAATTGAGCCCAAAGCTGGCTCAAATCTCGCCTTTCACCTGCTAATGCTGGTTATGGCATTTTGTATCTACAGAAAATAAACTAAACCTTATTTCCACATAATAAAATCTAAACAGAAGTAGCTATTTTTAATCTTCTTCCAATGTACTCCTTTCCAGATCAAACACTGATATTTTATTTATTTGAGGGCTAGGAATGTAGCTCAGTACTAAGGTACATGCCAACTATGCATAAGGCTCTGGGTTCAATCTCTAATACTGCTAAAAGAAAAAAAACTCATTTCTTGACCAAGGTATCAATTTCTCACAGGTCTTAAATTATCCTCTGAACACTACCAAGTTTTACCAACATACTTACATTAATGATATCCAGAACTTGAATATTCTTGTTATGATGTGGCTAATGGCATTGTGACTTATCACCTATTTTATTTTTTAGATATAGTATTTAAATATATTTGTGCTAAATGCCTTTTATGCCTTTACTGAAAAACTAGTTTAGAAATATATTGAAGACAATCACTACTATATGCCCACTAGAGAAGTGTTTCACAAAACATACTAAAGAAATATAGTTTTGGGAGATACCCTGAAGAAAAAAGATTTGTGGTCAAATAAATTTAGGAAGAAATATACACTATTCTCCTTTTGAAAAATTAACTTGTTAAAGGATCTGAAAACTCTGTTTAGACTTGTTTAACACAGGGTTTCTCAGATTTTATTTATTAAGCAAGACTTTCATTAATTTATGTGAATTTTTTTTTTAAAACCACAGAAAACACTTGAGCAAAGTTTCTCAAACTTGAAAGTATACTTTAGTAACTTAGGGATCTAGTTAAAATTCTGCTTAGCAGATCTATCTGATTAAATGATTTCTCATTTCTAACAATCTCTGAAGTGATGAGACCATATTCTGGGTAGCACTAAAATTAGACATCTTCCTTTAGAATCCTGTCAACCTATTAATTAAAATCTTTGGGTATGTTCATCCAACAAGCTCCAAATAGACCTGAGCACACTCTCACTAAAGGGCCTAGTCTCAACCTCAAACACCATTGCTGGCCCAAGCAATATCCTGACACAGTACTTTTTAAAAAATTCTTTAATTTTATTTGTTCTGATTAGTTGTACAAGACAGAAGAACACACTTATACGTTTTGACAGATCATTCATAAATGGAGTGTAATCTCTCATTTTTCTGATTATACATATTGCAGGATCACATCAGTCATGCAGTCATACATGTACATGAGGTAATAATGTCTGTTTCATTCTACTATCATTCCTTCCCCCATACTCCTTACCCTCCCTTCACTCCCCTCTACCTAATATAAAGTAACTCTATTCTTCCTTAATGCCCCTTTATTGTGAATTAGCTTCCACATATCAGAGAAAACATTCGGCCTTTGTTTTTTTGGGTTTGGCTTATTTCACCTAGAATGATATTCTCTAACTCCATCCATTTACCAGCAAATGCCAGAATTTCATTCTTCTTTAAGGCATAGTGTGTGTGTGTGTATATATCACATTTTCTTTATTCATTCATCTGTTGAAGGGCATCTAGGATGGTTCCATAGTTTAGCTATTGTGAATTGAGCTGCTATAAACACTGATGTGGTTATATCGCTGGAGTATGTTGATTTTAAGTCCTTTGAGTATAAACCAAGGAGTGGGATAACTGGGCTAAATGGGTCTGATGCTGTACTTTTAAAATGACTCCCTCCATAACAAAGACCTTATTTGAAACTTTGAGTCTGACTTCATGGGAGTCAACATAATTCTAGAGAATATGCTTGGAAAAGCTTTAGTTAGTTTATGGTCACTCATCTGGAAAGTGTGTTATGGAACTAAGGTATCCAATGCTCCAAGTCCAGAATAACCTTCCATTATTAAAATCTCAACTAGCTCAAACACTCACCTTTCCTGGGCTGATTGTGAATACTGATAGCCTGGGTCTGATAGTTTCCATCATCATTCTGTACACACACAAGGTGAGAATCTGCCTTTTCATTAAAGCAGGCACCTCCTGCTAGGACATGCTCATTGGACTTGTTCATAGCTTTCATCATCTGCAATAAAAAAAGAGGGTTAACCATATTCTCCCAAGAATGGACACATTTTCTCTGACATGGTGCAACTCCACCTTCTCAAAAACAAAACTAACATCAAATATTATTTATTAAACTGACAAAGGAGCTGCCAAATATTGAAAACAAAGTGAAGAAACCATTAGTAAAAAAAAATCCAGCATATATAAATATTCTCTATAGTTTATAAGTGATTCATAATATAACCTATGCACATGACATATTTTACAATAATTTTTTTCTCTTTTTATTGTTGCACTGAATTCAAGTACGAAAATTAGTTTAACTAATTGCAGTGGTTTCTCCTACTCACTGAATCTCTGAGGATATATACACTGAAATTGTAAGTCCAAAAGAATATTCCATATTTAAGTGCATCTGTCTTACTGAAATTTTCAGTATCAAATGTGTGAGGCTTTCTTCCACAAATCTATGAAATTCAATGTTTCTTAATTCTACTACCTAAAGTTTGACATCATTAATGAAATAAGTACTGATATTTTGCTTTGTTCTTATCAAATGATTCAAGATGCTGGGTGTAGTGGTACACCCTGTACCTCAAGCAACTTGGAAGGGTGACACAAGAGGATCAAATTTGAGGTCAAGCTGTGTCAACTTACTGTCTACAATCTTTTTTTAAAGGGGGCTGTGCTGGAGATGTAGCTCAGTGGTAGAGAGTCCCTGGGTTCAATCCCCAAACAATGGGGGAAAAAAAAGATTTAAGATGATAATTCTGAATTTAATCTGAAAAGGCGAATGGGCCACTTTTGTGTCTAGCAAACAAATCTAAACTTATCTTGATATTAAACTCTGGTCTCTTGCTAAAACAAGTTTGTTTTTATTTTCCATTTTTTCCTGCATGTCATCCCACGTCTAACTAAGTGATCTAATCTTTTAATATGGCCTCAGTCCTTTGAATGTCTAATCTGAAACTTACTTTGTTTCACTCCTCTATTTCTCCTATGCTATAAATTGCAATACCACATTGCCCCATGCCTCCCTCCAACCACCAATCTATATACTTTCTCACTGTTTTTATCTATTCTGAATATTTCATATAAATGAAAATATGCTATATGTGACTATCATGCTTAGGTTCTTTCACTTAACAAAGTTTTCCAGACTCACCCACATTATAGCATGTATCGATACTTATTCCTTTTTATGATTGAAAATATTTCACTGTAGGCATAACTGTACAATTCCCCCACCAATGGACATTTAAATTTTATTTGTTCTTTTTAATTATAGATGACAGAATATATTTTGGCATACATACATGGAGTATAACTTCCCATTCTTGTGATTGTACATGATTGTGGAGTTATACTGGTCGTGTATTCATATATGAACACAGGAAAGTTATATCCCATTCATTCTACTGTCTTTCCTATTCCCATCCCCCTCCCTCCCCTTAGTCTAATCCAAAGTACTTGTATTCCCTCTGCCCCCTCCCCTTATTGTGTGTTAGCATATGCATATCAGAGAGAACACTTTGACTTTAGGTTTTGGCTTATTTCACTTAGCATGATAGTCTCCAGTTCCATCCACTTACCTGCAAATGCCAGGTAATTTCATTCTTCTTTATGGCTAAGTAATATTCAATTTTATATATATATACCACATTTTCTTTATCCATTTATCTGTTGAAAGGTATATAGGATGGTTCCATAGCTTAGCTGTTGTGAATTGAGCACCTATAAACATTGATGTGGTCGCGCTGATAAGACATTTTTAAAGCCAATTCTACCTTGACTATTGTTACTATGAACATATGTATGAATGCACTGGTTTGAGTACCTTGTTTTCAGTTTCTTTTTCTTGGTGCTAGGTATTGAATCCAGGACCTCACATAATCTAGACAAGAGATCTACCACTGAGCTATACCCCCTAGTCCTTTGTTTTCAATTCTTCTGGGTATATACTTAGGAGTAGAACTACATGGACATATAGGAATTCTGTTTAACTTTTTGAAAAGCTGCTAAACTTCATAGTAGACAAATATTTTACATTTCCACCAGCAAAGTAGATGAGTGCTAATTTCTCCACATCCTTACAAACTTGTTATTTCTCTTTTTTCTTAGTGGAGCTGGGTACAGTACTATATCTCTATAATCTCAGCTATTTGGGTGGCTGAGGCAGGAGGGCTGAAAGTTTGACTAGTCTCAGCAACTTAGCAAGACCCTGCTTCGAAATAAATAAATAAATAAAAATGGCCGGGGCTGGGCACAGTGGTGCACGCCTGTAATCCAAGTGGCCCAGGAGGCTGTGGCAGAGAATCACAAGTTAAAAGCCAGCCTCAGCAATTTATGGAGGCCCTGAGCAACTAATTGAGACCCAGTCTCTAAATAAAATACTAAAAAGGGGTGAAGATGTGACTCAGTGTTTAAACACCAGGTTCAATCAGGAAGGAAGGAACGAAGGTAGGAAGGAAGGGAGGGAGGGGGAGAGGGAGGAAAAGAAGGAGGGAAGGAAGGAAGACAACCGGGGATGTAGGTCAGTGATAAGCACATGTAGCTCAGCAATAAAGCATCCTTGAGTTTAATCTCCCATATACGGAGTGGGATAAAAGGAAAAAGAAAAAACACATCCAAAAGAACAAGTGACAACTAAAAATCCTAGCGGGTGTGCAATCGTTATCTCATTGTGATTTTTTTTCCTTTGTGATACTGTGTTACTTTATCATTGAGCTACATCCTACTTCTATTATTTTTTATTTTGAGACAAGGTCTTGCTAAGTTGAGGTTGGCCTCAAACTTGCAATCCTCCTGAGTTGGCCTCCCAAGTGGATGGAATTATAGGCATGTGCCACCACGTCTGTCTTATTACTGTAGCCTTTAGTAAGTTTTAAAATTACAAAGTGTTAATCCTTTAATTTTATTCTTGTTTTTTAAAAGCATTCTTGGATTGAGGGCCCCTTGCAATTGTGATAAAAATTTGAGTACTGGTTTTTCCATTTCTGCAAAAAAAGGTTGCTGATATTTTGATATGGTTTACACTGAATCCATAGGTTGCTTTCAGTGGTATTATCATCTTATCAACATTAAGTTTTATCCACGAACCCAGGAAGGTTTCCATTTATATAACTATTCTTCAATTTCTTCCAGTAATGTTTTATAGCTTCTAGAGTATCAGTCTTTACCTCCTTGATTGTATTTATGCTCAGGTATTTTATCAATACAAGTCTAAGTCATCATTTCCTTGTTTTGTTTATAAATTCCACCAAGTTAACATTTTAATTAATACTCTGTCACCACAGACATCCAAACAATAATTAAATTCCACTCATAGGCTGACATTTATTAATCTCACTATTCCAAATTACTTCTATCAGGATTTTTCAAAGGTTATTTTAAAATAATTCTTCTGCATACAGGATGAATCATCTAGTCAATTTCTGCTTAACAAAGTCAACTGAGAGACTAATTAGGCTCTCATTTACAATTTACATTGGTATCACATGAATGAAGCAGAGTAATTTTAAGAATATTATGTCCATCACTTCTTCCAAATCATTAGACTAAAGTGGTTTCTAATTGTGTCTACATTAAGCAGACTAAGAAACATTTTCAATTCAGAGATTTTAAATAAATTAGCTAGCCTTGAAGAAATCATTTTCCTGAATGTCAATTTCAAGCCCAACAAGGTAAACTTTATATTCCTTTGGAGTTGAATGAACTTTTCTTTCTCTTAACATAACACTCATATACAAGAGGTTGCCAGATATCCAACAGACCTTTCTAACAATAAGCCTATACTTGTCACATAATGATATACCTGACTATCAAATTCAGTTGTGCTATTTCCTCAGTGTATTACTTCAAATTCTATAATATGTCTTTTATTTATTCCTATCTTTACCATAGTTGAAGGCCTAATTACCTCTTTTCTGGACATAACCTTATACCTATAGCCTCCATCAGTTCTGATTAATTCCACAAAGTATTTCCATACTTACAAAAGCACAGTTCTAATATGTAACATCTTCTTCACCTTGTCACAAGCTTACTATGCTCTAGCTCCAAACCAGCTTTTTTTTTTTTTGTGGTACTGGGGATTGAACCCAGGGGTACTTTACCACTGAGCCATGTCCCCAGTCCTTTTCATTTTTTTAAATTTTGAGACAGGGTCTCACTAAGTTGCTCAGGGCCTTGCTAAGTTGCTGAGGCTGGCCTTAAACTTGTGATCCTTCTGCTTCAGCCTCCCAAGTCACTGGGGTTAGAGGCATGTACCACTATGTTTGGCTCAAACCAGCTCTTCTGTTTTGCCTCCTTTCCTAACTAATCCTATGTGCTGCTTCTATATGGACCTAGTTCAAGATGCCCAATCATTTACCATGACTGAATCTTTGCATATGCTATTATTGAGCCTCTCTTTTCTTCTCCCAAATCCAAGCACCTGAAAAAGATGGCCCCCAAATTATGGCTTAGTAAAAATACCAATTCATACATGAAGCTTTCTTAAACCCCCCATCAGACACTAATATGACCACTTCCTTAAATGCCATAGCACATTCTGATATTTTTTATATGCCATCATCTACATTCAGTCTTGGATAATGATTAGTAGCAAGGACTTGAGCCAGATTTACTGGGATTTAACACTGGACTTTCAAAGCAGATTGGGGACTCAGGAGGTTGGATACAATAAAATAAAAAAGAAATCCCCAGCCGCTGCTGCAGCCTGATGGAGCAATTTCAGGGAATTAAAGTAACCTGTGTCTGGGTACAGAGAGACCAGAGGTCAAAGACACTGCCCAACTAAACTGAAAGGCATGCTGCACAATATTGGCTGGAGGAGCCAATTCCTGGCAAACCCGAGCTTGGCCACTGCACAACCTGGAGTGTGCCTAAGTGACCAGGAGAAAATGAAACAAGGGGAGGAGTTTACACAAGGGAATACAGGTCATGGAAATTCACTTGGCCACGCCCTCCCCCTCTAATCTGGTCTCTTGCAGGACCTGCTGAGAGAGCCCTAAGTGGCTGGGAATTCGAAAGGGCAAGGTAGGGAGAGATTGAGTTCAGAGACCAAACCCGAGACCAGGAAATGTGTGGTCCATAGGTGATGAAGGGGAAAAAGAATCGGCTCTTCCTCCATAGGATTGGAACCCAGGGGAGATGCCTGGGGTGTGGTCTTCCAGCATGGACTGGCAACTGCTGGGTCCTGGAGGTGCTCTGATTTAAGATCTTCAGACCAATCACCATTCAACAGAACCTGGTGCCTACCTGCATCTAAAACCCACCTACAAGAGTTCTGCCTACAGGATTTACTCTCACATTCCAGCAACTGCACCCTGAGGGTGAAGCAGGCATCACACTCCAGACAATCCCCCCAACACAGCTTAAAAGGGAAGTCGAGAATCTTCTGAACTCCAATGGAAACAATTCTGTAACATTTCATCAAGATTTCTTTTTTATTTTAATTTTTATCACATTTTTCTTTTCTCCATTGTGACCTGAATAGTTCATGAACTCTTATACATATTCATATATGTGTTTTTCTCATTTCTAGCATTTTTTTTTTTTTTTTGAGTACTGGGGACTGAACCCAGGGGCACTCGATCACTGAGCCACATCCCCAGCTCTATTTTGTATTTTATTTAGAGACAGGGTCTCACTGAGTTGCTTAGGGCCTCGCTAAATTGCTGAGGCTGGCTTTGCACTCACGATCCTCCTGCCTCAGCCTCCCAGGTGCTGGGATTACAGGCGTGCACTACCATGCCCGGCCTCATTTCTAGCATTTTTGAAGCCAGTTATTTTTCTTGGATCAGTATTTTGGGAACTAGGATATTTAATTAGTATATTTTGGTTTGATTTTGTATTCTTTTATTTTTAATTTAAAAATTTTTTACTTTATATATTTTCCCTCATTTATCTGTTTCCCTTCTCTTACTCTTTTCTTCTTCTAACAGTCAATCTTATTGTTCTTTCACTCTTTTTTTTCATTTAAAAAAGAATTTTTTTCATATATGCATAGAGGGTAATAATGTCTATCTCATTCTACCGTCCTTCTCATACACACCACTCCACCATTCCCCCTCACTCCCTTCCGTATAATCCAGAGTTCTTCATTCTTTCCTACCCACCCCCACTATGGATCAGCATCTGCTTATCAGAGAAAACATTCAGCCTTTTTTGTGGGGGATTGGTTTATTTCACTTACCATGATATTCTCTAGTTCCATCCATTTACCTGCAAATACCATCATTTCATTCATCTTTAAGGCACATTTAATAGTCTACATTTTCTTGATTCATTCATCTGCTGAAGGGCATTTACCTTGGTTCCGTAGTTTAGCTATTGTGAATTGAACTGCTATCAGCATTGTTATGGCTGCATCACTGTAGGATGCTGATTTTAACTCCTTTGGGCATAAACGGAGGAGTGGGATAACTGGGTCAAATGGTGGCTCCATTCCAAGTTTTTTAGGTATCTCCATACTGCTTTCCAAAGTGGTTGCACAAATTTGGAGTTTCACCAACAATGTATGAGTGTACTCTTTCCCCACATACTTACCGTGCCATTCTGACTGGAGTGAGATGAAATCTTAGAGCAGTTTTGATTTGCATTTCTCTAATTGCAAGAGATAATGAACGTTTTTTCATATGTTGTTGACTGATTGTATTTCTTCTTCTGTGATGTGTCTATTCAGTTCCTTAGCCCATTTATTAATTGGGTTATTTGTTCTTTGGTGTTAAGTTTTTTGAGTTGCATGTGGTGAAGATTTTTTCCCATTCTGTAGATTCTCTCTTCAAATTATTGATTGTTTCCTTTGCTGAGAAGCTTTTAAGTTTGAATCCAATTCATTTATTGATTCTCTATATATGTTCATTGTGGAATCTTTGATTGTATTATTTAATTCTATAATTTCTTTGTTTAGTTTTTGTTCGGAAGATCTATCCAGTGGTGAGAGAAGTGTGCTAAAGTCATCCAGTATTATTGTGTTGTGGTCTATTTGATTCTTGAAATTCGGAAGGGTTTGTCTGATGTACATAGATGCTCCATTGTTTGGGGCATATATATTTATGACTGTTATTTCTTGTTAGTGTATGATTCCCTGAAGCAGTTTGAAATGTTCTTCTCTATCCCTTCTAACTTTGGTTTGAAGTTCACTTTGTCTGATAGGAGGATGGAAACCCCTGCTTATTTATGCAGTTCATATGAGTGATGTTTTTACCCAAACTTTCATCTTTAGTCTGTGAATGTCTTTTCCTAGGAGATGAGTCTCTTGAAGACAGCATATTGTTGGGACTTTTTAAAATCCAATCTGGGGGAGGGATGGGAAAAAATCCAATCTGCCAGTCTGTGTCTTTTGATTGATGAATTTAGGCCATTAACATTCAGGGTTATCATTTAGATATGATTTGTATTCCCAGTCATTTTGGTTTATTTTTGGTTTTTAAGTTAGGTTTTCCTTTAACTATTCCTTTAGTGTAGTTACTCCCTTTGCTGGTTTTCACTGTTTTTTTTTTTTTTTTTAATTTCCTCTTCATGGGAATAATTTGCTGAGAATGTTCTGTAGTGCAGGTTTTCTAGTTGTGAATTCTTTTAACTTTTGTTTATTATGGAAGGCTTTTATTTCATCTTCAAATCTGTAGCTTAATTTTGCTGGATATGAACTTCTTGGTTGGCATTCATTTTCTTTCAGAACTTGATATATGTTATTCTAGGATCTCCTGGTGTTGAGGGTCTTAGGTTGAGAAATCAGCTGAGAGTCTAATTGGTTTCCCCTTTTATGTAATTTGAGTTTTCTCTCTCACAGTCTTTAAAATTCTATTTTTATCTGTACAGTAGTCATTTTCATTATAACGTGCCTTGGTGTGGGTCTGCTATAATTTTGTACATTTGGGGTCCTGTAAGCCTCTTGTAGTTGATTTTCCATTTTATTCTTTAGGTTTGGGAAGTTTTCCAATATAATGACATTGAAAAGATTGTGCATTCCTTTGGTTTGTAGCTCCACACCTTTGTCTATTCTGATAAATCATAAATTTGGTTTTTTTCATGCTATCCCATATTTCTTGGAAGTTCTGTTCATGGTTTCTTACCATCTTTTTTGTGTTATTGACTTTATTTTCAAGAGTATATATTTTGTCTTCATTGTCTGAGGTTCTGTCTTCCAAGTGTCAAGTCTATTGGTGATACTTTCCACTGAATTTTTAATTTGGTTGTTTCCCTCAAGAATTTCTGCTTTTTTTTTTTAATAATCTCTGATCTTTTTATAATCGTTCTGATTTCTTTTTATAATCTCTGCCTCTTTACTGAAATGATCTTTCACTTCCTGTATTTTCTCTCCAATGCCATCCTTTATTTTGAAGATCTAACTATGTATTATCTAAAATCCTGTGATATTTCTTCTACTGTGTTGTCTAAGAATTATATTGTTGAAACATCTTGTTTTATTTGAGGCACTTTCTTCCCTTGTTTTTCATGTTGTTTATGTGTCTTCTCATCTAGTGGTATGGAGTTAAGGCAGTATAGATTCTACCCTGTAATCTTATAGTGTCCCTGAAGGCTTCTAGTACTTCACCTTTAAGGGGGAGATCAGTATTAACAATACTCAATGCAAATGATATACCACCTTAATCCAAATAGCTCCTATTAAGGTGTTTAGTTTTGTCACAATATACATAAATGAAGTATTCCATTATTGTCTACAATAAAAACAGTACGTTTGCAAAAAGGGTTTACTGTTTCAAATGATGGACAATTAGGGTACAGAAGTAGTGTAAGATGTGATGTTTATGAGAGAAAAGGAGAGATGACAAAGGTAAAAATTTATAGTAAGAGCAAGGGAAGAATTAACAGAAGTGGGCTGTTGGTATGAGAGAAGTGAGAAAGAGAATCCAGGGAGATAGGTGAGAGAAATACGTACAGATTTTTTAGAAAAGTAAAAATATAAGAATAAACAACAAAACTGTCATATACTATTTAGACATCCCATTCCTCAATAAATTGATGCATGAAAACCATTTGGATTCAAAGATGGCAGAGGTGTGTGAGGGCAAAAAAAAAAAAAAAAAAAAAAAGAGGAAAGTCTCAATGAAAAATTGAATTACTGCTTCTGTTGGCTTTCAAAAATGTTCTTAGCTTCCCTTCTCCACTGATAGGTGGGGTTGTCTGACGTTTCATGTTAGCTCCAGTCCAGTGGGTGCTGGACCAGTTGGGTGGGTGAGCTGACAGCAAGATGCGTTCACACCCTCTTACAATCTCCCCACCTGTTGTAGCTGTCCCCTTCCATCCCTGCACACTTCAAGACTCACTGTGTGCTCCCCCCAGGGAACTGTCCCAGGTCTCTGACTTTCCACAGGCTTGCCAGATCCAGACTAGCCCACGCAAACTCAGTTGCAATCTGATGGACCTGGGCTTCAGCTTCCCCAGGCCCTGCCTTGCTGCAGTCCCAAGATCTCAATGCCCTTTCAACTTGCCCAGAGACCACCAGGGATACACCTGCAAAGAAGCAGGAGCTACCTTGCAAAGAAGGAGCTACCTTGCAAAGAAGCAGCCAGATGGCAGCCACTACCACACCAAGCAGAAAGACCTCACATGAAACCAAACCTGCAGGTACCCCAATATATCTCCAGGCCCTGTCCTGAGTTCCCAAAGGGGGCCACACCCTGAGATGGTGGCAAAGAGCCTGCAGGCCCTGGCTCTTGTCCCAAGATGGCAGCAGGCGCGTGTAACCAAACCTGTGGGTACTGTGACAATGGATTTCCAGGTAACAGCGGGCAGCAGGCAATCCGCTGGCAGTCTGCAGGTGATCTGTAGGCTACAGGTGGATGATCTGATGTCAGGCAGGAGGCGATGGGTAGGTGAAAGGTAGGTGAAAGGCAGGTGATAGGCAGGCAATAGGCAGGCAAAAAGGGCAAATGGCAGATGATAGGCGGTGGTCTGTGAGCGATCTGCACTCAAAAGGCAGGAGATAAGCTGGCAGATGGCAGGTGATTGCGGCAGGCCAATGGGGTAACCAGCAAGGGATCGGCGGGCAGTGATGACTGCCTCACAGACAAATAGTATTTTCTCTGCTTGAATCCCAAGTTATGGAGTGACAACGAATGCAGCCTCCCTCTAGTCCACCATCTTGGATCCTTCCATGATGACTTCCTTTAATTTTTACTTCCATTTTCTCTCTCCCTCCCTCATAATCATCACATCCTACATCATTTCTATTCTCTCCCTATCTACCATTCAAAATTGTAAACCCTTTTGCAAACTCACTGTTATTACTGTGGGCAATAACTGATGACACCATTTCTTTTATTAAGACAATTAATATTGGAGATGTCCTAGCAGGAACTATTATTAATGCTGTATATTGTTTGCATTGGTTGCTGCTTGTATCTGTCTCCCACTAAACAGTAAGGTACTAGAAACCTTCAAGGATACTATAAGTCCACAGGGTACAAACTCTACTGCCTCAGATCCATACGATTACATGGGTAGACATGCAAACAACAAGAAAAAGCAAGGAAACAAATCACTCTAAACAAACCAAGATACTTTCAACAACAGTCCACCAACACTACAGTGGAAGAAATGTCAAAGAAGGAGTTTAGAATGTTCATAGTTAATTGATCTATGAGATAAAGGACGATGTAAGGAGTGAAATCAGAAAGACTCCTAAAGCACAAGTAAAATCAAGAATCAATAAATGGGATGGCAGCAAACTAAAAAGCTTCTTCACAGCAAAGTAAATAATCAAGAATGTGAAAAGAGAGCCTACAAAATGGAAGAAAATCTTTTGCCACCTGCACCTCAGAGACAGCATTAATCTCCAGGATATACAAAGAATTTAAAAAACACCAAAAAAACCCCAAATAACCCAATCAACAAATGGGCAAAGGAAAGAACAGGCACTTCACAGAAGAAGATCTATGGCTGATCAACAAATACATGAACAAAATGTTCAACATCTCTAGCAATAAGAGAAATGCAAATTAAAACTACACTGAGATTTCACCTCATTCCAGTCAGAATGGCAATTATCAAGAATACAAGTAGAAGCTGGGGTTGTAGCTTAGTGGTAGAGTGCTTGCCTAGCATGTGTGAGGCACTGGGTTCGATTCTCAGCACCACATATAAATAAATAAAATAAAGGTCTATCAACATCTAAAAAATATTAAAAACAAAGAAAAGAATATAAGTAACAATAAATATTGGCAAGGATGTGGGAGAAAAGGTACACTCATACATTGCTGATAGGGCTGCAAATTGGTACAACCACCCTGGAAAGCAGTATGGAGATTCCTCAGAAAACTTGGAAAGGAACCATTTGACCCAGTTATCCCAGTCCTTGGTGTATACCCAAGGTACTTAAATCAGTGAACTACAGTGATGCTATCACAACATTTATAGTAGCTCAATTCACAACAGCTAAGCTATGGAACCAATGTAGGTGCCCTTAAACAGATGAATGGATAAAAACAATGTGGTATATATACCCAATGGAATATTACTCAGCCTTAAAGAAGAATGAAATGATGACATTTGCTGGTATGGAACTCGAAACTATCATGCTAAATGAAATAAGCCAATCCCCAAAAAACAAAGGCCAGATATGCGGATGCTAACACACAATATGGGGAAAGCAAAGAATAGATGTTCACTGGATTAGACAAAGGGAGATGAAGGAAAGGGAGAGGAAATGGGATTAGAAAAGACAGTAGAATGAATTGGACATAACTTTCCTATGTTTATATATGAATACATGACCAGTGTAACATCATGTTCAGCCACAAGAATGGGATCCTAATTAGAATAAGTCATACTCCACATTTGTATAATGTGTTAAAATACACTATTTTCATGTATTTCTAAAAAGAACAAATTTTTTAAAGTAACTCATAAATTATGAGTTTAATAAATTAATATTTATAAATTCCTTAGAAGAGCACCAAACACAAAAGCTCTTGAGTGTTAAACAAAATTTGTATCCTTGTTTTTCCTGTCCTGCCTTTTGAAACTTACTGCAATCTTAAAATCAGCAGCAAATTATTCAACCGTCTCAGTGTTTCTTATGAGACAGTGGGATTTAGGACTTTTGCTGAGAGCACACAAATTAGTGAGAAGACATATCAATAAAAGAGAAACAACTGCTGTGAAAACAATGTGCAAGCAGTTACCATTTACTAAGCACCAATCATCAGCTAAGTGCTGAGCTAGCTGATCTAAATTCCACGTGGGTATTACCTTGAAAGAATCATTTTCACTCATCAAGCAGCACATAAACTTTATCTCCCTGTTTCCCACCCATTCAAGAAAATCAGAGATAATTAAAAGAATATAGTTCTATGAACGAGTGTGCTACAAGTGGATGAGGGGTGACAACATCTTACCTCTGAATTAACAGATCATGCACTTTAATTTCCTCTCTAATATCTCAAGAAACAAGAGTAAGTCTTAGCCGGGTGTGGTGGCGCACACCTGTAATCCAAGCAACTTGGGAGGCTGAGGCAGGAGGATTGCGAGTTCAAAGCCAGCCTCAGCAACTTAGCGAGGCCCTAAGCAATTCAGTGCGACCCTGTCTCTAAGTAAAATACAAAATAGGGCTGGGGATGTGGCTCAGTGGCGGAGTGTCCCTGAGTTCAATCCCTGGTTCCAAAAAAAAAAAAGAGTAAGTCTTATTTATTTATTCATTTTGAGACATGGTCTTGCTAAGTTGCCAAGACTGGCCTAAAACTTCTGATCCTCCTACCTCAGTCTCTCAAGTTGCCAGGATTATGGGCATATACTTAAATTTATTTAGCCATTTGATTTGAACTGGAAAGGACTTATAAAGGAGAAATTTAAGCAGGGCTTTAAGGAACAGTTACAATTTGAATTGATGTATTTGCTTAGTATAGGGTCTCCCTCATGGGAGTTACTCAATAAATATGTGCTTAACATTAATTAGTAAATCATGTAGATAGAGATAGCTTTGAAGAGTCTTTTTCAGAGAACAAATGTTACGTAGTTTTTTAGAAAACACTTGGCTCACTTGCAACTGTCACATAGAATAGGTATCTAATAAAGTAAGTTTTAATGAGTCAATTTTATAAACATTTGTCAAGCAATTCACAAGGGAAAATTCATTTTAGAGGTATGGAAAAATCTATGAACATGAACAACAGTGCCACATAACAAGAGAAAAAGAAAGACATACTCTCTGCTCTTGAGGGGCTCAAATTTCAAACCTGTTATGTTTCAGATCTGGAATCTCCCTCAAAGGCTAATGTGTTGAAGGTCTGGTTCTCAATGCAGCAATGTTCAGAGATGGGGCTTTTGGAAAGTGACTGAATCATGAGCCTCTAACTTCATCAGTGGATTAATCTATTCATGAACTCATAGCTGAATGCCATGGGAAAGTGGAGAAATTGTAGAAGGTGGGATCTGGTTGAAGGGAGTGTGTCTTTGGAGTATGCTCTTGGGTACTATCTCTAGTCCCCAGCCAGTTCCTTTCTGTTTCCCAGCAGCCATGAGGTGAGCATCTTTGCTCTGCCACTCTCTCCTGGCCATGATGATGTTCTGCCTCACTCCAGGCTCAAAGCAATGAAGCCAGGTAGCCTTGGATATCTTTCAAACTGAGCCAAAATAAATCTTTTCTCCTTTAAGGAGCTTTCTCGGGTATTTCTGTCACAGGGACAGACAAATAATACAATCGCATCAGCTATACATGTTCAACATGAATAAAAAACAGTTGTGGAAGCAGAGGGAAAAAAGTCAAAATGTCTAGGGGAGTTTTCCTAAAGTTATAATATTGAATCAATTTTGAAATCAGGTACAGAAAAAGGACATTCTAGATAAAGAGAGCAGCATGAGTGAAGAAACAGAACCAGAACTGAAAAGAAACAATGAGTTGAACAATTATGGAACAAGTGAAGGAATATTCCTTCTTAAGAGTTATTTAGGGAAAATGTAAAGATCACCCTTGTGGAGAGCTGGAATTCACCAGTGACCAGAGGCTAAACCCCACCTTCCATTACTGGGAGTGTATATATCACAAACTATGAGTCTTTACTCATTCATTTAGAAAATACTCATTAATATTTGTTCATTCAGAAAATTATATTGATCATCTAATATGTGCCAGGCCCTATTTTAGTACCTGATTTATTTAGTAGTGAATAAACAAATCCTTGCCCAAATAGAGCTTATATTATTGTTTGTGTGGAGAAGGGAGACAAAACTGATTAAACAAGTAAAATACATAAACCATTATATAATCATAAGTGCATAGAGAAAAATAAAATATGTAAGAAGGACTAGGAGTACTGGTGGATATAATTTTAAATATGACAGTCAGGAAAGGCCTTATGAAAGAAATAAGTTCGAAGAAGCCACATGGTTATCTAAGGAAGAGCATGTTAGAGCAACTACTGCAATGCCCTAGAATGGCAGTGGCAGGATAGTAGCAAGCTTGGCATTTTCAAGACACATTAAAGACAATATGGCTGGAGTTCAGCAACTGAAAAGAAAGAGGTACAAGAAATGAAGTCAGAGATATAATGGGTTAAAGAAATGCAGGTGGTGTAGATTTTTATTACAATTTTTATTCTGATTGGAATGAAAAATCTTTAGAGGGTTTTGAGCAGATGAGTGACACACTGATTTAGTTTTAACGGAATGACTTGGGCTGCTGTACTGAGAACAGAGTAACAAGGGCAAGAGTACTAACAGGAAGACCAGATAGGAGACCACTGTACAAACCTGTGTCAGAGATCACATTGGTCCAAGAACCAAGAGGCAGTTGGATTTTAGAGATTTTTAGAAGTAGAGCTAGCAGAATTTCCTAATAAGTTTGACTATTTATAAGGGAAAGAAAGAATATTCAAAGATGACTCAAAAATTTTGCACCTGGGTAACTGGAAAGATGATCACACTGTCATTCAATTAGATAGGAAAAGATGAAAGAAGAGCATGCTTTGTAGAAAGTTAAAGAGGACCAAGTTGAACTTGCTAATCTAGAAATACTTGTACAGAAGAGATGTCACTTGGGGAATAAGATAGCTGAGTCTACAAATCAAGGGAGAGACTCAGGCTGAAGGTAAACATTTGGAAGATAACAGTATAGACTGTACTTAAGCCCAAAGCCCAAGGAGTAGATCACCAAGGAAATGGATATAAACATATAAGACTTACAGGGACTGAACCCTTGGATTCTCCCAAATAAGCAAGAAAGGGGGTCAGAAAGTGGGGATACAGAGGTAAAAAATTAAGCTGTGGGAGATGAGAGATACTCTAGGGGTCCAGGGCTTCTTGACATAAAAGATTAGAGTTGATAGTCTTGAGGCCAAAAGTGGCAGCAAGATTGTGATTTCTGGTTGACAGCGAAGGCCAGAGTTTGGCTAGAAGACCAGTGTCCTAGAGCCATTGTCCACTCCTATCAATGGCATGTAAACATGGGGTAAAGAGAGTCTTATTCTGGGCATACAGAGTTCAGCACTGGTTTCTTTTGCATACAGCCGAGTACTGTGGCATGATCTCCTTGGGGACCTTATATTTGAATTTATACCTATGGTTAAATACTGTCTTTTACATATAAACAAGGAATGGTTATATCAGTTATTAATGGCATACTACCTCCTATCTCTACACTATTTTCCAAAGCACATTTGACCAACTCTTTTCATTTCCTTCTTCTCTGAACGAAATATATTCCTTGAAGGTCAGAAAATCAAGTAATCCTCAAACAGATTTTAGCACCATCTGTTCTGACTAGTGCTACAACAAATCTTTGAAAATTATGCTTTTGTAATTTTACACTCCTCTGAAGAATATGTGTAATCTTGAATTAAAATAAACCAAAACTCTGATTTTAGAATCAGAGTGGGAAAGAATCTCAAGAGGCTATTCAGTCTTAACTTTCATCCTAAACTATAAAAGATGGAGGACTGCACAAATATATGATTTCACAGATTCTTGCATTACATCACACTAACATAAACTTCTTTATTCCTGTATTTTGATTTTGAGTAAAGGGTTAACAAAACCTTGCTCCATTTTGTATGAGAGTTTGACAGGTTAACTATCTGGCTATATTTGCTCATTGACCTTATAAAAGTTTTGAGTGTCCACTACACTGGTAGGGGGAAAAAAGTGTTTTTTTAGAGTTTTATTTAACATAATAAACAAAATGAACACATTTAAAGTGTACAATTTGATGAATTTTGATATGATATATACATTATTGAAGTGAATTTACCAAAAGTATTTATGCAACTATCTTCAAGAGAAATACTGATATGTAGTTTTCCTATTTTATATTGTCTTTTCCTGGTTTTGTTATTGGTTAACTCTTAAGTCTGGACTCAAAAGAGTAACTCCTCTTCTATTTTCTGGACAAGGTTGCATAGAAACATTGTTTTTTCCTTCACTGTTTGGTAAAAGTAACCAATGAAACCACCTCAACCTGGACTTTACTTTGAGGAAAAGTTTTAAACAATAATTTTAATTACTTTGATAGATATAGGGCTATTCAAGTTATCTATTTCTTTTTGTGACAGTTTAACGTGAAATGAGTTTGTCTATTTTGTCTTAAGTTGAACATGTACTGGTGTAAACATGTTCATAATGTACCTTTATTTTTCTTTTACTTCCCTCTAGGGCCTGTCAGATATTCACCTCTCTCAAGTTCCAAAGGCAATTGTTTTCTCTACCTAATCGATCTGATTAGAGGTTTATCAGTGTTATTGATCTTCTCCAAGAACCAGCTTTTAGTTTTATTTATCTTCTTTGTTTTTCTGTCTTCTATTTTATGAATTGCTGGTTTTTATTATTTTTTTCTTCTCCTCCAATTTGTTTTCTATTTGCTCTTCTTTTTCTAATTCCTTAAGTAGAAAAATACACCATTAATTTGAAATGTCTTTTCATAATACGAAGGTTTAATGTTATAAATTTATCTCTTATCACTGCTTTAGCTATGCCCACCAAATTTTGATATTTCATGTTTTTATTTTCATCAGTTCCAAGTATTTGGGGAGTTAGAGATGTAACAGCTCAGTGGTGAAATGCTTGCCTAGCATACACAGGGCCCTGGGTTGAATCCCCAGGACTACAAAATAACAACAACTACAACAACAACAACAACTTCCTTTTGACTTCTTTGATCCATGGATTATTGAGAAACATGAATTTTGTTTCTAAATACTGGGGAATTTTCTAGGGATCATTTTGGTATTGACTTCTAATTTAATGCCATTGTGGTCCTGATCACACAGTATATAGTAGGAATCATTTAAAATTTATTCAGACTTCTTTTACGTCAAAGAATATGCATGTGCACTACAAAAAAAGTGTATTCTGATGCTGTTGGGTGGAGTATTTTATAAAAGTCAGTTAAGTCAAATTGGTTGACTATATCATTAAAATTTTCTATATCCTTGCTGATTTTCGTCTATGAATTGAGATGTTTTTAAAATATCCAAATATATTCATTTACCCTGTAGTTCCATCAGTTCTTACTTGAAGCTCTTTTATTACATGTATAAATGTTTAGAATTGTTATATCCTTTTGAACTGTCACATTATAATTATAGAATGCATCTCTTTAATACCTGGTAATGTTTGTTATGAAATATACTTGGATATTCTTTCCTTTGATTAGTGTTACTATGGTTTTTCTTATATTTTCCCACTCATCTACTCTCAAACTATTTGTGTCCTCATTTTATTTTTTTATTTTTTGTAGCAGGGACTGGACTCAGGGGCACTTAACCACTGAGTCATAACCCAAGTCCTTCTTTTGTATTTTATTTAAAGACAGGGTCTCACTGAGTTGCTTAGCACCTAGCTAAACTGCTGAGATTAGCTTTGAACTCGTGATTCTCCTGCCTCAGCCTCCTGAGCCACTGGGATTATAGGCGAGTGCAACCATGCCTGGCTTGTGTCCTTAATATTTAATTGTAAATTTATGTCTTATCACAGCTTTAGCTATACCCACCAAATTTTGATATTTCATGTTCACATTTTCATCAGTTCCAAGTATTTGGGGGGCTAGAGGTGTAACAGCTCAGTGGTGGAATGCTTGCCCAGCATGCATGGGGCCATGGGTTGAATCTCCAGGACTACAAAATAAAAACAACAATAACAACTTCCTTTTGACTTCTTTGATCCATGGATTATTGAGAAATATGAATATGGTTTTCTCGTACACAACTTATAGGTAAATCTTGCTTGTTTATCCAATCTGAAACCTCTGCATTTTAAATGAAGGTATTTAGACCATTTATACTTGAGTAATTATTAATATGACTGGATTTAAATCTACTATCTTTCTATTTAATTAATTAATTTTTGAGGTACTGGGGATTGAATCAGACATGCTAGACAAGCACTCATCATTGAGCTTCTCCCCACCCACAGTTCCTCTATTATGTTTTTGTCACGTCTCTTTTTTATTCTTTTTTTCCAAGATTCTTTTATGATGTGAATTTATTTTCTTTGTTTGATTTTTAGCTATACCTATCTTTTTTAGTGATTGCTTTAACTTATCAATATACTTTGAAGTAATATATCACATCACAACATATACTTCCATTTCCCTTTCTATTTTATTGTCCTATATTTTGTTTCTACATGTGATTAATTCCATAATACATTATTAATATATATAATATATATATTTGAAGTTATCTTCTAAGATTTTTATATTTACTTACACATCTACCATTTCTGCTGCTCTTTGTTCCTTTCTGTAGATTCAAATTTTCACCATTTGGTAATCTCCCTGAATAATTGCATTTAATATTTTTTATGTGACAGGTCTGTTGATAATAAAATTCTTTTAGGCATTTTGTACCTGAAAATATGTCGCCTTCACTTTCAAAACATTTTCACTTGGTATAAAATACAGGTTGAAGGTTTTTTGCTTGCTTGCTTTACTCAGTAAAGAATTTGCTACACTACCTTGCGCTACTTTTTTTTTTGGTACCAGGGATTGAACTCAGGGACACTTAACCACTAAGCCAAATCCCCAGTCCTTTTTTGTATTTTATTTAGAGACAAGGTCTCACTGAGTTGTTTAGGGCCTTGCTAAATTGCTGAGGTTGGCTTGTATTGTTTTCATGAGAAGTCTGCTATCATTCTTATATCTGTTCCTTAATATAAAGTGTACATGTTCCCCACTACCTACTTTTAGGATTGTTTAACTTTACTTTAAGCAACTTGCTTACAGTGATTATGAAGTTCCTTAATGTATATTTCATCTCTTTCTTTTCTTGTAATTTGGGTTTATTGAGTTTGTTGGATCTATGGTTTATAGTTCTCATTAAATCTGGGAATTTTCAACCATATTTCTTCAATTTGGGGGGAGGGGTACTGGGGATTGAACCCAGGGGCACTCCACCACTGAGTCATATCCCCAGCCCTATTTTGTATTTTATTTAGAGACAGGGTCTCACTGAGTTGCTTAGGGCCTTGCTAAGTTGCTGAGGCTGGCTTTGAACTCACGATCCTCCTGCCTCAACCTCCCAAGCTGCGGGGATTATAGGTGTGTGCCACCACACCCAGCTTCAAATATTTTTTCTATCCACCACTCTTCCTCTCCTTTGGATATTTCAGAAGTAGGCTACCTAAGGTTTCCCACAGCTCAATGTTGCTGTTCATTTAATTTTTCAGTCTTTTCTTTTTGTGCTTCATTTTGGATAATTTCTATTCCTATGTTTCCAAGTTCACTAATTTTTCCTTCAGCATTGTCTAATCTGCCTTTATCTCATCCAGTGTATTTTTCATCCCATTGTCATTTTCATTTCTTGAAGTCTGATTTGGGTCTTTTTTTTATATATATATCTTCCATGGTTCTTCTTAACAAGAGAACATGAAACTTTTTTCCACTCTTTCAAAGCTCTTTTCAGCTTGTTAAACTGAATCAGAGCACCTGAATTTATGGATAATTATGATCACTAGTAATAATCTGCTCCCTAGTAAAGAAACTTTTAAGAAACTTTTTCATTTTGGCTGATAAGAATGCAATTATTCCTGGTCCCATAAGAACTGTTCTATTCATTCCTTTTCACTGCATTCTTCAAGTAATGTACTGATCAGTAAATTATAAGCTGAAGACTCAACAAAAATGTCTTGAAGATCTCCTGAGTTCTATTTCTTGTAATCTGCCTTGCAAATTCTAATTATCATGGGCTCCCTATATTGTCAACTCTGTCTCCCAAACTCAGGGAGACCTCCAGTCTGTTTGGGTTCTGCCTATCCATCTTATGACCTGAAAACTATAGGAGTAAGTTAAGGTAACCATAGGACTTACCTTCTCTGCACCATTGTTCATGATGTTTGTTTTTTTCAATTTGTCTTGATATTTAGTTATTTAAGGTAGATTGGTATGCTAGTTTACTAGCACTACTGTAATAATATACCACAAACTGGTGGCTTTAAACAAGAGAAATGTATTGTATCACAGTTCTCAAGCCTAGAAGTTCAAAATCAAGTCCAAAATTAAAGTTGTCAGAGACGGTTTCACCTGAGTGCTGTAAGAGGATTTGTTCATGGTCTTTCTCCATGACTTAAAGATGGCCATCTTCTCCCCAAGTCTTTTCACAGATTCTTCCCTCACTGTGTGCTTTTATCCATATTTTCTTTTTATCACAATACCAGTCATATTGGATTAGGGTGACTTCAAATTTTATTACCTTGTTAAAGACCTTATTTCCAAATCAGGCCACGTTTGAGATCATGGGGGTTAGAACATTAACATATGAAATTTGGAGGGACAGAATTCAACCCATAACAGTCAATCTCTGATTCCAGCATGACCAGAAGTAAAAACTGACAAACTATATTTGAATGGGTAGAACCATAAACACCTGATAGCTAGTCATACCTTTGATGTTCCTTGAGCACAGTCACTCTTGTAACACAGCATGCACCCTATAGAGGCCATGCAATTTCTGCTGGTGAAGTTGTTTGAAAACATACTGGCTGTTGTCATAAAGACGGCTTCTAAGCCAGGATGACTCCTGCAAATGCCTGATGTGAATCTCATCTCCTTGCATTTTAGCAAACATCTGGGGTAGGTAAAGGTCTAAAAATATGTTCCCAGGCTGAGTATGTAGCTTGGTGGTACGGTGCTTGCCTAACATAGATGAGGCTATACGTTCAACTGCAAGCACCACAAAACAAAATATAACAAAACTCCCAATTGGCTAGATCAACTGCTGCACAGACTGTTGCAAGGGTTGTCCTAGAAGACAAGCACCTGATATCACACTGCTAGCAAGCTATGGTTGATGTTCTGTATCCTAATGAGAATCCTGAGGCCAACCAAGTATGACCCCACAATATGAATGTATAGGAGGGTCTATGCAGATTCACAATAGATGCTGCATCATTCCTTAACAGCCTTCTACTCCTCACAATAAATGCCTACAGTTAACATTAATATTTTCTTTCTAAAATGGTTTCCAAAATCTTCACCACTCTGGCTGCCTTTCTGTAGATTTACTTACAAGCTTTGTACTTCTTAAAGGAATTGAGCATATTAGGAAGTTATTTAAACTCTATAAGACTATGCAAATGAGAAGTCTGTAACACAAATTCAATAAAAATTAATCAAATAAACAATCTGAATGATGATAATGATAATGACAACAGCAACAGTATATTATTCATGACCAACCATGGTATACCAGGCACCAACTAGTTATTTGACACAATTGATTAAAATGTCACATTAACCTTATAAGGTAAGCACACTCATTTTCCAGAACAGACTCATCTTCCAGAACAGAAGTTAATCCATCAGGTAATAGAGCTAGTAATTAAAAATCAACCCAAGATCTATCTGATTCCAAAGTCTGATTTTTTTCCCCACTAAGCCTTATTGCTTTTCTGATCTTAAAAAACATTAAAAAAAAAGTTATGGGTTAGGGAATGGTTCAGTGGTAGAGCATGTTAGCATGTGTGAGCTCCTAGATTCAATCCCTAACACCAAAAATAAAATCAAATCAAATCCAGTCATATATTAGGAAATGCCCCACACATAATTCGAGTTTTACTGTTATATGGGACTTCCATATTAAAGTAGACATACTGGACATGCCAGTAATCTGGCAATATACAAAACTTAACAGATGATTATTTTTTATAGTAGAGTATGGACAATTTTAATAGCCCCAATGTACTCTCCAAAAGAAAGTGCTATAATTACTTTACTTCATCATCCCTACCAGATTGGTAGTTGTTAAACGAACATTTATACTATAGTGGTTAACAGTAGGGACACTGGAATCAGACTGCCTGGGTTTGATTCTAGCTCCACCACTTGCTAGCTATGTGACTGTACACAAGTAATACTTAAATTCTGTGTCTCAATTTCCTCATCTATTAAAAGGAACTTACCATATTCATTTCATTGAATCAGCATAAAACACTTGTTTGCTTAGAATAGTGCCCAGTACAAAACAATAACACTTATTTATTATTAATTCAATTAGTGTTATTAATACAATAATGAAAATCCCACTATAAAAACATGAGTAGGGTTACCTAAGCCATCAGGGATCTTAATGGCCTTACCAAAGGAGCTTAAAGATTTTAAATGCAATGCCTATTTTATTTATTAAAAATTTTGCACTGTTAGAAGTACTATCCTTTTCTAGCTTTCCAAGCTTTGTATCTCCATTCTCTCCACCTTCATTTTCCACATTACTACCCAAACTCAAGTTTCTAAAACTCTGCTTTCACTAAGTCACTTTTTCTCCTTAAGAATCTATAAAAGCTCTTTATAAACTATCATATGAAAGTCTAATTTCCTCTGCCTGGTTCTTTAAATCCTCTGAAAATCCAGTAGTCTCCTTGCATAACTTCATTTCCCACTAACTCATGAGTCTGCTTTAGCCTCCTTTTATACTGGGCAGTTTGTTGTTTTCTACTTCCTTACAAGACATGCTCATTCCTGGTGCTTCCCTGCCTTCATTGAGGCTGATATTGATTCCTCTTTCACTTAAGATATTTTCCACTCTTCTCTTCCTAGTGCCTAAACAGCATTCATTATCCATAAAATCTGTCATTCATTTAGTTATTTGATGAACATTTACAAATTTTTCCTACATGCATTGTGGTGTTCTAGCCATAAAGGATTCAGGACCATTAAAAATATAAGGAACAAGCCGGGCGCCGTGGCGCACGGCTGTAATCCCAGCACTTGGGAGGTTGAGGCAGGAGGATTGTAAATTCAAAGCCAGCCTCAGCAATTTAGTGAGGCCCTAAGCAACTCAGTGAGACCCTGTCTCTAAATAAAATACAAAATAGGGCTGGGGATGTAGCTCAGTGGTTGAGTACCCCTCGGTTCAATCCTCAGTACCAAAAAAAAAAAAAAAAAAAAAAAAAGGAACATTTCTTCTTTCTCTGAACCTTTAAGGAATATTTCTTGCAAGAAGTTTCAGCACTTCTTTTCATATTCTGTTTCATTTCTTCAATCAGCACTTATTTCTTACACTTCTACTCTGTCCTAGGGAGCCAGTGGTAAATAAGACAGATATAGTACCTCAGGAATTTATAGTCTAGAAGAGAAAACAGATAGTCATCAAGGAATCACAAATGAACTGAGTATTACCAACAGTATACATAGAATTCTAGAAATGAATGTAACAGGAGAGTTACCACAGTTAGGGGTTAAATGAAGATCTATCAGAGAAAATGACATTTAAGCTGATACCTGAATAATGAGTGGGGGTTAGGCAGGTGAAGAGTAAGAGGAGTATGTGTCAATAATGAAGCAGTTTGTGCAAAAGTCATGAAGCAAAAGCCAGTATAAACAGGCAAGGAAAAACAAAAAACAAAAACAATAACTCTGGGCTATAAGTGAAGAAAAATGAATGAGAAGTTAACTATTGTGGTGTTTAAGAGAAATAACAGGAGCATTTCAGGAGGGGTACATTAGATAAACCCACTTGTAGGCTGAAAATATCATTAAGTCAAAAATGCATTTAATATACCTAACATACAAAATATCAAAGTTTAGCCTAGCATACCTTAAACTTCTCAGAATACTATGGTTAGGCATAATTATTTAAAGCAAAGCCTATCTTATAATAATGTATAGACTATTTCATATAATTTATTGAATACCTGTATCCAGAAAATGTAGGCAACACCAGACACTTTAGAGCACTGGTTGCTTATCCTCATGATCAGGAGGCTGACTGAGGGCTTCAGCTCACTGTCACTGCCCCTCATATGTACATTGCATGTCCAAACCCAGGAAAAGATCAAAATTCAAAATTCAAAGTACAGTTTCTACTGAATGCACATACTTCGGTACCACTGTAATGTCAATAAATTCTAGGTTGAACCATTATAAGTTGGGAACAATCTGTATAAGAAAATTACTTTTTCAACCAACCATAAAGTAGAACTATTGGACATATACAAGTCAACTGTCCAAGATTATAAAAGATAAACCTATGTTGAGATAAAATGAAAACTGAATGGAAAGGGAAATCAGTCTGCTAAATCAGGTAAGAAAAATAATCAATAAAGTTAACTGAAAATAAAATATAAGAAATGATAACTGATACAGTTATTCCTTTGGAACACAGATTTCTGAATCAGCATACCAAAACTAAAACTGCAGAGTTCAGACAAAACAGGTGAGAAGAATGGTAGCCATTGTGGTAAATGTATTCAGTTAGGACTGAAAAAAATCTGGGGGCCTCATAGCTTTTATAGAATTATGAACAGATACATTTTCTAAACACATAGTAGTACCTTACAAACATCAAGGATAGAAAAATATACTATTTACTTGGGGATGACATCTTTCATCCTACTATTAGACAGTAACTCCCAGAGGGTATAGGTGTAATGTTCTAACTCATCTTTGCATTTCATATCACAAAATATATTTAATCAGTGTTTATGAAATAGATGATAAGACTTCAAATGTGGGAAATAAAAAAGTTTTCAAAGCACAGTCTCCTTTAACACTCTAGGCACAAATCGTTTATAAACAGTTCCTTTTAAAGATTTGACTATATGGTCTAGTCTATTATTCTTCAATATTCTAAGGTAGGATTATCTAACAGCTAAAGAATGCTAATTGTATCTTAGAAAGAGTTAAGCACGTGTTCTATTATTTTCTGATGTTCTGAAGAAACAAACAAGCAAAAAAAATACATTACAAGGAATGGCACAGGTAAAGGCTCTCTTCATATAGGTCATTTTCATAATAATGCTGAGCCCTGAGCTCACAAGCCAGTAAGACATGTATAACTCTAGGTGTATACCAAGTGTAAAATATTAACTGGATGTATGAATGATTAAGTGGATACACATCTGAATGAAGAAGGAAAAAAAGAAAATAAGAAGGAAGGAAAGAAAAAGAGGGAGTGATATTATAAAATCTAAGAAACAGTGGAAGAAGGGGTTGCTGATATAGCTCAGTGGTAGAGAGCTTGCTTAGCATGTGTGAGGCTCTGGTTTTGTATTCCCAGCATAGCAAATAATAATAATGATAATAAGTAGTAATAAATTTTTAAAAAGAAGTACTAGAAGAAGTGATTGGGAAGTTATCACTCTACCTAATAAAGCAATAAACCTGAACCACTGTTATATCAAGCTATTAAAATTTCTCTTTAAAATAAAACCCTAGGAGTGAAGTACAGTGGCAAAGTGCTTTCTCAGTATGTATAAGACCCTGGATTTAATCCTCAACACCAAACAAAACACACAGCAACCCCAGTGGCATTTTAGAACTGATTTAAATTTTTTAAATTCAAAAAAGACTTCATAAGCAAAGACAATTTTGTATAAACCTGTTAATGTATATATAGTATTCATTCATTCATTCATTCATTTATGGTACAGGGGATTGAGCCCAGAGCTACATGCCTAGTCTTTTACCACAGAGCTACATGCCTAGTCTTTTTACTTTGTATTTTGAGATAGGGACTCATTAAATTTCTGAGGCAGGTCTCAGACTTCAATTTTCCTGCTTCAGCTTCCAAGTCACTGGGATTAGAGGCGTGGCTGGACACTATCACTTTAGTTACAGTTTAATTCAAATGTAGTAATTTGCTTTTGGTACCTCATTAAAAGCTATTTTGGCACTTATATTATGCTGCACTTGAACATCAAGGGCAGGAAAACACAAGAGTCAGACACAGTGGTACATGCCTATAATTCCAGAGGCTCAGGAGGCTGAGGCAGGAGGATGGTAAGTTCAAAGCTAGCCTCAGTAAGTTAGTGAGACCCTGTCTCAAAATAAAATGTAAAAAGGACTGGGGATGTGGCTCATTGGTTAAGTGCCCCTGGGTTCAATTCCCGGTACCAAAAAATAAAGATAAAAATAAATTTTAAAATACACACACACATACATACACACACACACACATACACACTGTAATAGTTAAAGGGGAAACATGAAAAAAATTCCACCACGAATACTACAGACATATGGTTAATTTTATGATTTTTAATCAAAATGCAAACCTGTCACTATTACCATAGCATCAATTAAAAGGTTAAAAGACATAACTAATGACTAAACAAGTTAGACCACCTTTCTGGAATGAAATTCCACATAGCTGAGTTAAGTCACACAAAATTATAAACTGATTTCACTGCCAATTAAAAGTAAAATTTAGGGCTAAGGTTGTGATTCAATGGTAGAGCTTTGCCTCACATACATGAGGCACTGGGTTCAATCCTCAGCACCACATAAAAATTAGATATATTGTTTTAAACAGGTAAAATCTAGAGCAGGGTATGGTGATGCATGCCAGTAATCCCAACTACCTGGAAGGCTCAGGCAGGAGCAGCACAAGTTTGAGGCCAGCTTCAGCAACTTAGTGAGACCCTGTCTCAAAAGGGGTTTAGCTCAGTAGTAAAGTGCATGTGAGTTTAAGTCCCAGTACCAAAAATAAATAAAGTAAAATTTACATGTAATAATGTATTTTTAACTTTCATTCATGTTTTTCAACTTTGAAAAATTTACCTTTATGATAAATCTTACCTCATTGTATCTATTGCTGGGAATTTTGATGCTTGTTTTCCGAACTTCCATATCAACCACCAAACCTTGAACTACTGGCAAAGTATACTGGTAATTTCTGAAGTCCTGGGCAAAAGAAGATTAAAGTAAAATAAAGAATTCATCAATAGTAGGATTTGACTTATAGTAATAAATTTAGCACAAAAGGAAGAACAGTCAATATTGAAAGATCCTATTTATTTAAATAAAGAAAGCCCTACTGCATGTATTTTAATTCTCTAATTAGTTTGTAAATTCTTATAAGGAAATAAACCAAATAGTGTTCTATACCCCTTATAAACAACATTAAACAAATACTTGAATGCTTACTCTGCTTTCCTATCATTTAACATCTTCTATATTTACTTGTTAAAGATCTGCCTTCTCCCTCTAAAGTAAGCTCCAAGAGGACAGGGAATCTCACTTATTTTGTTCTTGCTAGATCCCTAATGCCAGGAGCACCTTAGGTACTCAACGAGTATTCGTAAGGAAACATGCACACATACACACCCCTATCCAGAGTGACTGAAGCAAAATGAGCAAAAGTGGTAGGAGTCAGGGCCAAAGTGATAGGATACTGCTAGGTTTCATAGGTTCTTATAGGTCACCACAAAGACTTTTGACTTTGCTCCAAGGAGCCTTTTGACCTGTTAACAGATCTGACTTGTCTATAAAGAATAGGTGAAGACTAAGCAAGTGTCAAAGAAAAGAGATGAGATAAACACAATAAAAACATCTGGGTAAGGGAGAGTGAAAACTTAAACCAGTATGTTAATAGTTCAAATAGTGGTGAGAAGTTGTTAGATTCTAGATAAACTCTGATGGGAAAATCAACAATATCTGCCACTGAATTGGATGTGGAATGTGAAAAAGGACAAGAGTTTTAAAATGATTCTAAATTTTAGGGCCAGGGCTACTGCAAGACCAGAATTGCCTTTTACTGAAATGTAGAATATGATGGGAAAGGGAGGATGTTTCTAAGTAACTTTACTGTATTACTTACAACAGAGATCAAGAACATTGATAGGAACACAAAAATATCCAGCACCCTACGAAGTAAAATCACAATGCCTGCAACCAGTGAAAAATACCAAGCAAAGTAGCAGGAAAATACAACTCAAAATAAGGAAAACAAAGCAAAGCAGAACAAAATAATCCATGGAAACTAAGCTAAAACTAACACAAGATGTTAGAATTATCAGTCAAGGACATTATAACAGTTATTTTAATTGTATTCTAGGTGTTCAAAAAGCTAAGTAGTCCCAAGCACTGCCAAAAAAAAAAAAAAAAAAAAGCTAAGTAGACGCATAAAAGATAAAGTCACCCATGTAAAACTTCTACAGTTAAAAATAACGAGTTTTCTTTTTTTAATGGATGGAATTAATGGTAACTATAAATACTGAAAAATAAAAGTGAACTTAAAGGCCTTAGAATTAAAAACTATCTTAATGAAATAGAGAAAAAAAAGACTATAAAATAAATAATTATTCAACTGTGAAACAAATTCAAGAACCTAATATATATGTAATTGGAGTTCCTTAAGGAGAGAAGGAGTAAATGGAAAAAATATTTCATAAAAACCACAAGCCCACAAATCCAAGAAGCTCAGTGAACCCCAAGCACAGGAAACATGAAGAAAACTACACCATGGTACATTATAATCAAATTGCTTCAAATCAGAGAGAAAAAAAAATTTTAAAGAAGAAAACAATGTTTTACAGAAAGGCACAAATACAAGAAAGAAAACAGAATTCTCATCTGATACAAACTAGAAGATAGTGGAGGAACATCTTTAAAATACTTAAACAACATTGCCAAACTAGAATTCTGCATTTGGCAAAAGTATCTTTTAAATATGAAGAAGAAATAAAATTGCTAGAAATACTAAAGTTAAAAGAATTCGTCACCAGCAAACCTATACAACAAGAAATGTCACAGGCAATTATTCAGGCAGAAGAAAATGACACTAGATGGAAATAAAGAGTTGCACAAAGGAATGAAGAGTGCCAGATGTAGCTACTACATAGATAAATCTCTGTGAGTTTTTCTTAATGTTCAAATCTCTTCAAAAGATAACTGGAACAAATATTGGCATGACAGAGTAAGGACATCACCAAATCCACTCCCCCACCACCCCACCCCCGCCAAACAATTAAGTGCTGGGTAAATGGTTTACAAAAGTGACCATTTCAATGCTCTGAAATTAGACCAAAGGTATGGAACACACTGTAAAGTGTTCTTCATGAAAACTACTGAACTTCAAGTAAGAACAACAGAGTTGAGTCTGTGACCTTCTTGCCTGAGGCTGTACCCTTCCACTGCTTACTCCAACTAGAGCATGATAGTGGCTAGTAAAAGGCCAATAGCTCTGTTAGTCTAAGGCCACCAACCTGTTTGGAGTAAGTTATGTATAAATGTAAACTAGTCAGAATTTAAAAAGGAGTTCTGGAAAGTGAGACAGTCATAGGGAGCTTTAGACACACTCCAAATATCCTGGATTGACCTTGGTCTATGCATACATGCAGCAGAGAAAGAAATAAATGGACCCAAGTCAACCAACATTTTATCCAAAAGAATCAGAGCCTTTATATGTATAGAGAGAAATGAGAGCACCCAAAAGACAAGAAAATAATGAAATTTAAATCCCAGTCCATATACAAACCCATTAGCAAAGTCTTACTGGCTTGAGGGATTTGAGCAGAACCTTTGATCAATTTTTGACTGAACTGTATCTCTCTCTCTCTCTCTCTCTCTCTCTCTCTCTCTCTCTCTTACACACACACACACACACACACACGCACACACACACATGGGATGCCAGTCTTAAAATGAAAACAAGAGAAAATGCTAAATGTCTTATTTATACCTCCTGTCCTTATAATAATCCTGCAAGGTCACTAATATATTAAGTATATAATTAGGGGCTGGAATCCTGTAGTATTTCACCGTGTATTTTCAAAAGGGTATGTATATTTTGTTCTTCTTTAACACAAAACTTCACCTTCCTTAAGCAGCAGGCACATGACTATCAATAAAATAATAAAACCCTTCTCTTCATTCTCCCATAGAAATTCCAATAAGAAAAAAAGAAAACAAAAACTCCCAACTTACTGCAAGAAGATTCATGATCGTATGCCCTGTCTCTCCAAACAATGGCTTTCGAAATCTGACACTGAAGAGTGGGCAAGGATAAACTGGATATGAAAAAAGATCAGACTGTTAGGCAGCTTAAAATTCTGGGCCAAGAGACATCATGGATAATAAAATTTTCAAAATTTAACATTATAATGGCTCATTATAACATGTTAAATTTAGGGCCAAAAAACATTTAGCATGGGGGCTGGGATGGTAGCTCAGTACTAGAGCACTTGCCTAACGTGTGAGGCCCTGAGTTCTATCCTCAGCACCATATAAAAATAAGTAAATTAAACAAAGGTATTGTGTCCATCTACAAATAAAAAAAATTTTTTTTAAAGTTTTTGCCTGACAAGCGACAAATCCTAAGCCAGAGTAAATCTTTTATTTATTTATTTATTTTTTTATTTTTATTTTTTCAGAGTAAATCTTTTAAAAAACAGAATAAGCATTTTGCTGCAGCTGTTCCAAAAATGACCCAAAAGATCTTAAGAAGCAATTTTCTTCAAACTGGATTGATATGATCCAGGAAACATCTTTCAGTTCCTCTGTGCTCAAGAAGTTTAAGAGTTCACTCTTCTATGCCTCCTAACCAGGACCCTCCTTAGGACAGCCAAATACCAGCTGATAATACTGGCTGGCTCATCCCTCAGTTAAGGTTTGACATGCTGGAACAAGTTGAGATGCACATGTTGCTCTCATGCAATCCTTATCTTTCTGTGCTTCATTTTGCTGATTCATTTGACCCCTTCAGATCCATCCAAAGGTACGCTGGTCCAAGAAGTGTTTTTGTCTAACTCCTTCATTCTTGGTCAAGTTAGAGCCCATCCTGAAACTCTCAAGAACTTAACCTTAAAAGCATTTCTATTTTAACACAGTGTACCTCTGTAATAATGATTTCTGTAAGACTTTCTAACAAAGATTCCCAAGAGCCTATAACCAGGTCTTAGCCATTTCAGAACTCCCAGGACTCCTGATACAATGGTAGACCTTGATTAAATTCTTACTGAATAAATAAATAAGTGAAAGAATAAAGGTAATTTGCTGAGTACATGGACTGTTTTATGGTATATAAAATAATGTTTCATTTATCACCTCATTTGTTCCTTTTAACATCTAGTGTTAATATATATGGCAAGCATTAAATTCTCCAAGTTTACAAAAAAACTGTCAGAGACCTTGAGTGAGAAACTGACAATCAGAAGACCCCAGTGACTGGCCCAAAATTACAGAGCTAATAAGTGATGGAACTGAAAATCTTATTCAAGTGGTCTGAGTTTTAGATTCTGAGAATTTTTAATTAGGTAAAGATATAAAGTTTAAAGTTTGCATTTAACCTTTAAAGTCCTTTTTTTTTTTTTTTTTTAAATTACAACTCAGTGCACTGCTACACTGCTACAACATGGTCAAAGAACTCTTCTATAGCCCTTACTAATTGAGAATGGCCTCCATATCATAGTTTTAAGTAGCTGTTAGGTTAAATTAAAATATAATTCATTATAACTATTTTCCAACAAAATGACAACAAACAGGCTCACCAAATGTTAAAATTTTTCTTACATTCAAATTAATTTTTCTGGAAATGATTGTATTTTTATCAATGAACCATGAAAATGGTAAATTTATTTATTTATTTTTAGTACTGGAGATTCAACTCAGGGGCACTTTAACACTGAGTTACAGTTCCAGTCCTCCTTTTTGGGAAGGTATTGGGAATTCAATCCAGGGCCACTTTGAGCTACATCCCCAGTCCTTTTTATTTGTAATTTTGAGAAGGGGCTCACTATGTTGCTTAGAATCCTATGTTGCTACAGCTGACCTGTAACTTGCCATCCTCTTGCCTCAGCTTCTAGAATTGCTGGAATTACAGGCATGTGCCACACTTGTCAATTTACAAAGTAATAACCACTAACTTCCTCATTTGATATTTTCACTCCTTCCCACTATGCCCAAAATAAGTAAAGAAACTGGCCACAGTTAGCCTGTTTATTTCAAAACACTATTTCTGCTGAACTGTATCACCAAATTAGAAGGTCTCTGAATAGTTTAGGATTACTAAATCATGTCTTGGTCATACAGCTTAGAAGAAAATTTTTTTTACTACTTACGTCGATATTCGGCTCCAAGTCTCAACATTAGTCGGATAGGAAACACTTTAGCCCAAGGAGTTTCCCACTTCTGGATAAGAATCCCAAACAAATAAGGTGGGGTTGGGAGAACTAGGTCTTGCAGTGACTGATAGGTAGATGTCACATATAAGAATCCACCATGTTCTTTACTGCCGAGGAAACTTTGACTGAAGAAGGAATGTCCCAAGTTGCCCACAACATTCCCTAAAACAAAAAAATTCATTATTTATTGTCCATTAGTAAACAGATCTTCCCTCTCTCTCCACCCTCTTCTCTCTCCTTCTCTCTCTCTCTCTCTCTCTCTCTCTCTTGCAGTAATGGAAATTGAACCCCAGAGTTCTACCACTGAGTCACACTCCAATCCTTTTTACTTTTTATTTTTAGACAAGGCCTCACTAAGTTGTCCAGGCTGGCCTTGAACTTGCAATTCTCCTGGTAGCTAGGATTATTTTATTTAGAGACAGGGTCT
Organism: Glaucomys volans; assembly: GCA_020662805.1. Lineage (NCBI taxonomy): Eukaryota > Metazoa > Chordata > Mammalia > Rodentia > Sciuridae > Glaucomys > Glaucomys volans. The sequence goes on from JAJEJO010003915.1 coordinate 396,807, forward strand.
CACTGAGTTGCTTAGTGCCTCACTTTTGCTGAGGCTGGCTTTGAACACACGATCCTCCTGCCTCAGCCTCCTGAGCTGCATCACCACACTGGCTACAAATGCTATCTATTAAGTACTTTTTAATTCAAATAGTTTTGTAAGTAAAACAGTAACAAATTTATCAGTCTTCATTCAGGGGACATTTTCCTCGTTTGGAATTACAAAGAGGCTGGGTCCAGAAGTGCACGTCTGTAATTCCAGCAGCTCAGGAAGCTGAGGCAAGGGGGATCATGAATTCAAAGCCAGCCTCAGCAACTGAGCAAAGCCCCAAGCAACTCGGCAAGACCCTGTCTCAAAATAAAAAGCGGGGGCTGGGGATATAGCTCAGTTGGTAGAGTGCTTGCCTTGCAAGCACAAGGCCCTGGGTTCAATCCCTAGCACCGCAAAAATAAATAAATAAATAAAAAGGGTTGGGGATGTGGTTCAGTGGTTGAGCACCTCTGGGTTCAATCCCTGGTACCAAAAAAAAAAAAAAAAAAGAAAGAAAGAAAAA
>JAJEJO010003915.1:397438-549756 GCA_020662805.1 Glaucomys volans
GGAGGGAAGGAAGGAAGGAAGGAAGGAAGGAAGGAAGGAAGGAAGGAAGGAAGGAAGGAAGTCGGGTGCGGTGGCGCACGCCTGTAATCCCAGCACTTGGGAGGCTAAGGCAGGACGATTGCGAGTTCAAAGCCAGCCTCAGCAACTTAGCGAGGCCCTAAGCAACTCAGTGAGACCCTGTCTCTAAATAAAATACAAAATAGGGCTGGGGATGTGGCTCAGTGGTTGAGTGCCTCTGGGTTCAATCCCCAGTACCAAAACACACACACACACACACACACACACACACACACACACAAAAGAAAGAAGAAAGAAAGAAAGAAGAAAAAGAAAAGAAAAGAAAAGAAAAGAAAAGAAAAGAAAAGAAAAGAAAAGAAAAGAAAAAGAATTACTAAGAGCTATTCAATAATGGAAGAACAGGGGCTGGAGTTGTGGCTCAGTGGTAGAGCACTTGCCTGGCATGTGTGAGGCCCTGTGTTCGATACTTGGCACCACATGTAAATAAATAAAATAAAAGACCTATTGACAACTAAAAAAAAATTTAAAAAAATAATGGAAGAACAGATATATTCACTAGATAGGTACAAGTGTCCTTTGAAAGCTCTTAAAGCAAAAACATAAAATAAAGAAATCCCCATCAGAAAAGGTAATGCTTGCTTTTCCAGAAAACTGGAGTTTATCCCTGTAGACTTAGACTCCATTTGTAAAGTGGGAATGTATGTTGATGATAGGATTCGAAGTAAAGGGAACACCTCCCTATAAAATTCATAGAAGTTCCATGGTGTGTGTACACCACGCTGCCCTGAACACTACATTTTACATTTGAAATAGGACTTTTAAGTTCTTGCCCGAGCATTAGCCAACTCTGGCTGCACAATTAAGCTGCTGGGCCAGATCTATAAACACAAAACAATCCCCATGTCAAGGAAGCAGTATAGTTTTTGGAAAAAACAGAAAAAAGCAAAAAACTAATGATTTCAGAGTCACAGAGTATATGTTTGAATACTAGTTTGAACATTCACTACAGTAGAATTGAGTCAAGTTAATTCTGGGAGCACCAACATCCGTGTAGAATGTGGGAAACTACATTAAATTTCAGACTTCTTGTGACAAATAAACTATAGAATATATATTTTCTATATATATAACATATAATTATATTATATATAAATATATTATATAAACATTTTATATCAATATAAAATGCCTAACAGCATTAGCTAGGCAATGTGTTCTCAAAAAATTATGACTATTATTGTTCTAATGTAAATATACACATAACAATTGGTCAAATCTTACAGGATTTCTTTCTTTTCACCAAAGATTATAGAGCAAGATTTGTATAAATTTTCATTTTGCCTGGTACTCATTGCAGAAGTGGCAGCAACTTTTGGGAGATCAGATCCCCAAATTCACCACTGCCTTTTTACCACCTCCCCAGTCAAATCCTACAATTCTAGGATACTATAAAAGATACTCCATATCAATGCAAAATTCAAAAAATAGATTATAGAAAAGAGAAAACCTTACCCAGGTTTGGCAGGGGAGGGGAAAGATGGGAGATAAGAGGTAGAAAATTTTTTTTCCCTCCCCAGTAGAGGGTGCATGATAACATTCCTCTAAAGGTCTAGTGGCAGTATGCTATGGTTTAAAAATGTCCCCCAAAAAACATGTTGGAAACTTAATTCCTAATACAGCAGTGTTGGGAGGTGAAGCCTAATGAGATTAGGTCATATGGCAGAGTGAATGGATTTATTATGGTATTATCATGGGAGTGAGTTATTTAAAATGAACATTTGACCCCTTCTTGTTCTTTTGCCCCATCTTTGCCTTTCCACTGCTGTGGAATGGCACAGTAAGAAAGCCCTTTCCATCTCCAGAATTGTAAGAAATAAATTTCTGTTCATTATAGATAATCTAGTCTGTGATATTCTGTTAAAGCAACACAAAACAGATTAGGACATAACATAAAATTTATGCTTCACAAAGACTGTCCTAGTGAATATACCGCAGAGGTAAAAATTATGTTGCTTGGTACTCAAGGAATTCATTTGTTATTCCTTTGGGATTCCCCTATTAGAGCCTAGAATCTATCACTAATTATTTTTCCACAGATTCTTATTTCCTTTCCTTTCTGCCATCACCACTTAGCAGCCTCCTCATTCCAATCATTCATTCTTCATTATGTTCCCTCCCATTATCAAGTATATCTTTTATCCTTTAAGTGTTTATTTTCTTTTTCTTTTAGTGTGGATCTCCACTGCCAATCCTAATGAGTGATTTAGACTATGATTAACTATCTTGTATATAAACAAGTAAAATTCCACAGTTATAGACATTAGCAAAAATAAAATGCTGGGTATAAGAATTTCACAAGGAAAAAAAATTTCACTTAAAGATAATCCGGGGCTATGAACTCCAAAAGTCTGTTATATATTTAAAGATATGGAAAACGACAACCCCCCAAAACTGTCTAACCTGGAAGAAGATGGAGGTGGAAGGCAATCATTAATCCTCTCTCAGTAAATCCTTTCCCAGTAACAATGGGCTCAGGGCAGACAGGGGTCAGGGGAGCAAACTTTCATCCCTTCCTGGGTTCATCCCCAGCATCTCCACCAAAAGCAAACATTCATCCCTTCCCAACAACAATGGGTTCTGAAGGGAGGAGGCAGATACTGAAACAATGGGCCCTGGACTTTTACCCTTTCCCATTGCCAGTGAGTAGTAGAAGGTGAAAAGCAAACAGTGAAGCTCTGGGTAACAATGGCTCCCAGAGGAAGGAGGTAAGTAGTGAACACTGAGTTCTGAGCTTTTACCAGTGACAATGAGTTCCAGGCTTTTTATAGCTTCTTTCCTAACTGTCCAAACAGACATGTCCTGCCTCAGTCTCCAAAATTAAACCACCCTCATTGTAAACTATAAAACTCAGAGCCCCTCTAGAACCATTGGCCATTTTTCTAACCAGAAAATGAGCCATTTAGTGCCTGACTGATTGACTCCACTGGGGAATAAAGGAAAGCTTGTTGATCCATTGGGATCTGCTTCCATCCCAGTTATTCATGTTTTCATAATGATGCCAAAATCAACCATGTTGGTTATATTTACACACACACACACACACACACACACACACACATATTAATTTGTGTCAGTGTTTCACTTCAATACAATGGACCCAAGGAACTAATTATGGAGATATATATTTCTTTTTTTTTTGTACTGGGGATTGAATTCAGGGGCACTCCACCACTGAGCCACATCCCCAGCCCTATTTTGTATTTTATTTAGAGACAGGATCTCACTGAGTTGCTTAGGGCCTTGCTACGTTGCTGAGGCTGGCTTTGAACTTGTGATCCTCCTGCCTCAGCCGCCCAAGTGCTGGGATTACAGGCGTGTGCCACTGCGCCCAGCTGAGATATATATTTCTATAGCTCTCTATCTACATATCCCATGCCAAAAGACAAAAAATGTCAACAAATTTAGTTTAAAGGTCTTAACTGGTCTATAACTGGACAATATCTCAAAACAGTATTGAACCAATACTTTACAAAGCAATTTTATGAAGCATTAATCAGGTGATCATCATACCAATGCAATCAGGAGGTTTATTTTGCAAATGAAGAAACTGTAGCTCAGTAATAGAGATGAAGTAACTCCAATGGAATATTATTCAGCCATAAAGAAGAATGAAATTATAAAATTTGCCAGTAAATGGATGGAACTGGAGACTATCATGCTAAGTGAAATAAACCAATTCCTAAACCCAAAGGCAAAATGTTCTTTCTGATATGCAGTTGCTAACACACAATAAGGGTAGGGAAAGGAAGAATAGAAGTTCATTAGATTAGACAAAAGGGAATGCAGGGAAGGGAAGTGGGATGGGAATAGGAAAGACAGTAGAATGAATTGGACATAACTTTCCTATGTTAATATATAAATACATGACCAATGTTAACTTCACATCATGTACAACCACAAAAAAGGGAAGTTATACTCCATATATGATGAATCCGTCAAAATACATTTTACTGTCATATATTTAAAAAAAAGATGAAATGACTCTCAAAAGACATGGTAAGAAATGTGGCAAAGGAAGATCTGGAAAGATCATCTTTCAAACTCTTAGTATTTCCATGAATCACACTGTCTTTCAAAAAATTACTGTAATTTGAAATTTTCTGTCTTAATATTGTAGTTTGAACTTTATTTTTCAAATGCTTCCTGGAAGCTCTCTTTAAACTCAGTTCAAATATAACTTATATACCTATGTAACAACAGCTTGCTTTTGTTTCAAAACACTGATCAATCTCACATCAACTCAAATGGAACAATTTCCAAGCAAATGGTTCATTTATTTCAAGAAATACTAACAATTCTAAATATTTACATAAGTAAAACTCAAGTCATTAACAGAATTTAAATAAGCTGAGCACAGTAGTAGACACCTATAATCCTAGCTACTCAGGAGGCTGAGGCAGAAGGATCACAAGTTTGGGCAACCTAGGGAGGCCCTGTCTCAAAGTTAAAATAAAAAGGTCAGGGGATGCAACTCAGTGGGAGAGCACTTGCCTAGCACACACACAATCCTAGGTTCAAGTCTCAGGACTACAAAGAAAAAAATTTTTTAGACAGTCCCTTAGAATTCCCTGTAAGGCAATAAACTGCAATTATAGAGGAATACAATATAAAAGATCATTTCAGTTTAGAGCATCTTTGGAATTTACCCTGAATTTCAAAAAGCTCAAGAGGTACTGTATTACTTCTTATGGCTCTAAAAAGATTTAGAAAAGATATAGCTGAACTCAAATCTGAGTTCAGACACTTTCCATCTAAGTGCATGATCACCAACAAGTTACTTTTGTCTTCAGTGCCTTTCAGATTCCTCTTATATAAAATAGTAACAGCAGAAATATCACAGAGTTGTAGTTAAGAAATAAAATAGTGCACATAAAGCCATGAATACATTGCCTAGCATAAACTAATTACTCAATAAATGTTAGGTATTAGTTGTTTTGGTTTTTTTTTTTTTCCCTCTTTTGGGGGTGGGGCTACTAGGAATTGAACTCAGGACTGCTAGGGAAGTGCTCTACCATTGAGTTATCAAACACTGGTTTTTGATAAAGCCATGTAAGAATGATGTCTAAAATCAACTGGGTTAACTGTTGTCCACAGGTTAAAACTACAAGACAAAGAATACTTTAGGATGCAAGTATAGGTAACAAAAAAGAAATAAGAAGAAAAACTATCTTTCAAAAATTTAAAGTTGTAGAAATTTCCCAAGTGACCTACTTAAGTGACCCATGACATTTTTTTCTTTCTCAGGGTACAATACACACTGGGCCTCAGAAACAGACTAATGGAAATGGTATGTTTCCACGTCTCCAAGTCACAGTAGAAACAAGAAGTCAGGAATAGACTGACATGGAGGCACAAGCCTATTACACCAGCAACTTGGGCGACTGAGGCAGGAAGATTACAAATTTGAGGCCAGCCTGGGCAATTTAGCAAGACCCCTGTCTCCAAATAAAAAATAAAAAGGGTTGGAGATGTAGCTCAGTGGTAGAGTACCCCTGGGATCAATCCCTAGTACCACTTAAGAAAAAAAGACAAGAATAATAAACAGTATTTTTATTATCAGAAGTATTCTCTGAGGACACCTTTCCATCTTGGTGCTTTTCCACCAAAGAAAACTCTGATATGCCAGACTGTTTGTTTAGGAATGGGTATAGAGTTGACCCAGACAGGTAAAAATCTTGCCCTAACACAGCTTACGTTGTATGGAGGGAGACAAATAATTTCAGTATATGTAACTACAGACAAATGCTTTGAAGGAAATAAAATAATGTAACGGACTGACCGTCTTTAGTCAAGACAGTCAGGAAAAATCCTCTGAACAGAGAACATTTGAGAACAGCCTAAAACAAAGAAGAAATAAGCCAGTTAAGATCTGAAAGAACATTCCAGCTCATGGAAACAGTAATGCAAAAGCCATGAATTTGAAATTAGTTTGATGGGCTCAAAAGTCACAAAAATGATCAATGTAGCTAAAGCAAATTAGGGGTAGTAATAGATAAGGTCAGAGATCTTTAGGGGCTAGATTACATTGGACCACATGGGCCAAAGGAACTGAAGTTTCTTCTAACTGCTGTGGGAAGCCCACCGAAAGGTTTAAGGCAGCTTCGATTGTGTTTTCACACATCTCACTGTATCACTGTGCTATATAAATGTGCTCTCAATTCCCCAGGATTAAATCTAGTATGTCTCAGGAATAGCTGAGGGAAGATAAACACGTCTGCAAATGCAGAACTACAAATGGTTGAGAAGGAACAACAAGCAGTGTTCAAATATAAAAAGGATTTAACTTGCAATGTTGAGAATATACATATTCTATGTTTATAATTAAAATTCTCCCCTTGCTAAAATTAAATCTCAAAGTTGAAAATTAACAACCGTAAATCTTATCATGCTCATGTAAATATAAATCATTGTTCTCCTGAATTAGTAGCTTTCTTGAAGAGAAACATTAAAATTGGAAGAGAGAACTGAAGGATGTACCTCAGGATCAGTAGAGAAAGATAAAGAGCAGTTAGATATGGATGGCTGATTTCAGAGGCTCCAATATTAAAAGGGAGTTCCAAAGGAAGACAGTGGAAGGAATGAAAGAGAAGTAATATTCAAAGATTCAATAACCAAGGATTTTCTAAATAAACAACAAAATATATTCTCAGATCAAAAGTACACTTTGAGTACTCTGAAGAAAAAATAAAATCATATATGTGCAGACATAGACCAATGGAACAGAAAAGAGTCCAAAAACAGACCCATTCATGTAAGATCAATTAATATCCAGAAACAGTTTCAAGGTGTTTCAAAGTACCCTGGGTTCAATCCTCAATGCCACAAAAGAAAAATAGAAAACTAAAGTATAAACCATAAAAGACTGATGTTCAAACTGGACCTCATCAAGATTCAGAATTCTGCCCTTTGAAAGACAGGAAAATGAAAAGACAAGCCATGCAAAAAAAAAAATATTTGCAAAACATGTATCTGATATAGGAGTTGCATTCAAAATTTATTATTATTTTATAATCAAGTCCAAGTAATTTTTCTTATAAAAATTTTCCTATTTTAGTAATTCCAAATGAACTCTACTGATGTATCTGGACACTTCTAAAAAACTGTATAACCAGGAACTCAAAAACTTAATACCAACCCCCCCCCCCAAATAATCTAATTTAAAAATAGGCTAGAGAGTGCAAAACATATTTCTCAAAAGAAGACATACAAATAGCCAAAAAGTATATGAAAAAAAGTTCAATATCAGTAATCATCAGGGAAATGCAAATAAAATCCACAAAGAAATATAGTCTTGCCCCAGTTAGAATGGTTATTATCAAAGTCAAATATAAGGATGCTGAGAAAGGGAAACTCATACTGTTGGTGAAAATGTAAATTAGTACAGCCCTATGGAAAATAGTATGAAAAGTCCTTAAAAAGATAAAAACAGAACTATGATGTGACCCTCAATTCCACTATTGCATATATATCCAAAGGAAATTAAATAATACTATCAAAGAGATATTTGCACTCTCATATTTATTGCAGCACTATTCACAGTAGCCCAGATATCAAAAGTCCAGTCAAGTCCATCAAAAGATGAATGATATGCAGTGGCATACACCTATAATCCCAGTGACTCAGGAGTCTGAAGCAGGATTGCCAGTTCAAGACTAGCCTCAGCAACTTAGTAAGGCCTTAGGCAACTTAGTGAGCCCTGTCTCAAAAAATAAAAAGGGCTGGGGATATAGTTTAGTGGTAAGGCACCCTGAGTTCAATCTCTAGTACCAAAAAAGAAAAAAAAAAAAAAAAGATGAATGGTAGGGAAAATGAAGTATATATTATAGAATATTATTCAGTTACAAAAAAGAATACAATCTTATCATTTGCAGCAACATGGGTGAAACTGGAGGTTATTAATGTTAAATGAAATAAGGCAGACACAGAACAAATACCACACTTTCTCATTCATGTGGAAACTAAAAGTGGATCCAATAGAAGAATGGAGTGAAACAGTAGTCACTAGAGGGTGAAAACAGCAGGAATTATTGGGGAGGAAAGAAGTTAGATAAAGGGCACCAAAACACAGTGAGACAGAAATTAGTTCTGGTTTTCTTTAGCACAGTAGGGTTAACTACTGGTTACAATAATCTATGATATATTTTAAAATAACTAGCAGAGTATAAAAGTTCCCAACATGTAGAATAATTAATGTCTTTGGAGATGCAAGTATTTATTTTTATCCAGATCTGATCAATACATAATATATACGTATATGTATAATATAATTATTATACCATACCCCATAAAATTTTACAACCATGTCTCAAAAATGCAGAACAATTTATGCAATAGTTATTCATAACTATTTAGTAACTCATGCCATAAGTCACATCCTTTCCTTACAGGTCTCTCCCAGGACTCCATTTGCAGCCCTCATTTCACCACATTGGACTATCCCCTTCACAACCATTAACTTCAACTATCACGTGAAATATGTCTCCCAAATCTGTATGGTAGCCCAGATTAATTTTCTGATATCAACATCCATATACCTTCCACTTATATATTTCACCTGACATCATTAGTTCAAATGCAACAAACTGAACTTAAGAACTCATCTTTTTCTCCTCTGCTAGATATGCTCCTTTTCCATTCACCATCTTAACAAAACCAACCTACTCAGGTGCCGAAGACAGAAATTTGGAGCTAAACTTGACTCTAACTCTAGCCCCTCATATTCAGTTAGTGAACTGAATTGAACTGAAGCATCACTGCCTTACATATATATCCCCAATACTCTTTATTCCCACTGCCATTACTTAAGTTAAGCTCTGTAATCTCTCCCTTAATTCCCGAAATTTCTTCTTTAAAAAACCAATTTTGAGTATAATTTATATACAACCCCCTCCACAGATTTTAAGTATACAGTTCCATAAGTTTAAATAAATGTACAACAACCCTGTAACCACTATCTTAATCAGATGTAGAACATCAAATCAGAAAGTTCCCTGGCATGCTCTGTGGTCAATTCCAATACCTGTACCCCACCTCAGTTCAGGTAATCACTGGTGTGATTGCTCTTACCACAGACTCATTTTGCTTGTTCCATATAAACATAGTCATCCAATATGTACTTCTTGTGCCTGACATGTCTCTGAAATTCATCCATTTTGTGGCATATATTGGCAGTTTTGTCAGTTCTTATTTTTGATCAGTATTCTAGTACATGAATACACTACATATGCTTTTTAACTATCATCAGATTCACAGACTGATCCATTTTTTGCATTGCTTCAATAGTCATCTTTCTAAAATATAAATTGAATTATATCCCTCATTTTCTTAAGTTCTTTCAATGATTCCTCACTGACTCCAGAAAAAAGAATGAGCTCTTAAACCAGACATTCAAGAACCTCCTGTGACCTAGTCTCTACTGCACTCTCACAATCTATATGAGCCAAGAACAGTGGTGCATTCCTCTTATCCCAGCAACTCTGGAGGCTGAGACACAGGAATCACAAGTTTGAGGACAGCCTGAGCAACTGAGTGAGACCCTATCTCAAAATGAAAAACAGAAAAGGTTGAGGATACAGCTCAGTGGTACAGCAACCCTGGGTTCAATCCCTAGTACAAACAAACAAACAAAACAACAAAAATCCCACATGAACATATAATTACTTGAACCTCCAATACTATTTCTCTATTTAGAGATCTGACATGTGAAAATGTTCAGATTAAGTAGAAAAGTGAAAATCTCAGGTCATTTCTGGAACTAAATTCAGCTTCATGGTATTACATAGCCTGCAGGATCTAGATTGCTTCAAATTAACCTTATACTTTTTTTCTTTTGCAGGGTATGGGGGTGCTAGGGATTGAACCCACAGCGCTTAACCACTGAGCCATATCTCCAGTCCCTTTTTATAGTTTATTTAGAGAGTCTCACTGAGTTGTTTAGGGTCTTGCTAAGTTGCTGAGGTTGGCTTTGAACTTGAGCTCCTCCTGCCTCAGCATCCCGAACTGCTGGGATTACAGGCATGCACCACCACATCCAGCCAACCCTACACATTTTGAAACTGACAGTAGTAAATACCAAAATGTACTTCACAGGTATCATGTGATCATGTTCCAAATTATCACCTTGATCCTATGTAAGATTACATTTAAATCATCACAGAGACCAAGACTAATTAAGACATAAGGACATAATCTTTTATGAATAAGCCACAATCAAATTAAAATGTCATTTTGTGCTTTGGGAACTGATTTTAAAATCATTTTCCATGTTATTATGTTCTTTTCATAATTTTGAAAAATTATGCATTTGTAGTACTCGGGATTGAATCCAGGGCCTCACGCATACTAGGCAAGTGCTCTAGTGCCGAACTACACCTTCAGCCCTTATTTTATTTTGAGATAGGGTCTTGATAAATTACCCAGGCTGCCTGTGAACTTGCAATACTCCTGCCTCAGCCTCCTGAATAGCTGAGATTACAGACGTGTGCCACCACACCCATATTATTTAATGGCTGAAAAAGTTCTAAAAAAAGATGCATATATCTAATATGTATAATACAGTTAAACTTTTCACCTATAGCTGGGTATTTAGGTGGCTTCTAGATATTTGTGTTAAATTTATGTAATACTGCAAAAAATACTATGTGCATAAAAGTATATGTTATATTTTAGATGATATCTTTGGCATAGAATTCCACAAGGGTGATTACTACATTTGAAATTCTGAATACTTTACCATTTTATTATATTTAGGAAATATTACAAAGTACATGAAAACAGTTTTAATATTCTAGCCACCCACACCACCCTCCCTAAGCCTTCTTCCAGAGACAATCTCTTTTATTATTCGTTTTAGTTCCTATATTTATATATTTATATAGGAACTAAAACGAATAATATTCCCTATCAACTTATTCCCTATCTATCCACTATAGATATTATTTACTGACTTCCTGATACCATAAACAAAAATTCAGTTCAATTATACCACTTCTTACCTTCTCTGTTAAATCAGGTGAAGGTAATTTGTAATATCAAATATATGTATTTCTTTCATTTTGAACTGTAGTACTTCTTTACATTAATATTCTTAGCTTTCTCCAATTTCTAATAGTTATATCTTTACTTTTACATTGTTATAGTTAATAACACAATTTATTTTGAAACCATAATAAAGTTGTCCATACTACTTGATTTTTAAATGTGAATATTCAATAGTGTTTACATTATAATATATAAATGATGATACCTTGGGCTGGGGTTGTAGCTTAGTGGTAGAGCACTTGCCTAGCATGTGAGGCACTAGGTTCAATTCTTAGCACCACAAAAAAAGAGATAAATAAAATAAAGATATTGTGTCCATCTACAACTAAAAAATATTTTAAATAACTTAAGATCATAATTAAGTTATGTTTATGTTTCCTTCTATAGGGTACCAATGTCATAAACCTTAAGCAACTCAAAGGAAATTATTCTTACATCAAGGTAAGAGGGTTCTCTTACAATTTTTGATCCTAGTTTTGTAAAATAATGTGACCCACAGCAGGTAAAGCATTAAATGTGTAATTTCCACAAACCATGGAAAGTTCTAACATGCCACTAACATCAAAATCCAGGGATAGGGATGTAGTTCTGTGATAGAGTACTTGCCCAGCATGTGCAAGGCCCTGGGTTTGTTCCCCAGCACCACCAAAAATTTTTTTTTTTTTTTCTTTTGTGGTGCTGGGGATTGAACCCAGGGCCTTGTGCTTGCAAGGCAAACACTCTACCAACTGAGCTATATCTCCAGCGCCCCCCAAAATTTTTTAAGTCCAATATCATGTTTCTAAATCTAGTACTATTATTTTTTATCTATGTCCAAAACTTTTTATCATTTACTAAGGGTGCAAAGTCATAAAGCATTCTCACCTGCCAGAGCATCTCGATAAAGCTGTACAAAATGATTAAAGATGTCCTTTGGCAAACACTTTTCATCTGGTAGACACTGTAGAAGGATGACTATCTCAGACTGACCCACTGCATGCATTCCCTTGGTTGTGAAACACCAGCACTTCCTGTTCACATCTACAGATGAAATAAAAATATAAAAATAAAGACATTCTCCTGAATCCTGTTCTTTAAAAAGATGAATAGAAATCTATGTTACAATACAGCAAAAGATAAAATAGGTCATACTGCGTTTGTATAATTCAAACTCAATCACTGCATTGAGCCAAAGAACAACTGTAAAATTTAAAACATGTCAATGCCTCTGGCTCTTTTCTCAACACTTCAATTTTTAAATCCTACTATTAAAAGGCATAATTAGTAAAAGAAAAAAAGTTCTACTAATAATAGAATAAAACTAAAATATACCATATAGATTAAAAAATATAGTCCTCTGCCTTTATTAAAAAAAAAAAAAAAACACTTTACCAAAGGAAATAATTACCTAAATAAGATCAGAAACAACAAAAATAAAAGCCAATATTATAGCTTAGGTTTCAGGTTGTGACCTAAAGAAAGTCTAATTTATGTCTATTAAATTTAATCTGTGATTAAATATAATTGGTTTACTTATAGTCTTTTCAGGGGGATAATTATAGACAAACTGCAACTTGATTTTACTTGGCTTTATGCTGTAAAAAAATGTTAAAAAGGATGACTTTTCTAGACTACTTACTTCCACTTTTTCACTTTGAGGCTATGAAGACTTCAAAAAGGTAGAGGCTATATATATGCAAAAACAGTGTTCAATCCTTGACACTTATCATTTGTACCCTAACACAATAAGATCCCCAAAGGACATGAAAAAGAACCCAAATAAAATTATGAATACCACCATGCATATCCAAACTAATAAAAGATCCATTTTTTTCACTTTGAAAATTATTACTTTATGTATCTAAACAGGATGTGCCCAATCCAACTATATTAAAATGGCATATACCGCAGGAATTTCAGGTTAGCTAATTTATAAGCATAACCTACACAAAAAACTTATGTACAGTAAATGGAAATTTCAAACAGATTATTATAAATCTGATCCTGGAAGGAAAAGTAGAAAGCATTAATAACTGGCCAAACATACAAAGGTGTGATCATCAAGTAAGCCAGAAACCTATATTTCATCAATGTAAAACCTCTAAGGAAATGGTATACATAGGTGCTTCTTGTTTCTAAGGTCATCTTAAAACAAGTACATAGTGGGTACTAAAGGACTGTTCCCCAGAGCTTCCTCCTTCTTCCAAAACTGTCTCATTCAGGATAAATTCATTTTATATTTCCCAATACCATACAGGAATAAATTAAGATTTTAAGTTATTATCCTCTTTTTTATTCTGATTCCCATGAATCTAGCACTAAGAACTAAGAAATTTCTTCTGAATCTTCATTTGTGATGATTTAAAATTTTAATACATATTAGTTAACTAACACTTTTCCCAAATAAAGTTCTATACCATGATTAAGGTTTCTGGGATTAAAAGCTAGCATGTAAATTGGCCATCCTGGATAATTTTTTCACTTCCAGTTATTCTGATGGTGAGTTATGATGAACAAAACCTATCTCAAGAACTTAACTTGATCTGAGTTCAAGATTTGTTGACTTTACTCCAGTGAGAAACCATCTATCTCATCCCTTTGACTAAAGGCAAAAGTTTCAGTTTATATTATTTTATGTAAAACAATTTTTTCAGAACTTTGTTTTCAGTAAAATGTAGCTCTATATAAAAATTCTTGTGTAATGAATTTGAAGGTTTTATTTACTATCTATGAGTCTGTAAAGTAACTCATTTTAATTAAAAAAATAAATTTCTAACTTACAATTTACAATTTTAACCATTGACAATAAATTTGCATTTAAAACAAATACAAGTGGATCAGGGCCACCATCCTCCAATTGCTGCATTACTGAAATCTGTGATGGTTTCTCTTCCACAGCATAGTCTGTAAGGAGAGAAAACATTGTAATAGATTGGTTAAAGGGACATATTGAGAAATAAATCTAATGGAGAATGGGCTGATTATTCACAGGAAAGAGACAAACATTTGATTTATAAATAGGGTGAGCATAGGTCCTGGTTTGTACCTGCTGTCCAAGCATCAAGTGCCTTTTTTCACTCTGAATAGTAATCCAGTCCAGTTTGGATGATAAGATTATCCTTTGTATAGACCTCTCCCCTATAAGATTTGTGCCACATCAAAAGATAATCTCTTTATTTAACTAAAATTTCCAATTATCATAACAACATCACATAATAAATGTTCTAAACTGGGTATGGTGGCACATGCCTGTAATCCCCAAGATTCTGGAGGCTGAGGCATCACAAGTTCCAGGCCAGCCTCGGTGACTTGGCAAAACCTGGTCTCCAAATAAAATAAAAAAGGCTGTGGTTGTAGTTCAGTGGTACAACACCCCTGGGTTCAATCCCCATTACCACAGGGGAAAAAAAAGAAAAAGAAAGAAAGAAAGAAAATCAGCCAGCCAGTCAGCCTGATGTAAAGGAGATCAGGTAAAAAAAACTAAAAACTAAAGCAAAAGGAAAAAGAGATTATTAAGAAACCTCCTGAAAATGAACTGACTAGATGCTGATTTGGATACATCGACAATATACTTTCTTTTGACCAGATAATAATTTTACCTTTTACCAGAACTACCTAAAAATACGTATATATAATATACATAAAACATATGTTCATAAGTATCGTGTATGTATATATGTATATAAAAGTTTATTTTTTTGGGCAGTGCTGAGGATCAAACCCAGGGGCAGCTCACACATGCTAAAAGTACTTTTAACAATAAACCTCTTATTTACGTTAAGTCCTCATCACATTTATTTATATGTACCTTTCTCAATGTATTATACTTCAAACCAAAAAGCTAATGTCCTGACTGTATCAGAGAAAGCCAATTCTAAAACTCTTCCAAGTATTATGTGCTTTGAAATATAAAGGAAAAACCTCTAACAAACGATCTTTACATTATAATTAATATTATATCCTTCCAAAGAATGAAAATGACATTATAATAAAAAAATAAACAGGTGCTGGGACTATGGCTCAATGATAGAGCACTTGCCTAGCATGTGTGAGGCACTGGGTTCGATTCTCAGCACCACAAATAAAAATAATAAAATAAAGGTCCATCAACAACTAAGAAACATATTTTTAAAAAAACATAAATATCTACTCAAATCATTAGTAACAACAACAATTGTTTTCATGGCATTGGAGTGGTTGCTTTTTTTTTTTTTTTGGATAGGCAAAGGATAATAATCACTCTAGTCTCCTTCCCTTAATCAGAAGACAATATTTGGCATATATAACTATACCTGTTTAAATATGTAAGTCCACATACCTCCTTTCACACCAGTGGAGATGAGAATGGGAGGAAGACCATCTTCAGGAATAAGGTTCATTGCACTTCCAACAGGACTTCCAACCTGAGTAATACTCCCAGAAAATAAAGAAATGTCTGCCTAGGAAAAGCAAATCAGCAAAGTGAGCATTAAAGGCAGCCTGAGACTTTGGTAGAATATAGTTAAGAATAAAAATGGGAAATTAAGTAAATATTTGAACTTTATACTTTCTAAAAATAGCTCAAGATACTAAAATAGTCACAGAAGCTTTATTCATAAAAACAAAAACCTAGAAATAATCCAAATATCCATTACCAGGGGAACAGATAAATTAAATATGTATACACAATGGAGTTCTACTGTGTAATAAAAAAATTAATTTCTGGTACAACAACAACAAATCTCATAAATTTTAGGTTGAGCTTACAAAGTTAAACACAAAACATTTACATTATGTTTTTATTTATATGAAATTCAAGACTAGGCAAGAATAATCTATGGTGGTAGAAGTCAGAATAATGGTTACCTTGGAGAAGGGATAGCAGGTATTGACAGAAAAGTGCATGAGAGTACCTTCTGGGGTGATAGAAAGGTTCTGTATCTTCACTGGGTGATGGTTACATAGATATATGAAAATTCATCATGTTGTCTCCTAAAGGTTAATGCTCTTTAAGCACTTTGCTATATTTTAGATCTAAAAAGATACTAAAACTATTTTTTTTATAAGCTCATGTCTTGCCACACTTTTTTGTCTATGTTATCTATAGTTTAAGACAATAAGAAGATTTTAATTTTTTTTTTTGCTAAAATATTTTTTAGTGTAACCAGTATGGCCTTATATGAGATTTGGAAAATTCTATTCAAAAGCCATTATCCTTTTTTTTTTTTTTTGCAGTGCCGGGGATTGAACCCAGGGCCTTGTGCTTGCAAGGCATGCACTCTACCAACTGAGCTATATTCCCAGTCCAACAAGCCATTATAACCGATTTGAAGGCCTGGTGCTGGAAATACAGCAATCTATTTCAACCTGCTATTTAATGATTCATAAATCCATCCTTTAATATAAAAAGAAGTGATCATCTGGCATCTACTTAAATACCTTTTATGAAAAGGAATTTACTCCATTTACTAAGCACCTAATAAATACTAAGCACTCTACTAAGCTATAAAATGAGAAAAATATATTTCAGTCTGGACTTACACAGTTTTGTTTTTCCTCAAATTACAAATAAATACTAAAAAGTGTTGAATAATGTGAAAGCACAGAAATAAAATAATTAACTTGGTTTAGTTCCTTTTATACTGAGCCAGACCTTGTTTCCCTACAGCATTCATTCACTAGAGTTTCTGCACTCATTTAAAAATATTTGTTTTACATGGAACCACCATATGACCCAACTATACTACTCCTTGGTATTCATCCTAAAAAATTAAAGTCATCATACTGTAAGGATACGTGAATACCCATGTTTATAGCAGCATAATTCAAATAGCTAAATTATAGAACCAGCCTGAACCAGCCTAAGTATCCTTTAATGGATGAATGGACAAAGAAAATGTGGTATATATACATAATTGTAAATAAGAATGAAACTGAGTCTTTTGCGGGAAAATGGATAGAACTTGACACTGCTGTGTTAAGTCAAACTCAGAAGGTCAAGGGTCATAAGTTTTCTCTGATAGGTGGAAGCTAGAGAGGAGAAAGGAAAAGAAAGGGTTGGGGGTGATTGCATAGAAAACAAAGGGAGATCAGTTGAATAGAGGAAAGAGACCAGGGAGGAAGGAATGGAGGAGGGAAGTGCTGGGGAGGGATATTGGCCAAATAACATTGTTACATTGTGTGCATGCACAAATAAGTACAATAAATCCCACCATTATATACAAGTATATACAACTATAATGCACCAATAAAAAATGTGGAAAAAATTTACATGGAAAAGCAAAGGAATAGAATGAAGATGGAGAAGAACACATTAAAAAATATGTCTTAAGAACCTATGGTACAAAGAGATATAAAGAAATCTAACAGAAAAAAAGAAAAGTCACCATATAAGTTCCATATTCATAACTGATTCAGATAAGAATCATCAAAGTAAAATCATTGGCTAAAAATTGTCAGGGAACAGAATACTCACAGTCTCAGATTACCCTTCATATTATTTATTAATTACAAAGAGGAAAATGTACTCTTGCAATGGAGAAACAGCAGACATCATCTTAACCAATTACCAAACTGATACTTCTTGATATGATCCACTAAGTAATGAACACACCTTCTGTAGTATTATTATCCTTGACAAAAATGTTTAATCTGAAACTAATCATGAGAAAAAAAATCAGACAAATACAAGTTGAGGACATTATGCAAAATATGGCCCAAATGCTTTAAAAGTAATAATGATAATGAAAGACCAAAAAAGGTAGGGAACTGTTCAAGATTAAAGAAAAGCAACTGAAAAAGACAACTAAATGCACTATAACCCTTGACAGGATCCTCATTTTAAAAACTAAATATTTCATTTAAACATTTATGTGTCTGTGCATGTACATGAATGTATAAATGAAAGCTATATAGACCATTATTGAGATAATTGGGGAAATAGGAATATGGATTATATAACAGAAAGTAGAATTATATATTAAATTTCCTCCTCATTAATCATTATTGTGTTGTGAATATGTAGGAAAATTACTTGCTCTTAAAAGATACAAGTTGAAGGATCAAGTAGTGAAGTGCAACGAATCTTCAACTTGTTCATCAAAAAAAGAAAAATATGTGCGTGTGATAGTAAAGTAAATGTGGCAAAATAACAGCTGTTAATGATAACAGCTGTTAAATACTGTAAAGAATACATGAGTGTTTACTGCACTCCTGCAAATAGTTCTGGCTCTCTCTGCAGCCATAGAATAAAATCCCCCCAAAAAGACTTAGAAATATGTGAACACAGGCAGAACATGATTTAATGTCCCTCCTTCAAACAGAAAACTCAGCTATGTTTATGCTATGGTTTGGATAAGGGTTGAGTGTCCCCTCCAAGGTTTCATTTAAAATTTAATACTACAGTGAGTTATTAGAGAGGGCAGAAACTTAATCTAACTATGGCATTTAGAGGTGAGGCCTTTGTGAGGTGGACAGGATAAGGTTGTTCGTAAAGTGAAGCACTGTGATTGGGTCCTAGTGGCTTTGTAAGAAGAGGGAGAGATCCCAGAGACTCAGGAGGCTGAGGCAGGAGGATCACAAGTTCAAAGCCAGCCTCAGCAACTTAGCAAGACCTTAAGCAACTCGATGAGACCCTGTCTCTAAATTAAATACAAAAAAGGGCTTGGGATGTGGCTCAGTGGTTAAGTGTCCCTGGTTTCAATTCCCAGTACCAAAAAAAAAAAAAAAAAAAAAGAAGACAACAACAGAGAGAAACCAAAAGAGACATATGTATAAATGTTCCTGTCTCTCGCCAGGTGAATGCCCTTCACTGCCTCAGGATTCAGGACATCATTAGATGCTGGCCCTTGATACTGAACTTCCAGAACTGTGAGCCAAAACAAATCTCTTTTCATTAAACTTAACTAGTCTGTGGTTATTGTATTTTTAGCAACAGAAAACAGATAGAGTGTATCAATAAATTATCTTAGCAACATGCAATTTTAATTATGATCAAATCCACAAATAATATGGAAGTATCTAAAAAAATACTATTAAACATAAATACAATTAGTAACTAAAAATTCTAAGAAAACTTCAGGAGTAAAAACTTCATCTAATCCAAATATAAACTGTGAACTCTGAGTGATTATGCATCAATGTAGATTCATTAGCTTTTAACCGTACCACTCTGGTGGAAGATGTTGATCATGGGAGAGGCTGTGTACATATAGCTAGTGTGCAAGGGAACAGTTGCTAGGGACTGAACTAGAGGTGGAGCAAGGGCAGAGCTAGTTTTTCCAAACTGTACATTGTCCTTACCCTTACATTACTTTGTGCAAGCAAGGGCCTAAGTCAAGGGTGTGGGCTTAGGGCAGGGCTAAGGACTTAAACTAGGCTGCCCAGTAAGGCATGTATTGCATTTTAAAGGTTCAAGGACATTCCCTCAATTCCAATGGCTTATATGCATTTCTCTTGTGATACTCAGTCCATTTTTCCTTTTCTGTATTACCAACTTTCTAGCTCATGAGGACAGGGATTATATGAACAATCTTTCCATCTTCCTCTCAGATTTTTCAATGTACCAAAAGCTGCTCTACAAAAATCTCTTTTAAAATGTTATCCAAACTTTTAACCTCCAATTTAAAAAAAAAATAGATGTAAATACTTAATTGGAATTAATGGTCTTATAACTTTACCAAATTGAAGGAAGCAACTAGCAATAGAAAGGGACTCACAGTACAAAAGGTCCTATATGTATATCTTTAATTTTGGTTCTAGGTGAATACTTTCTCATTGACTCCAAAAAAAATGCAGTTGGTATTTGTCTTCTTCTGAATAGTACGATCCACAGAAAGAGAATACCATTAGCCCCCAAATGGTGACTGGGACTTCTACAGAGATGAAAGTGAGAGCATGGTTTGAGCTAGTTCCTTTAGATAATTTGCACTATCCTTCCATCTATTAAGACAATGATGTATGAACTTATTTAAATTTTGGAACCTTGTTTTAAAATCTTAAATGGAAACACAACAGGTAAAACAAAAAAAAACAAAAAACAAAACAAGAGATGTTTGAGTTGAAGAGAAAAGCATAGCCAAGTTCCTCAGTCATCTTCATATACCACCCTTCCTCACCATGGCACTCTCAAGGTCACCACAGAACTTGGGAAACATGGTTTGAAAACCAATGTATCTGCCAGGCATAGTGGTGCACACATATAATCCTAGAGAATTGGAAAGCTGAGGCAGGAGAATTGCAATCTCAAGGCCAACCTGGACAGATCAGTGAAACACTGATTCAACATAAAAGGGCTGGGGCTAGGGCTGTAGTTCAGTGGTAGAGTACTTGCCTAGCATGTGTGAGGCACTGGGTTTGATCCTTAGCACCACATAAAAATAAACAAATAAAATAAAGGCATTCTATCCATCTACAACTACAATAAATAAATAAATAAATAAAAGGACTGGGGGGTATAGCTTAGTGGTAAAGTGCTCCTGGATTCAAACCCCACCCCCCAAATAAAAAAGAAAGAAAAAAGAAAACCTCTGTATCAAGAAACCAGGATTGTCTCTAGCCTGACCTACAGCTATAGCAGCAGCTTGAGTTCACTTGAGAACAATCTTCATGAGAATCTTTCTCTTGAGGTCAGAGGGAACCCTCTCTCTTAAGAAAACCTTCTATAGAACAAGAACATGCTGATTTTGCCACATTTACTTTACCCTTAAACACACACCCATGAATACTTGTTTGCCCTATCCAAAACCTTCAGGATTCCACACAAAAGTCACTCAACCTAGCAAAAGGCAAGAAAGATGCAGCACAATGCTGAGCAAAGAATACTCACTTTTAGTTGCTGTTTTTTTTTTTCTTACCTCTGCTGGTAGAGGACTGGGAGTTACTGGTTTGACCGGGTCATGTGACACAGCCAGGGTTCCTGCAGAGGAAGTTCCATTCATTGTTAATTTGGCTGCATCAGCAACTTCTCCATTGGGCAAGATCCCATCAGCAAACCAAACTCTCCTCTGCTCTCTGGGCTGAGCCACTTGAGGAAGGGACCAGAAAAATAAAACGGGCATCAATGTGATATTAATAGTGTTCTAATCAAAGAAGAGAAGGTCACCAATTCCAGATATACAAAGAAATCACTACTTGTTATCTTACAATCAGAAATAATATCAGACCTATAACTGTGTATGAAAATGGTTTATAAATTAGTTAAAAAATACAAGTTTAAATATATATTTTTGATATAACTTTTAGGCAAAGATTTAAAATGCAGTGTTTTAAAATATCAAAATTCTTAAACACATCTATGATTATGTCTTATACTCATCCTGTATCACTGACAGAGAAACTAAGGAAAGTGTTTTAAGCACCTTAAACTCATAGTGGAAAAAAAAAAATTTATCAATAGAAATCCACATCACCCCCAAATTAAGAGGTTTCTACAGAAATTAAATATCTAGAAAAGTCACATGATATTTTTAAAGGACAAAGGATGCCCTGAAGAATGTTGAAGAATTTTTACTTAATAAAAGAAGAGTTAGCACAGATATATTAAGAATTGGGAAGCAAACTGACCAGATCTTTGGCTAAAGTATAAGTGAAGAAGAAAAAGATTGATCTGGCAGTGCAAAGTAGTTTGCATTTTAGTAAAGGACAGGGAAAAGCTGGAAAACTGAGTCTGATGAAACAATATCTTTACATCCAGTTCTGGAAATCAATTCAGTCAAAACAAAGAGACTAGGGACGAACAACAAAAATGACAAATGAAGTAAAGAGAAAAAAGATTTTGAGAAAGAAAGCCTGAACTCACAAAAACACAAAGGAATGTCACTAAGGGATGATCTGAAAAGAAGGGAAAAAGGAAAAGAGTATGATAATCTCAATAGAAATCTTTGATCTTCAAAAGGGAAAGGAGGGCTATATTTAGCAAGGGGAAGAGAATATTACTAGATGAAAGACATAAAATTAATGAAGGAAGACTGATTTTAATTATCAAGGGACACATCTCAACAAGATTACTTTAAGGAAATATATAATTATTACCTCTACTATTCATAATCCTCTGAATTTACAAAATGCCTTTCAATCTAGCCATATCATAATCATAAAGAAGTAATAATCCAAAATAAATTGAGCCTACAATTTCCTATCTGTCATGACATAATCAGAATTCAAGTCCTGGATTTAAAGGTCTTTGTACCTATGTACCTACCCATATTCATGTTTTTCTAATTGATAGATTAAAAATGAAAAGAGAAAATGGTAACATATTCCAAAAAGTAACACTAGAATGGGCTGGTGAGAAGGACGAACTCTCATTTTTATCACTTAGCAAACTCCTACAAAGAATATTAAGATAGGGTTTAGGCAAGAATATTACAGGCTGACTTTAATTCTCCAATTCTTTTCAAGTATAAGTAGTGTAATCATTCCATTCTTAAATTGAAGAGTAGACTTACATATTTTTAGAAGTGCCTACAAAATATCAGGCAATATAATGTTACTTTTTACTTGCCTAAATAGAGTCAACACATTTCTCACCTTTTTCTTCCACTTTTAATAACCACTCAAAGGGACTGATCTATAGCGTTTTAAAGAACTGTGCTGTAAAGTCACATCAGCACTTTTTCAGAGGAATTTGGTCAGGAGAAAGAGAGAGAATAGCACAGATCCCCTACCTTCTGCTCCAGGGTGCTTTAAAACTCCCACAGGTACCATCACAGTGGGAGGTGGAGAGCTCAGGGCTCCTGAGGCCTGAGCTTGCTGCAAGGGAGGGATAGTAGAACAGTATTCAGCAGGATTGTTAGGGTTAGGGCTCTGGCTTGAGGCACTCATCATGTTCTCCCAGGCTTGAGCTAAAGCAAATACAGACACAATCAATGTGAATGGATTGCAAAATATGGACATCAAGACCTCCACAATATTGGATAAATAATGTAGCTCCTCCTCACTGATACTCATAGTATGTCTCTCTTTCAGCTAGTGAAGATATTAAAGAGATAGGTGATTTTATTCAATAAAGGAGACCATTTGTCTACATAAAACTATTTGGCTGGAGCAAATGAGAATTATATGATATTTTTAAAAATAATAATTACATGATACTTCTGATACAACTGAGAGTAGATCAGTCTGAGTTAAAGACTAGATCCATGGCTTCCTTAAAGGAGACTGTACACTTTCTTAACAGGGAGTGATAACATCTAACTTTAAGGATTTGCATCTGAGATAGGTGTTTGGGGCTTTGTTTTATTAGTTAATACAATTTACAAACTATAAAAATCAGGGGCAGTAACAATATAACTCTGTTGTATGGTTCATTTTCAGATTTTCATGGTCTTAGTTGAGATAAAATCTCATTCAAAAAATTCAGAAGCATAAAGCTGAGGAGAACACCTCTCGATATTTTTATGAATTCTGCTTTTATGCAATCATTATCCTGTAGAAAAGAATCCAACAATATAGTAACCATTTCACATCTTTGGTGTGTCTCAAAAGCATAGGACCCATTTGAACATGAAAATGTGCCAATATAATTGTGATCCATCAATGTAAATGATCACAAATACGTTAAGATTCTGTATACCCTGTAATTTTATTAAATATCGACATATCAACTATTGTCTTTAAAAGTAAACAGGATGAAAGGTGCTATATAAATAAAATATATCAAATTTTATTTTTGAGGTTCAAGTAATGTCATGCCCAGGATGATATTTTAGTATCTTTTCAAAAATCTCAATCAACATCAAGGAATGATCAATAAGATTTTGAATATTCACTGCCTCTAAACCGAAAGACAAGGCTAGTAACAAAAGCTATGTTCCTTTTAAAGCACTGCAGGAAGAGGGAAGGAAGAGAAAGGAGAAAGAAAAAAGAGGGAACACTGAAAAGCATCAAATTAAATATTCAGAAAAAGACTGGGCTAAGCCATGCAAGAGGAAAGACGCTGGAAAAACCAAGGAAAGTGGATTACCTTAGGATCCCCTATTAAGGGCCTCCTTGACTTAGTAAAAAGTAATATTCCATATAAATCCTCTGCCATTTCCTTCATCTTTAGCTATACCAAGTTTAAAAATTGCCACAAAGTTGAAAGACCTCATTGAATAAAAGAGGTATTATGTATCATAATTAAACAACACACTCTTTCTGTGGATGTGTCTAAAGTGAAAGCCGTGGAATAAAAATCATTCATTAAGCAACTGTATGAAATAACCACCATCCAAAAAGTGACCCTTAAGAGTAGAGAGAATGATTCATAATTGATCAAAATTATAAGAATTCAGAAATGGGAGGAAACTGGGTGGATCACAGGAGATTAGAACGGATCAGATTAATTGACATGCAATAGGTTAATAAGCCAGCAACAGGAAAACATCACTATGAGCAATGCAGACAGACAGAGCAGGAGGGATCTCAGAGCAGTTAAATTCCAGCCTCCAAGAGTACACAATCTGGGTACAGGCAGCAGTGGTGTCTAGGTTCAACATTTTATGGTAACTATACAAAGACACATTCAAAGATAAAATACTATAGTCTGATAAGTTTTATTGTTTCTCTTTATAAGAATACTGTTTTTAGGTTTTGGTGTTTTCTTTTAATTTAAATGCCCCTGGATTCATTTCCACTCCCACAAAAGATACACAATAAGTTTTATTTACCTTCCTCTGGCTGTATTCTTTTACCACATAACAACTTAATTCAAAACCGTTACTCTTACAGCAAATCTAAGTAGTATCAAGGAAATAACTGAAAAAAGTACAACTTTCTACTTGACCTGATGCTAATTTTTTTTGTTTTTTAAATTGTTTTTGGTACTGGCAATTGAACTCAGGGGCACATCCCCAGCCCTATTTTGTATTTTAGAGACAGGGTCTCGCTGAGTTGCTTAGCACTTCGCCATTGCTTAGGCTGCCTCAGTCTCCTGAGCCACTGGGATTACAGGCATGCACCACCTAGTTAAAATATTTATTTTTAACAAGGTGAATGAAAAAAAGTGCTGTTAAGAATATGGGCTGGGATTATGGCTCAGTATTAGAGTGCTTGCCTAGCATGTGTGAAGCACTAAGTTCGATTTTCAGCACTGCATACAATAAAGGTTCATCAACAACTAATAAAAACAAACAAAAAAAATTTTTTAAATATATCTAGGGCAGGGATTGTGGTTCAGTGGTACAGCGTGTGCCTAGCATGTGTGAGGCGCTGGGTTTGAGTCTCAGTACCACATATAAATAAGTAAATAAAATAAAGTAAATAAAATAATTATTTTTAAAAAGAATATATCCTATTATGGTGTTCCATAGAAAAGGAGAGCTTCTCTGAAAAGAAAAATCTTGCCCAATTTTAATATTTAATATTTCATCATCTAGGTAGTCAATAGCACCCAACCTTCTCCAGTCATTTCTCAGAAACATAGAACATTACATAACATCCAATTTCCAAAGAACTTTATTCTTCTCATAAAACTTACCTGACTTTAGTATTCTATTCATTAAATTAGACACAGGAATTCTGAAATGCTAAGATACTTTCAAAACATGAAAATGAAGCTTAATATTTTTAAAGTTAGAATATTTGAGAAGGTGAGCAACTGTAAAGAAAGGCATGGGGAAAAGTAGCCTTTTCATAGGAATTCTCTTGTTCTATTTCACTTACTGGAAAGTCAACCTGTTTTAATACTTACCATTCATTAGCACTGAATGGCAGATAACACACACTCTAGCTTCCTTTCTGTCCATGTATAACAGTTTACATTTCAGGCTACAGCAGGAAGCACAGAAAACCTGTGGGGGGAAAAAACATACTATACTTACTAGGAAAACAGTGTTAGGGCCAGGCATGATGGCACATGCCTGTAATCCCGGTAACCTGAGAAGTTTAGGGAGGGGGATCACAAGTTTCCCACAGTCTCAGCTATTTAGCCAGACCCTCAGCAATTTAAGGAGACACGGAGACACCATCCCAAAAGAAAAAGTCAAAGGGGCTGATGACATAGCTTGGGGGTTAAAGTGCCCCTGGGTTTAATCCCTGGCACCAAAAAACAAACAAACAAACAAACAAAAACAATGCAAAGGGACCAAACCAACATGACCAGTACTGACTGGCCATGAGCTGTATTAGATGACAAACCCAAAAACTTCAAAAGAAAATGCAGTTCAGGAAGCTGAGCAATTCAAATCAAGAATGAGATTTACAAGTTTTGTCAATAAGGAAATCAATAAAGTTTGCTGAAAATAAAAACCCTGGGCCAAGGTCACACAGCAAATATACAACAGGACAAAACAAAACACCAAGAGTTACCTTTAGGCAAATTTCTATGCACAGTATTACAAAACATGGGCATTGAAATATAATTGTGTCTACTATTTCTATTTTAAAAGGAATGGATAAAATGAACACCAATTGGGATTTCTGGGTTTTAACTTCTGTTTTCTACTTGCCCTTATGTGTGGAATAATCACACTAGCTGTTTTCACTGGTTTGCTATAAAGGACAGAGATCAAAATATATAACTCATCATAAAAATAAGTACAGATTCAGCTACAGGCAATCAAAACAGGCAACCAAAATCAGCTGTGCCCATTTCCAGAACCTCTTTTTCTTCTTCTTTTTTTTTTTTTTTTTTTTCCCAGTACTGAGGACTGAACCCAGAGGAGCTTTACCACTAAGTTATCTCCTCAGACCTTTGTTTTTTTGGTACTGGGGATTGAATTCAGGGACACTGAACCACTGGCCACATCTCCAGTCCTATTTTGTATTTTATTTAGAGTCAGGGTCTCACTGAGGTGCTTAGCGCCTCTCTTTTGCTGAGGCTAGCTTTGAACTTGAGATCCTCCTGCCTCAGTCTCCCAAGCCACTGGGATTACAGGCATGCACCACCATGCCCAGCAGCCCTTTTGATTTTATTTTACATTTTCTATCATTCTTTTCATTTGCATCTTGAATAAAACAATTAGACTCAGTCCTTTTAAGAGAGCAAATGGCCATTTCTTTTTTTTTTCATTTTTTTTTTAGTACATAATGGTGGACCTGTTATATATTCATACATATATACAATATAACAATATAATTTGGCCAATATCATTCCCTAGTATTTCCCCTTTCTCTCCCATCCTTCCTCCCCTGGTACCTTTCCTCTATTCTGCTGAACTCCCTTCAATTTTTATTGAAAATAAATAAAATAAAATAAAAATAAATAAAATAAAATAAAAATAAAAAGGTAGGGGCCCCCTACCTTTCTTTTCCTTTTTCCTCTCTAGCTTCCACATGAACAAACACATATGACCCTTGACCTTCTGAGTTTAACTTATTTTCTTAACATAATGATCTCTAATTCCATCCATTTTCCTGCAAATGACATAATTTCATTTTTCTTTATGACCAAATAAAACTCCATATACACCATATTTTTTTATCCATTCATCCATAGATGGACACCTAGCCTGGTTCCATAGTTTGGCTATTGTGAATTGTGCTGCTATAAACACGGGCATGCATATAACACTATAGTATGATGACTTTAATTCCTTAGGATAAACACCGAACAGTGACAAGGTAGGGTCATGGGGGGGTTCCATTCCTAGTCTTTTGAGGAATCTCCATACTGATTTCCAGAAAAGCTGTACTAATTTACAATTGTACCAACAGGATAACAGTATTCCTTTTTCTCCACATCCTTTCCAGCATTTATTGTTTGTATTCTTGATGATGGCCATTCTGATTGGTGTGAGATGAAATCTCAGTGTAGTTTTGATTTTCATGAGGATCTCACTAAGTTCCTAAAGCTGGCCTCGAACTTACAATTTTCCCTCAGAATGCCCACCTCAAGACTAAATCAATTTCCTTTTAATTTTTTGGCTCTATCACTGAATACATAACTCATTCTTTTTATTTCTTATTTTGAGACAGAATCTCGCTGAGTTGCTGAGGCTGGACTGGAACTTGTATCCTTCTGCCTCAGCCTCTCAAATAGCTGGGATTACAGGTGTACAGGCCTCAGGACCTCATTTTCACCTTCAGGGTTTAGCTGGAATTTCACCTCCTTCTTCCTTCCACACTATGTAATAATAATCCCCTTAGGCTCCTGTTAAGATTTAATTTCCTTGAGACCTTGTTAGTCATTTATCACATAGCCCATCGTAGAGGAAGAAGGCTGTTCCCAGTAAGATAAATTCTGTTTCTCCAGGTTTTATGGCCAAGCATCCTATATCTTACAAAGCTGAACCAAGAAATGAGGGGTCATATCAAAGCCAATATTAAATAGATCATCTTCCCTAAAAATTAACTAATTAACTAATTAAAATTAATTAACTAAAAATTAACATGTCTAGCTACCATGACTACCAATTTAGTTTTCAAAGGGATTTACACTTTCAAAAATAATTATAAGATTAAAGGAGAAGAAAAGTTATGGTAAACATTGTTTATAGGAAGAACTGAGTTTGGATGGTTAAACAACTTGCTCACATTCGGAGCAAACCATAGGAAAACTAATTATAATATGTGTATTGCCTGCCTTAATTAAGCTAAAAAATTCTATGCAGATTCATTTACAATTAACAGACCTGGGTAACAGACAAGTGCTATGGTTTGAATGTTTGTGTCCCTTCAAAATTCATGTTAAAATCCCACCCCCCACATTAAAAAGTGATGGTATTGGGGCAAATTTTGAAAGGTGGTTAGGTCAGGATTCCTCAAGAATGGGATTAGTACCCTTTAAAAAGAGACTGAGAGAGAGATTCTTTGTCTTTTTCCAAACATGAGGTCAGAGTGACATTGTGACAACCAAAAAACCCCTACCAAATTCTAAATAAAATCTAAATCCTTCCCTAATTCTCCCCATTATCTGTTCTAGAAATGAAGCGAATTAAATATTTGCAAACTTGAACTTAATTCATTGTACAGTTGAAATATCTTATTACATACTGTATCTCCATTATCACAACTAACATAGTATATTGCATTTACATAACTTATTCTCCATTTCCTCATATTACAATGAGGAACAAATACTATGAAGCAATGGACTAATTAATTATTTTCAACACTATTTCAGTATTCCCAAAGTTATCACTGTGCCTAAAACAAAACAGATACTCAATAAATGTTTGCTCATTGCTTCCTTTTTTAAAAAATATTTTTGAGTTATTGACAGGAGAAGAGGGAAAGGAGAGGTACTAGGGAGCAAAATTGACCAAATCATTGTTGTTATATTGTATACATGTACAAATATATAACAATAAATTCTACTATTATATATAACTTACCAAAGCAAATTAAAAACAATTAAAAATGGTTCTGAAATTGTTAAAAATGAGCAAAAAAACTTGAATAGACATTTCTTTGAAGATGACGACATACAAATGGCCAATAAGCACCTGTAAAAATGCTCAATGTCACTAATCACTAAAGGAACTGCAAATTGAAACAATGAGAGGACTACTTCACCCCCATTAATATGACTATTATCAAAACAGCAGAAAACAAGTGTTGGTAAGGATGTGGAAAAACAAGAAACCCTGTGTATTGCTTGTAGCAATGAGAAACTACAATTGATGTGGAAAATGTTATGGTAATTCCTTTAAAAATTAAGCATATAAGTGAAACAAGCCAATCCCAAAAAACCAAAACCAAATGTTTTCTCTGATATATAGATACTAATTCACAATAAGGGTAGGAGGTGGTGGTTAGGGAAGAATAAAAGTACTCTGAATTAGACAAAGGGAAATGAAGGGAAGGGAAAGAAGATGGGAATAGGAAAGATAACAGAATGAATCAGATATTACTATCCTATTTGCATATATGATTACATGACCAAAGTAATTCTACATCACATACAACTAGAAGAATGAGAAGTTATACTTCATATATGTATAATATGTCAAAATACATTCCACTATCACATGTAACTAATTAGAATGAAATTTTAAAAAATAAATAGCAAAAAAAAAAAATTAAGAACAGAATTACAATACAGTCCAGCAATTCCACCTCTGGGTATATACACCAAAGAACTGAAAGCAAGGACTTAAACACATATTTGTACACTCATGTTTACAATGGCAATTTTAGTAATAGCGAAAGGTGGAAATAACCAAAATGTAGTATATAAACAAAATGTGGTATGTACATACAATGAAATATTATTTAGGCTTAAAAGGAACAAAATTCTGATACAGGCTACAACATGAATGAACTTGAAGATATTATGCTAAGTGAAACAAGTCAGACCCAAAGAGACAAACATTGTGATCCCACTTTTATGAGATACCTGAAATGGTAAAATTCAGAGACAGAAAGTAGAATAGCGGTTAGAAGGGGTTGGGTGTGAAGGCAGAGAGGAACAAATTATTAAATTTGAGATTCTGCAAATATTCTGAGATAGTGGTTATGGTTGCACAGCAATGTGAATATACTTAATGCCACTGAACTGTACACCCAAAAATGGTTAAATAGTAAATTTTACATCACATGTTTTATCACAATAAAAATATTCTGACCAGTATTTAGAAAGCATAAGGATACTAAATATTGAGAGGGAGATGGCTATCATGATAAAGAGATGTAATTTTTAAAAACTGCATAGACAGATATAATTCAGTACCCACATTTTCTAGCTATTTTTTTTAATCCTACTTTAAACCTCTTTGTACTTCAGTTACCTCATTTGTTAAAATTTGGTAGTGGAGGGGGGACCTATTGCATGGTGCCTGATACTATCATTTTGCTTTTTTCCCTTCTTATACCTAACTCTAAGGCTTTCTCAAAACCAGTGAAGTAATAGTTTGGTTTCCACTGCATCATCCTAATATGAACAATGGTGGCTCTCTATGTTTCAAAGCAGTGAGTTTTGCTTGCAACACAGCAGAAAAACCTCAGATAAAGCAATACATACATTTGCACAGTAAAATAACCTCAAAGAGAAAACTCCAAATGACTTAAATGCCATAGGGCCTTGTAGAAGAGCAAGTTTTAACAGTATCAAGTGTTTAGCAGTATGAAGTACTCATTAATTTCGTGAGCTTAGTGGGAAAGTAAAAAGCAGTCTTGCACACAGAAATATTATATTAGGCAGATTTCAAAGCCATGGCATATGGAGATGCTTATGTCAATCACAAGGCTATATAAAGTTTTATCTTATAGATTTATGGCCCTTTTCCAAGTTAAAAAAAAATCACATAGCACATCTGAGTTAAAATTCAAGAAAACCCAATGTCACATGTTACACATTTTTCCTACTGAGTATGTATCTTTTAGTAACTATGTGATAATAATTATCATTGAAATTTATTCTAAAAAAAACCCAAGTTTTTAATGGGTAAGTTGCTAAAAAATAAGTCATTCTGATGGGATAAGAAACATCAAAACTTGGTGAAAATTAGATTTTATGACAAATATCAAGTTATTACATCACAGAAATTTTAACAGAAGTAGTCGATGAATAGTCCATGAAGAAATAACTTGAATGAGAAATAAGTCTTTCAGCATTTATTGGCTTTAATATATCTAATTACAAATGACTATTATTATTCTATTACCCTGTTAAGCTACTTATTATTATAAAATAACCATTTTTCTATAATTTACATCCTCAGCATCCTCTCAAAGTTTTTTCCTTGTTAAAAATACATTAAAATGTGAGTTGTGACTATTAATACCAGTAATTAACTGTAAACCAGTGTTGGATGCATGCAAATTGTAAAGATTTGCAACTGGATTTAATTTTTTAAAGATAAATTCCAAATACCAACACTTTATAAAAAAAACCACTATCATTGTTTTAAAAAAATATAATTAGAATAAGTTGCCATTTAATGATAATCCACTATGTACAGTGCTAAATAATTTACATATATTACTTCTAACCCTAATTCATTTGTTCAATTAATCTGTTTAATTGAATGAATGAATTATGAGAGTGAATATCTATATTTAGTATATTCCTAAAGCATGGAAATATTGGTCTTGCTCTTCAGAGTGCTCTTATTACCATCATCTCTCAGTATGAGAAATTACTATCACTTTGCATCCTAAAAGAACACAACCAATGACCATGTTTTAAATCTAAGAATAAAAACAAACCTCAAGAAAACTGATCTCTGAAGGCATGAACCAAAACATTATGTCCTAATGTGCTGCTAATTCATTGGTTTCAAGAAAGTTATTTGATATTCACTACCAAAATTCTCAAACGTTAAAACGGTTCCAAATTGCAATTAACACAAAATTTTATTTATTTAACGTCTAATTAAAAAATATTCAAAAACCAGACATTTTTCACCCTTCTTTTTTGCAATAAGTATTTATAAAATTTGTTTTAAAAATCATGATATAAATGCAGACTTTTCTCTTAGAAACACAAAGAAAGTAACATAAAAATCACAATAACAAAATTTATTTAGTTGTTTTATATCCTCTCAACTTTATATCCTCTCAACTTTATTCATGGGAAAAGAGTTTGAGTTACAAAGCTAACAGAACTTTGGTTGTTAACTCATACTCTACCAAATCAGTTTCTTCAACTGATAAATTAGGGATAATATTTACTCATAGGTTTACTTAGGAAGATTAAGTTAGATAAACAAAGCACAGAGTAGGTACTAAACAAACATTAGCTCTCTCCGTTTCTCTTAGTTGGCTGCCCAGGAACTCTGGTCATATTCCAGCTATTGCTAGAGAACTGGGCATTACTCAATTTCGTCAGTCTCTTTATCTGTGTTTTCCTGTAACTGTGACATACATTGCTTTATAGTATGAGCTCAAGAACTCAAACTGCTTGAGTTTGAATCCTAAATAAACTTATTAGATTTTCTATGATTCTGAATATGTTACTTAATCTTTCTATGCCTGTTTTATCACTTTTTTTTTTTTTTTTTTTTTTTTGGTACTGGGGATTGAACCCAGGGGGCACTCGGCCACTGAGCCACATCCCCAGCCCTATTTTGTATTTTATTTAGAGACAGGGTCTCACTGAGTTGCTTAGGGCCTCGCTAAGTTGCTGAGGCTGGCTTTGAACTCACGATCCTCCTGCCTCAGCCTCCCAAGTGCTGGGACTACAGGCATGCACCACCATACCCAGCTGTTTTATCACTTCTACAAATGATTATATTTGGATTATAACAGCCACCTTACAGAGCTGTTATGTGTATTAAAGTAATAGAGGTAGGTGTTTTAAAAAGTATCTGAACTATGATCAACAGTCAATAAAGATTAGGTAGCTAACTGTTCTCCTGCCACCACCATTATCATCTATTTGCTTCTCATTGTGGAGTAATTGCAGCTCTGTAATTGTTCATTTCTTATTTCAAATGTTTAAGTCTTGTCATCTACAGAAATATAAGTGGTATGTTTAACAGAGGCCATTCTTTTAATAGGGACCATTTCTTTTCTTTCATGAAACATTGAGCAAAAGTAAATGATCACTGAAAGAATAAATGAACAGACAATTAAGTAGAAATGAGCAGATAGATGGCAGCATAGTTTGGCCCTATAGAACTTTTCTTGTTTCTCCAATCCAAAATGCTTGTATTACAAACATAACAATCTCACCATGTCTCCAAGGAAAAATGGATTCTATCCCCTTAAGTCAGAACTGGACTAGTACAAACCAGCTGAAAGTTTGATATAAAGTCTCAAAGGGCTCTCAAAATTTGGATCTCTGGGGCTAAGGATTTAGCTCATTGGTAGAGTGCTTGCCTGCATAAGGCCCTGGGTTGGTCCAGTACCACAAAAAGAAAAAGAAAATCAATTCCCTTCTAGGTTTTACTTTCCCATTCCAAGGTAACTATCTCTCCTCAAGCCTTTACAATATTTGTGTTTCTGAAATGAATACAAGTCAATCGGATGTATATTTCTTCATGCTCTCACCACTAGATCCATCTCTCTCTGTTCTTAACCTTTCCCTGTTGAAGAGCAAACCCTCAACATATGTATAGATCTCATCCCTTTGGCCTTCAAAGGACTTTTCTCATCTTTTGATAGTTCCCCCTTTCTTCTAAAGCTTCCTTTCTTTTCTCTCCCTCCCTCCCCGCTCACCCCCATCTTTTTTTCTCTTCTTCTTTTTTTTTTTGCAGTGATAGGGATGGAACCCAGGGCCTCACAAATGCTACCCAAGTATTCTACCCCTGATCCACACTCTCAGCCCCCTAAAACTTCCTTTCTAAATAATCACTGCTACTATTACATAAACAAATATCTCCCATTCTTACAAAATTCATCCATAACACCATTTCCATCTAACAATTGCTCCAACTTCTGTTCTACCTCATGGCAAAAGTTTTTGGGAAAAAAACCCTTAGTTCCTCACTTCTTATTTTATTTTTAACTCATTCCCATCTGGATCTTGTATCTACTGTTCCATCAAATATGCCTTTATTCAATAACCCTGATGTAGCCAAGTCCAAAGGTCCCTTTCCTGCCTACATTTTATTAACCACTCATTAGCATTTTATATAAGTGATAATGCCTCCTTTCACAACACACAATCATCTTTTGACTTCCAATATATATATTCTTGGTTTTTGGCCTGCCTCATTAACAACTCCTTTCTAACCACTTGTTCTGGGTCCTCACTCGTTTCATTTCAATGGCTCAACCCTGAACCCCTTCTCTTCCCTTTCTGTACCCTTTTCCCTAGATGATCTCATATATTCCCATGAATTCCCACTGCATTCCTCACTTGACCTGCAAAGCCCTACCTGATCTTTTCTCTGATTTCTTCTCCAACTTCTTTTTATATGACTCTTCTTTCATTCACTATACTTTAGTCATACTGGATTCCTTCCTTCCTTCCTTGAGTGGGTGCTTTCCTACCTCAGGGGCTTTGTCTATACTGTTCTCTCTTCCTAGAGCATTCTTCTCTCTGTTGTTTGAATATCTGACTCCTTAACAATTTCAAGTGTCATTTAAAATGTAACTTCTCAGAGGCCTTCTCTAACCATTCTCCCCACCACCATCTTTTCTATATTACCCTACCTTGCTTATTTTCTTCATACCCCTTACCACAATTTATAATTATGTGTTTATGTGGCTTTGGTCCTTGGTTTAATCTTTACATACCATGAGGTTAGGGATCACAATATTATCAGTATAAACTCAGCACCCTGAGCAGCAACAAATGAATAAACCACTGATCTAGGGCTCATTCATTCATTAATAAACATTTGATTGGGGCTGGGGATATAGCTCAGTTGGTAGAGTGCTTGCCTTGCAAGCACAAAGCCCTGGGTTCAATCCCCAGCACCTCAATAAATAAATAAATAAATAAATTTAAAAAATAAACATTTGAGCACTTTGTAGGTGCCCGTTAAGATACTGGGAATACAAAGACAAATCAGAACCAACTTCAAGATCCATATAGCCCAGGGGAGGACAAGGATAAAGACAATATTGTATGATAAGAGCTACGACTTAGGTGAGGCTTACTTTTAACTAACACAGTCTTTTGGATTATATAATGGAAACTATTTCCCGAGCATTTTTTTAGAATCCTCATTTAATACAAATATTGATCGTGTTTTACCATGCCAGGTGGTTCAAATCATGTCAACTACAAGGCAATATAGGTTTTCAAGCAGAGCATTGCTCTCACATTTATTGACTCCCATCAGTACATAAATAAATAGGAAACTAGGAAAATAAACTTGTTTTTGTTTGACTCTGTCCTTAAACAGGAAAACACATGACTAATGCATTTCCCAAAGTTCTTACATCCATTATATCTGAATTTGATACTAACATCTAAGGACTCAAAGTATTGAGTAAAAAATACGCTTTTATATTGAGACAATATTCATTTATTTCTTAGTTTATCTAATAAATATCTCAGTATCTCCTATGTGTTAAGTCTGAGGTCACAGTAAAATCCAAGGCAGAAAAGATCCTTACCAATGGAGTTTGGAATAGAACTGGAGACAAACAGTAAACAAGTATAAATGAAATCATAGAGATGGGTTGTGGCTCAGTGGCAGAGCGCTTTCTTAGCATGTGTAAGGCACTGGGTTCAATCCTCAGCATCCCATAATAAAAATAAAGGTATAGTATCCATCTACAATCAAAAAAATTTTAATAAAATAATAATCAGGAAGTCAATAGACTGAGAAAAAGCCAAGAAAGTCTACTGAAATGTATTGTTTAGAAATGTATAAATACGCAAAAATACTTCTAAGAGAATTTAAAGTAGATAGGTATTAAGAGAATACAAGGACTACAGAATGGGAGAAAATATCTGCAAAATAGAGATCTAATAATTTATATCTAAAACATACAAAGAACTCTTAAAATTCAAAAGGAAATAATAATTTAATAATTCAATTAAAAGTTGAGCAGCAGACCTAACACACCTCTTACCAAAAATGATATAGATTATAAACAAGCATATAAAAAGATGCTAGGGCTGGGGATATAGCTCAGTGGGAGAGCAAGTACCTTTCCAAAAGACACTAAGCCCTGGGCTTAAATCTCAATGCTGGGGGGGGGGGGGGGAGTGGCGGGTACAGTGGTGCATGCCTATAATCCCAGTGGCTCAGGAGACTGAGTTCAAAGCTAGCCTCAGCAAAAGTGAGGCACTAAGCAACTTATTTAGAAACCCTGTTTCTAAATAAAATACACAACAGGACTGGGGATGTGGCTCAGTGGTCAAGTGATCCTGAGTTCAATCCCCAGTAACCGCGCCCCCACCTACAAAAAGGTGACAAACATCATTTGTCATTAGGGAATTATGAATTAAAACAAAAATAAGAAACTATTACACACCTATTAGAATGGCTAAAATCCAAAATAATGACAACATCAAATGCTAGTGAGGATATGAAACAAGAACTCTTACTGCTGATGGGAATGCAAAATGGTATTGTCGCTTGGGAAAGTCTGACAGTTGCTTGTAAGAGAAATATATGATCCAGCAATCATGTTCCTAGATACATATATAAAAAATTTTTTTTCAGTGCTGGGGATTGAACCCAGAGCCTTGTGCTTGCGAGGCAGGCACTCTACCAACTGAGCTATATCCCCAGCAGATACATATATAAATAAGAATATGCATAGAAAAAAAATTTTTTTACTTAGGCATAACAGCACAGAAATGTTTTAGAAGCTTTATTTATTATTGTCTAGGGCTGGAGATGTTACTCTGTTGTATAGCACTAGCCTGGAATGCCTGAGACCCTGTTAAGGTTCTATCCCTAACATGGCAAAAATAAAAAAACACAATGTAACTATAATATATAATTGCCTAAAACTGGAAGTAACCAAGTTGACCTTCAATAGGCGAATGGATAAACAAATCCAGGTACATTCATAAAACAAAACATTATTCAGCAATGAAAAGAAATGTATAAGCAGGTAAGATGGCACATGCTGGTCATCCCAGCTACTTAGGAGTCTTGCATGAAGTAAGCAAGCACTATCATTGAGCACTGAGCTATATCCCCAGCACATTAATGCATATTTCTAAGTGAAAGAAACCAGTCTGAATGATTGGCTCTAGGATTCCAACTATTTTGGAAAAGGCAAAATTATGGTACCAATAATAAAATAAGTCCAGGGGTTCTGGGAGAGAA
The DNA here is from genome assembly GCA_020662805.1 of Glaucomys volans. Taxonomy (NCBI): domain Eukaryota; kingdom Metazoa; phylum Chordata; class Mammalia; order Rodentia; family Sciuridae; genus Glaucomys; species Glaucomys volans. The sequence continues at coordinate 435,061 of JAJEJO010003915.1, forward strand.
AGGGAATGATAAACAAATGGGTGGAGCACAGGGGATTTTTAGGGCAGTGTAGCAGTGTCATATAATAGGATGTGTAACGTTCATTTATCAAAACCCTTAACACAAAGTGAAGGCTAATGTAAACTATAGTACTACATATTTCTTTTATAGGATTTTGGTTTAAAATGATGTATTATATTGGTTGACCAATTCTAACAAATGTACCACATTAATGCATGATGTGTAATAATGGGTAAACTGTGTGAAGGGGTAGTATATGAAAACTATACTTTTGTTCCATTTCTCTGCTCTAGAAAGCAGTCTATGAATCTTTTTAAAGTGGATATGTCTTGGGAGTTGGACTGGGAATGTGTAGAAGTGGGCAAGAGGCTGCCATCTCTCAAGGTGTATATATTATTTTGTTTCATTAAAAAAAAAAAAAAAGGACCAAGCCAGGCACAGTGGTGCCTGCCTGTAATCCCACAACTCAGGAGCCTGAGGTAGGAGGATTGCAAGTTCAAGGTCAGCCTCAGCAATTTAGCAAGACACTGTCTCAAAATGAAAAATAAAAACCAAAAGGGGTTGGGATGTAGCTCACCATCAAGCACTGGATTGAACCCAGTACCAAAAATAAAAAAGAAATTTTAAAAAGTACCAGGATTCTTCCTCCCATCTCAAAATGTGTATTTTGTCTTAATTTTTAAGTTGAACAGTTATTTCTAATGATGTTAATTCTTTAAAGTACTTTTTCACTTAAACTAAAATGTGGTTTAATGACTTACATATAAAATATTGTTACATAGTTCTTCCTTATATTTTTATTGATAAAATTACTCCTAACTTTACTATGTAACACTAATTTAAATTAAATTAAATGCACAGAATTAGAAACAGATGGTAGTTCACCATTTCAGATATATTTGTAATATTCTATAAACTACATAAACTCAGAAAATATGACATTTTATAATTAATGTATAAAAGCTCATTTTACATTTATAAACCTCAAATGACTGAGGGGGAAAACTTTCTATACTCATTAAAAAAATTAATCTAGATCATGTTTCAATATGCCACATGGATATTACATGTCACCAAACCATTTTTTTCACTATAGAAAGACTTGGAGAAGATTTATTGAACACTGCTCACAAAGTAAGTTTAAATTAAGTTTTAATACATTGGATGCAGATTCCTATTGGATAAATGCTTGAAGCAGACAAGTTAATTTCTCACATATGGGAACGAGACTTTAACAGATTGTTCACAATATTTTGTGCACTGTTGTTCCTCCTTTCCTCTGAATTACCTACTGTCTGTGTGTGAAATGAAATGTTAAGTTACCCCACAGGTGTGCACTGACAATCAATGAGAGCAAAGACACTCTCCTTTGTGCATTATCTCTCACCTTGGTGCACATGTCTTCAACTGTACCAGGCAAAGCTTTTGGTGAGTACATTGAGTCCAGGGAATCCCTATGATATTTTAAAGTGTTTGAGTTGGGAACTAGAGGATTTATCACAGATCTCATCAACTTTTCAAGCAAGGAGAAGCTATGCTTATTACTTGCCCCAAAACCTGAAGAGATGACTGAGAATGGAAGAATCCAGCTGGTGGGAACAATGAGAGACCTTAGGCTGAAAGACCATTGGAATCTGTGTTAAACCCAAAACATGGTCCTAGAATAATATAGGATGTGGTGACCACAGCTGTTTAAAAGATATCATAGGTGACAATTTAAGCTGCACAGGTCAGTCCAAATATGTGAAAATTTTTGAAGAATGAGACCTAGGAATTGCTTCAAGAACAAAACCTTTTTAGTTTTTTAGAGGCGCCACAGACATCATTATGAGCAGTGATCATAATCTAGAATTATGACTCTTTTGAAATACTAAGTTTCTATGTTTGGTTGGAAGAGAGGAGTACATCAATTAAGGATAATGCTGCTTCACTGATAAAGATATGTTAATGATGGAAACACTCCCTGAAATAAAAATATTTTGATAGTCTCTAGCGTTTCTTGGATTTTATTCCATAAAACTCATAGATGAAGACATTCCCATGAAATATACTCCCATGCGTGGACCTGGGTTTAGGTAATTTTAGCTACCAAACCATTTTTTTAATGTAAGTTATGAAGATCATAAGTATCTAATGGGACCCTGAGAAACTAGTATGAAAAATTAGTTAAAAAAGGAAACAATAATTATAAAATAAAACCTTAAGAGTAGCTCACTTAACTGACACCTCAATAAGCAGTATTCCAGTCCAATCAAAATAACTTCCAGAAAATACACTTTTAGTCCAGCATGTTTCAAAATGTTTAATGGAATTATACTTCCCATAAAGTGAGGTAGGTTAAGCGGTAAGTTCAGCAGTAATTTTACAAAGACAAATCACTGCTAGCACAAAGTTTTCTATTTCCTTTTCTTTCTTTTTTTTTAAACAGAGGTTAATGCAAGCTCTTTCAGAGGTGCAAAGGAAAAGAAACTATGTAATCCCTCCTTTTACAGAAGAGGAAACAGAGTCCCAGAAATTTTCATACCAATTCCAGGGCTCTTTTGCACAGTATCTCACTATACTTCTCTGTTCTATTCAAACCACTAATGAACACATTAAAAATCTATCATTTTGAATTATACTTTTAAGAATCAATTAAATCCGCACAGGTAATGTAAAATGGGCACAGGGTTGAAGTGTCTTCCTGTATCATCACTTTATTAATGAAGCATGACTTTTGTTGAGCAAGACAAGCTGGGTCAAGCATTTGAAGATGCTATTGAAGTACTAAGGTGGCATTCAATTGGAGATCTTCAATACTCCCCAGATTACAAAAGTTACCTGACTTTCATTAACCATTGTCCTCACATCAGAAGAAATTCCAGCTACTATGGAGTATTTCCTACAGAGGAACCTGTCTATAGTTGGAGAACTGTAATAAACAGTGCTGCAGACTTCTATTTTGACGGAAATATTCATCAACCTCTGCAGAACATAACTGAAAACCAGATGGTAGAACCTGCTGTCTTCCAGCAGAAGGGAGGAAAGGGCAGGAAGAAGCTCAGGCTGTTTGAATACCTTCACGCGTACCTGTGCAATCCTGAGATAGCATCTTGTACTCAACAGGTAGATAAAACCAAAGGCATCTTTCAGTTTGTATCAAAAAACAAAGAAAAACTTGCTGAACTTTGGGGGAAAAGAAAAGGCAATCAGAAGACCATGACCTACCAGAAAATGGCCAGAGCCCTGAGGAATTACGGAAGAACTGGGGAAATCACCAAAATCCGGAGAAAGCTCATCTACCAACTCTGTGAGGCCATTCTGCAAAAACTCTCTCTACCTTATTTCTCGGGTAAAGAGATCTTCTACTCACAATCTGTTCAACCTGATCAAGAATATCTCAGTTTAAATAATTGGACCGCCAATTTCAACTATGCGTACGCCAATTACCATGAGCTAAGTTACTCTGATTGCTAAGTATATTCTCTCATTTCCCCATTGCCTGGCATCAGGAAACCCTATAAGCCTCAGGATTTTTCTCTTAAAGCAGTTGGCCCTCCATATCCACAGGTTCCACATTCATGCCTTCAACCAACCATGGATGGAAAATATTTGAAAAAACCAGTTGTTTCTGTACTTTACATGTACAAACTTATTTTCTTGTTATTTTTTCCCAAATGATACATAACTATTTAGGTAGCATTTATTTTATATTGGTATTATTAGTACTCCAGAGATGATCTGAAGTATTTGAGTGGATGTTCCTAACTTTTAATCAAATACTATCCCATTTTTTTTCTTTTTTTTTTGTGGTGCTGGGGATTGAACCCAGGGCCTTGTGCTTGCAAGGCAAGCATTCTATCAACTGAGCTATATCCCCAACCCCTCAAAACTACTCTTAAGAGTTCATCTTACTCCAGTCACAATGGCAATTATCAAGAATATAAGCAACAATAAATATTGGTGAGGATGTCGGGGAAAATGTACACTCATATGTTGCTGGTGGGACTGCAAATTGGTGCGATCACTTTGGAAAGCAGAGTGGAGATTCCTAAGAAAACTTGAAATGGAACCACCATTTGACCTAGCTGTCCCACTCCTCGGTTAATACCCAAAGGACTTAAAATCAGCATATCACAGTAATGCAGCCACATCAATGTTTATAGCAGTTCAATTCAGAATAGCTAGACTATGGAACCAACCTAGATGCCCTTCAATGGATGAATGGATAAAGAAAATGTGGTACATATACACAGTGGAATATTAGCCTTAAAGAAGAATGTGTGGGGGGAAAAGGCACACTTTTACATTGCTGGTAGAGTTGCAAATTTGTACAGCCATTCTGGAAAGCAGTGTGAAAATTCCTCAGAAAACTTGGAATGAACCTGCCTTTTGAGCCAGTTATCCCACTCTGGTTTATACCGAAAGGACTTAAAATTAGCATACCACAGTAACCCAGCCACATCAATGTTTATAGTAGCTCAATTCACAACAGCTAGACTGTGGAACCAACCTAGATGCCTTTCAACAGATGAATGGATAAAGAAGCTGTCATACACACACATACACACACACACACACACACACACACACACACAATGGAATACTACTCAGCCATAAAGAAGAATAATATGGCATTTGCAGACAAATGGATGGAATTGGAGATTATCATGCTAAGTGAAATAAGCCAATCCCCCAAAACCAAAGGCTGAATATTTTCCCTGACAAGTGGATGATGATATAGAATCTGGTTGGGGGGGGGGGGGAGAATGGAGGAACTTTAGATTATGTAGAGGGAAATGAGAGGGGGATGGGGCAGCAATATGAAAAGTGGTGGAATGAGACAGACATCATTACCCTATGTGCATGTATGATTAACAAGAATGATATGAATTCACATCATGCACAACCAAATGAAATGAAAGAAATGAAAATTTGCACCCCATACAATGAATCAAAATGCAGTCTGTAAAAATAAAAAAATAAAAATAAATAAAATGTTAAAAAAATCAATTAAAGTAGAAAAAAATGGGGGTACTTGGAAACAATTTATTACTGCCACTAAATCTCTCTTGCATATATAGAGGTTTGTGTGGAGTAAAGATAATTTAGCTGCAGATACTTAAGTAGAGAAATTACTGGATATGTTTAATTTCTGCTGAATTGAACAAACTGTTTCCTTTATCAATAGTTAATAATATTTTATAAAATTACATTGTCCACAGTATTTTTCTAGCTAACTTCCCAGTATAATTTGATTAATAGGAAAAGAATACCTATGTTTACAAGTCCTTTCCTTCTGAAAAGCTCAAGGATTTTCTCATCAATCCTTATAACCATCTCTGAGATAAATGGAGATGGGGGAGATGGATTTATGAATCCATAATCCATAAGAGTTCATAAATTCCACAAATTCTACTCAGCAAAATTTCCATCTAATTTCTCAATTTATGTGCACTTCATAATTTTATTTCTGAATCCACATAAGGTACCTAATTTTCTCATTACATTAGGATATGCTGGTTTGTACCCAAACTATTTTTGTCATTTGCTTAAGAAAACAAAAATTTCATAAAGTGTTTAGTAAGTAAAACAGAATAACATAAAAATGATGAATTTACTCTCCTAATATAAAACTGCCCTGTTCTGTCTACTGACCATAGTCCTACTTCAGCTAACAAATACAGACTAAAATATTTCGGAATCAGACACACTATTTTCTTAAATCTTTAATAATCAGAGATCAACACCCAGTCTCAGCTTCAACTTCCTCCTACTATCCATCTTGGTTCTTTTGTGCTAGGACTTTCTAGTAAACTTTGCTGATTGCTCAACCAGGAACCACCCTTGCCTTTTCATCTGTCAACAGAATCCTTCTTTTGTTAAGGCAACACTGTGCCTGAACAACTTTTGAGCCCCAGGAAATAAATTATGATTGATTAGCTTATTTTGGCAATTCTGATCCCCTCTGCCAGTGACTGGTCTAAGACCTGTTGCCTAGAACTGGCAAATGAGTTAAAGGAAGATGCCAGGGATTCTTAGAGCATAGCAAGAGAAACAGGCTTTTTTGCCCCAATACCAAACAATTTCTTTGTACTTCGGAGGCTATCAGGATGAACCTGATACTTAGGAACTGAACTACTATCTTGAGACCAAGAGAGGAAGACCAAGAGAATTTCCATGATCCTGACATTGTACCCAGACATAACTGAGTCTAAGAACTTCTTTTTATCTGAAATAAATGTCATGTTTGTCTAAGTCACTGAGGGTCAAATATTCTGTTCCTTAAAGTTGAAAATATCATAATTAATGCACCTATTGTTACTTCTGTAATCTCATGTAGTCTTCACAACAGCCCAATGAAAATTACTCACTTTTGCTTTTTTGCTTATTTTTATGAATTAGAAAACTAAGGATTAGTAAAGTTACAAGTTAACCGTAACAAACTTAAAATTTGAATCTAGATCTGACACTGAACTTCACTTTTTTTTTTTTTTCCTTTTATGATACTGGGGATTGAACACAGGGACACTCTAACGCTCTACCACTGAGCTATAGTCACAGCCTTTTTATTTTGAGAGAGTCTTGCTCAACTGCTCACGTTGGCCTTGAACTTGCCATCCTCCTGCTTCAGACTCCTGAGTAGCTGAGATTGCAAGCATGCACCAATGTACCTCACTCCTCACGTTCTTTTTAAAAATATAAAATTCCATTTTTTCCTTATTTACAGCTCATGTTTTTAAAAAAAACACTAGTAAGTTGTGTTATTCGCTATCAGAATGTGAGGAGAGCTAAGGAATATCAATTATTCTTATTACCTTGCCATAAGGATCTAAAATCTTCAATTCTATTTTGTATTTAAGTTATATGGGGAAAAAGATAAAAATATATATGTCTATATTAAGTCCCAGAATATATAGTATAATGGCAAAAATCCCATTTAAAAAAATGAGATGAAGGGCTGGGGCTGTAGCAAAGTGCAGAGCATTTGCCTAGCACATGTGAGGCTGGGTTTGATCCTTAGCACCATGTAAAAATAAACAAATAAAATAAAGGCAATGCTGTCCATCTACAACTACAAATTTTTTTTCTTTTTTCTTTTTTCTTTTTTTTGCAGTGCTGGGGATTGAATCCAGGGCCTGTGCTTACGAGGCAAGCACTCTACCAACTGAGCTATATCCCCAGGCCCCACAAAATTTTTTTAATAAAATAAAGTGAGATGGAGTCTAAGTGTAATAGTCAATTTTTAAAGAAGTAAAAAATATGAAGTGAACCACAACTATTTCTAAGCTGAAAGAATAAACTTCCTTATTTCAAATGATCCCATTAACCAAGTATTTGTCAATAAAGAAACCACGAAGTTAACACTTCCTCAATTCTCATCTCTTCATAGAAACTGATTCAGCATAAATCTTGGCACCAAAAAAAGAATCAGCAAGGTCATTTTTTACATAGAAACTTATTAGAACTAGAAACTTTAAAGTTATTTATGTTTTCTCAAGCACAAATTTACACACAGAATACTGCCTTTATTAATTTCTAATTATTACAAAATGGACGTGAGCTGATACATGCAACTTACCTTCCCACATGCTCTGCAATGATGCCTCCTCTTGGTGAATGTAAACCGGGCTTCACACTTCATGCAATTTGGAGCCTGGGAATCTGGTACCCATACTGGAGCCACCTCCCCCAGAGTGGTAAATGGCTTTCTGGCAGAAATTCCAAACTGACCAGCTCTGAGATCATTATCTGGGCTATCTGGAGCTAATGCAAGGCACGGTCTACTGGAGATCTCAGCCTCATAACTTTCTAAATGTTCTCCATTTGTATCAGTGATAGAGATGCTTCCCAAAGATGCATTACATGCATTGGTTGCTGAGTTTTCCCCTAATTTTGCTTTCCCAAGAATATCATTTTTGTTTTTAATATTATTTCCACTGTTTGCAGGAAGCTCATTTTGTAAATGCTCTGATAATGGCTTTGGAATTTGAAGTTTAAGATTAGAAGGTTGCTTGGGTCTTGCACCACCAAAAGGAACACTGACAGATTGCAAGTTTGCTACTATCTTGGGGGAAGATTGTCCAAGCAATGATGGAACTTGACTACAGAAATTTTGTAAATAATTTTTCTTCATTAGGTCACCAGTGCTGTTTAAAAGTAGTCCACTCCCTTCTGTGGCCTCATTTCCTCTCTGTTCATAAATATTTGAGTAGCATTCTGACTTGCTCTCCTCTATTTCTTTTTCTTCTGTTACTGAATCTTCTTTGGAGGGTAAAGTCTTTGGAACAAAAGAAACAACGGGGCTCTGCATTCCATAGGAATCACAACCATTAGAGAGAGAATTTGCTGCTGGTGTATCTCTAACCGTGGAGAAATCACATCCTTCACCCTCATTCATGCAAGTTCCTTGTATATCTATACCTGCATCTACTGTTCCAACACACTCTTCTGCACCATCAACATTAGTGGCCTCAGGCTGACTAATCTGTAAAAACTTTTCATTTTCTTCATTTACTTGGGTATCATTCATTTCATGTAGTTTAGTCAATTTCCAATTTGTCATCTCCTGAGAGTCAGAGAAATGCTCTGTCATATTAAGAAATTCTGTAGTGCCAAGAATTTCTTCATGTTCATAACCTTCATTTTCATCAGCCCTAACTTTAGTAGGCACAAGGCAATCTGAAAACTGTTCACAGTTATTATCTCTTCCAGACCCATTAGGAATGTCTAGTTTGAGACACAAAGCTAAATCAGACCTGAGGGATTCTTCAGTTGGTTTCTCCTCTGTTGGCTCTTTTTTTGTCAAAATCTCCTCACTCAAGTGGGAAAAAGGGTTTGGACTCCCTAGATCTGTCCTAGGAGAGCTGTTTTTCTCTGTGAGGTCTTCGTCTGGTATACAGTTCTCTTGCTTTTTAACATCAGGATCTCCACCTATTCCCTGGGAGATTTCCGACTCAACTGTTAAACTTGTAACCACAGGCATGGAGGGATCTCTACTTTTATTTTCATCATCCTTTAATTGTAAAGGGGAACAGATATTAGCTAGATTATCAGATGAAGTAGTACATAGATGGTTAACAGAGTCCTCCTCTGTTTCTGGTCTATCCAATGGATCCATTTGTTTTTCAGAGTTTATATCTTTTTCAGTAGACCCATTCATACTAATACTAAATTGATCAGATTGTCTATTTTCATTATCCAGTGAACAGCTAAAAGAATCCATGAGGGATTGACTATTATAATCATTACAATCCTGTAAATCGCTTTGTAATGTTCTTTTATCACAATTATGCATGACAGCTACCACAAGAACATTCTTCTCATCTGGTAGACAAGTTAGGTTTCCACATTTCTTATCTCCCACTTCAACAGCAATGCATTGATCGTCCTGGTTATAGTTTCTCTTAATTAACTGATCCTCTGCAATGGCATTTTCATCAATCCACATTGTGGCAATCTCTGGATTCAGACTACAGTCTTGTCCATTAGCATAATGATCTTCTCCTTCCCTGGTCAGGGGAGATGAATGAGCCAGAGAGAAGATTTTTAGCTGTGATTGTGATTCACTAGAAATTGCAGGTTCATTCACACTGGCCAATGCAGAGTTAAATGATAGTTGGTGAGAAGAGGGATCTAGAATCTTATTCCACTTTGTGTCCAATAAAGTAGGAGAAATTGTTTCATCTGAAAAAAAAAATAAGTAGTTGCAATAAGTTCACTGGTAATACTGAAAAGCTACTAGGGCTAAGTTAATCAACATTTCCAATATACTCTGAAAATAAAACATTCCGAGGATATTTGAAAACAAAATATTTCTAGACTATAAAGGTATCTAATTTTTTGCAGGAATAAGAAAATATATTTAAGACAATTCCCTATAATTATATGTCATCAAATGATAATATCTGAGAACTTTCAAACAACAAAAGAATTCTATGTTAATCTAATAACATTAAACTGACTCTCATACCCAAGAAAAGGGAAAGTAACCTTGAATTGCCTGTGCATATAAGGCTGGGCACAGACTAAAAATCTAAGATGGGAGGAAAAAACAGAAAAGTAGTAAGAATAGAGTAATTTAATGGGAAAGAAAATGAACAAATTTTTCTACAGAGACTGCATGCTCGATAATCTATATTGTGATTGGGATGTGGGTTATATGGTTATCTCCAGTTGTCAAAACTGTGTAGTTAGCCAGACATGGATCTTACTCCTAATTACTGGGGATGCTGAGATGGGAGGCTCTCCAACGCCCCCAAGTTCAAAACCAGCCTGGGCAATTTAGCAAGACCCTGTTTCAAACAAAGCAAAGGGAGAGAAAAAAACAAAACAAAACAAAACAAAACTGTGCAGTTAAGATCTATGTATTTTAGTGAATATAAAGTTTACCTTTATAAAACTGTAATAAAGGGCTGGGGATGTAGCTCAGTGACAGAGAGCTTGCCCTGCATGTATAAGCCCTGGGCTCAATTCCTCAGCATAGGAAGGAAAGAAGGGAGGGAGGGAGGAAAGAAAGAGGAAGGAAGGAAAGAAGGAAGGAAGGAAGGAAGGAAGGAAGGCAGGCAGGCAGAAGAAAGAACTGTAGGAAAAAAACAAGAAACAGGAAGTGAGGAACAGATAAAGGTATAAAAGACATAAAACTGGCAGCAGGTAGGAGATGGATGCACTGAGGTTTATTATACTATTATCTAATTTGTATATATTTAAAATGTGCCTATTATTTTTTTTGAAAGTTTGCTACACTATGTGAAATTCTGCTTAAAACCATATCACAGTACATTATTAATTAGGTTCATACTTACATTGTCTGAGGACACTTAGCAAAAAGATGCTTACCTAATTAAATCAATTTACTTATATATTATCAATTAGAATGATTTCATTAACATTTGTTTACTTTTTAATAAATCAAGCTATAGTGCTATTGTCTATGTCTAAGTTAGAAAAATAAGAAATAATGCACTTAGTGCCTTTTCCTACTTTCTTCTTCCAGTAATTCATAATCATGGTACTGAAATTATGCAGATATATTTGTATCAATCTTCAGTGTACCCTTAGCACCTTGTTCATTATTTACTACATAGTAATGCAATGGCTTATTTACCTCCTTTTATCCACTGAATGATTTCTGAAGGCAGAAATCATTTCATTCCATCAGTGTAAGTCCTCACTTTGCATAGTGCCTAGTACATAGTAGACATACAATAGATATATGGTGAGTGAAGGACTAGGCTGTGGAATAAGACGATTTAAATGACAGCTCATTCCTCTATGAAGTATATAATCTAGTTAGGAAAATGAGAAATACATATAATACACATGAATATATAAATAGCAATATAGATTAGCCTACATATTTGAAAACTATTATGTAGGAACAGAAAATAAATTCAGAGCAGAAAGACTTTTTGGGGGGTAGGTACTGGGGTTTGAACTCAGGGGCACTTGCCCACTAAGTCACATCCCCAGTCCTATTTTGTATTTTATTTAGAGACAAGGTCTCACTGAGTTGCTTAGCACCTTGCTGTTGCTGAGGCTGACTTTGAACTCACAATCCTGCCTCAGACTCCTGAGTCACTGTGATTACAGGGGTGCACCACTGCACCCAGCTATACAGACACTTTTCCAGGATAAGGTAAGTGAGCTTGAGTTCACGGAGACAGAAGGAACTGGACTAAGTTAGAGAAAGTTTTAAGATTGGAAAAGGAGGCATTTACAAATAGGGAATAAGGAAAAGCATGGCCTCAATCTTTTATATATAAACATATATAGGGCTGGGGATATAGCTCAGCTGGTAGAGTTCTTACCTTGTAAGCACAACGCCCTGAGTTCAATCCCCAGCACCGCAAAAAATAAATAAATAAATAAATAAACAAACATATATAGATACATATGTGTATCTATATATACACACACACATTTTAGTTGTTCATGGACCTTTATTTTATTCATTTATTTATATGCAGTGATGAGAATCGAACCCAGTGCCTCACACATGCTAGGCAAGAGCTTAACCACTGAGCCATAAACCCAGCCTCATGACCTCAATCTTAAAAAGAACAATTAGTAAATCCGTTTGGGGTAAGAAAATAATTAGCATAAGAAAACAGTGAAATGAAGCTACAAAGAAGCCATAAAACATCCAATTGCATAAAGAATGGTCCTAGTATCCTCTGAGTTACTAAGTCCAAAGTTTAAATCTAAATTTAGGCTGGCAAAAATTCGAGATTCAGTAATTTGGATTTTCCTTTTTAAATAAGCCAGTACCTAAAATAAAAAAGAGATACTCTTCTATAAGAATATCTAATAATATTCAAACAGGAATGATGAGGTATTAAAATTTTCATCATTCAATCACCAACTACCTAGGCATAAAGTTAAGTACTAAGTGTAATCAACAGGACTTTGCGTAACATTTTCCATTTACAGAAGGAAATAAAGTAATACAAGCATATTCTCTAAGGTACCAGGTGACAGATGATAGTTTTTAATGCAACTGGTACTGAGAATCAAAAAACTAAATTCAAACGAAAGTAACACAGTTACAATCAAGAAGCAGACTTTAGAAATTCTACTTGTCTAAAGGAGTTATTTTTTGTAAGTAAGTGCTATATTTGATAACATATTTTTACAGATTCAAAATACAAAATATGCTGTAAAACAACTATACACAAAATATCTTACTAGTCTACAAAAGTCACAAAGAGACTAATGTTATGAACTAATGGTTTAGTCAATGATATTCTGGAAGTATAGTATTCACAGGATTAGGCATAATACTTATTTAGATATCTAGTGACTTAAATAACTAATACATAGAGAGTTAAACTGAAGAAAGTATTAAGAATATATTTCTATAAATGGTTGAAACTCAGAGGAAAATATACTTTCTGACTTGTTACAAAACTTGTTGATATGTTACAAAACCTACCTAGATCCAATAAAATCCCAAATCATCAGATTTCACATTCACAAGAATCAGAAAGAGCCTAAGGTTATGGGCTATGTTGGGTCATCAATGAGAAAATATGAGAAAAGTGAGCCATTCCAGGTAAATTTCCTCTTCCTTTTCCCTCCTTATATCTACAATCTCATATTCTATTGAGGGCTTATTCCATCACAGACACAAAATAATGAAATCAAAACTAATCTCTCTTCCCAACAGCTGTCAAAGAGTAACTCTGATAGTAACATGATAGTCACTGGCTATCATGAAGGTTTGAAGACCATTACTACAATCCAGGTCTTGAGACAGAAAAATATTACTTCATAAATTTGTTATATGGCATTTCTGTTAGATATAGAAAAAAGGGGGGGAGTGGGAAAGGTAAAATATTTAATTATGACTTATCCATTCAAGTCAACTTGAGAGGACAGTTTAGGGAAAAGGCTCCTCTAAATCTCAGGCAGACAATTCTAGACTGAGACTTGAGAATGTATAATTTAATTAACCATATTGGCAGTTACTAAAAAATGTAAATCTTTTAAAATTAGTTTTAAAATATATCTTTACCTTACTGGGCAATTGTTATGGTTTGGATATAAGGTGTCCCCCAAAAGCTCACGTGTGAGACAATGCAAGGTTTGGAGGAGAAATGATTAGATTATAGCCTTAACCTAATCGGTGGATTAATCCCTAAAGAATTAACTGAGTGGTAACTGGAGGCAGGTGGGGTGTGGCTGCAGGAAGTGGTTCATTGGGGTTGTGGCAATGGGGTATATATTTTGTATCTGGAGAGTGGAGTCTCTCTCTGCTTTCTGATCACAATGTGAGCAGCTTCCCTCTGCCACACTCTTCCTCCATGATGTTCTGCCTCACCTCAGGTCCTGAGGAATGGAGCTGGCCTTCTATGGACTAAGACCTCTGAAACCATGAGCCCTCAAATAAACTTTTCCTCCCATAAAACTGTTCTGGTCAGATCTTTTAGTCACAGCAGCAAAAATAGAGCTGAGAAGCTGACTAAAACAGCAATCAATATGGAAGAGTTTTTTTTTTTTTTTTTTTTTTTTGGCAGGGGATGGGTGGGTAACAGGGATTGAACTCAGGGGCACTTTGACCACTGAGTCACATCCCAAGCCCTATTTTGTATTTTATTTAGAATGGATCTCACTGAATTGCTTAGTGCCTCACTTTTGCTGAGGCTGGCTCTGAGCTCAGGATACTCCTGTCTCAGCCTCTTGAGCTGCTATGATTACAGGTGTGCACCACCATGCTGGGTAAGAGTTATTTTTCTTAACGCTGGAGATACGAGCACACATCCTAAAGCTTGTCTTGGCCATAAACTAATTGTATAGTGTAGGTAGAGCTCAGGCTTCAGTGTCATACTTCATGGATCCTACTCTTGCCACTTCATTTGTTAGCAAGGTAATTTTGAGGAAATTGCTTAACCTCTCTATGCCTCTATTCTCATTCATAAAATGGAAACTAGAACAATGTTGAATAGTAGTGGTGAAAGAGGGCATCCCTGCCTTGTTCCAGTTCTCAGGGGAAATGCTTTCAGTTTTTCTCCATTTAGAATGATGTTAGCTGTGGGCTTAGCATAGATAGCCTTCACAATGTTAAGGAATGCCCCCACTATCCCTATTTTTTCTAGTGTTTTGAGCATGAATGGGTGCTGTATTTTATCAAATGCTTTCTCTGCATCTATTGAAATAATCATGTGGTTCTTGACTTTAAGTCTGTTGATGTGGTGAATTACATTTATTGATTTCCGGATGTTGAACCAACCTTGCATCCCCAATTAGAATGTCTTTTATTAAGAACACAGGCAACAATAGGTGTTGGCGAGGATGTGGGGAAAAGGGTACACTCATTCATTGCTGGTGGGAGTGCAACTTGGTGCAGCCACTCTGGAAAGCAGTGTGGAGTTCCTTAGAAAACTTGGAATGGATCCACCATTTGACCCTGCTATCCCACTCCTTGGGCCATACCCAAAGGACTTAAAATCAGATTGCTACAGTGATGCAGCCACATTAATGTTCACAGCTGCTCAGTTCACAATAGCTAGATTATGGAATCAACCTAGATGCCCTTCAGTAGATGAATGGATAAAGAAACTGTGGTATATATACACAATGGAATATTACTCAGCTATAAAGAAGAATAAAATTATGGTATTTGTAGGTAAATGGATGATGTTGGAAACTCTTATGCTAAGTGAGATCAGCCAATCCCAAAAATCCAAAAGCCGAATGGTCTCACTGATAAATGAATGATGATGCATAATGCGGGGGGGAAGGGTGGCAAGAAGGGAGGAAGGATAGATAGCATGGAGGGAAGGGAGGGGTGGGGTCGGGGTGGGGGGGTAAAAATAATAACAGAAATTGTGACAGATACCATTGCCCTGTGTACATGCATGAACGCACAGATGGTGTGACTCTACTTTGTGTACAACCAGAGAAACAATAGCTGTACTCCATTTGTGTTCAATGAATCAATAAGTAAATAAAAAATAAATAAATAAATAAATATTAAAAATAATAAATAAATAAATAAATAAATAAATAAAATGGAAACTAGAAGACCTACTTTTATGGGATTGTTTTAAACATCAAATGATATGATCCGTGTAAGTATTTGGCACATAAAACTAAGAAATATTATTTCTTCCTCTGGATACTCTGTCATTATTGTCATTAAACCATCAGACTTGATTTTTTTTTTTAAAGTCCTTCATCTTTGCTGGGCAGTGGTGCAAACATATAATTTTAAATACTTAGGGCCTGGGGCAGAAGGATTGCAAGTTTGAGACCAACCGGGTTAATTTAGCAGGACCCTGTCTCACAACAAAATGTTTTAAAAAGGGATGGAGATGTAGCTCATGGTAGAGTGCTTGCCTATCATGCACAAGGGCCTGGGTTCAATTCCCAGTACCATCAAGAAAAGAAAAATTTAAAAAATTTTTTAAAAAGCGCTGCTTTCCCTTAGTTCCTTGCATTCTCTTTGTTCATATCATAAACCCAAACAAATTCACCAATGTAAATTCTTACCTTCGTTTTGTTCAAATTCATCTAACACCTTGTCCAGGTTGTAAGCTTCTGCTTGGAAGTAATTCTCCATCAGTGAGGAAACACCACTCAAGAGACTTGTTTAAACCTAAAAAGCAAATCGAATTTGTTTTACACTTTGCATTAGTAAACTATAACTTATAAATTTTAAATACACAAGGATAAAACTTCTTCTAAATCTATGTAGACACTGGCAAACAATAAAACCTCATCCCACCAGATATATTTTAAAATCTTTAAGTTAATAAATTCTAGAAATTTATAAGTTTATAATCATCAAAATATAGACAGCCCTCCATATCTCTGGGTTCTGCAACTATAAATTAAACCTATCATAGATGGAAAATATTTAGGAAAAAACCAACATCTGTACTGAACATGTACAGATATTCTTTTACATTATTCCCTAAAAAATACAGCATAACTACTATTTATCTAGCATTTACATTGAATTTGGTTTTATAAGTAAGCTTGAGATGATTTAAAGTATACAAGAGAATATGCATAGGTTATATGCAATAATATGCCACTTTATATAAGATATGTGGGCATCTCTTAACTTTGGTGTCTATAGGGGTCCTGGAACCAATCCACCATGACAACTATAGAACTAAACATAGAAGATATACTTGATTGGGGTTGGGGATTTAGCTCAGCGCCAGAGCGCTTGCCTAGCATGCACAAGGCCCTGGGTTCAGTCCAGCCCTGAAAAAAAAAAAAAAAAGAAAAAAAAACGAGAAGTTATATTTGATTGTTCAATAGAACTTGCTTCAAGGTTGAGGCAGGAGGATTATTAAAAAAAAAAAGAACTTGCTTCAGAAGAAAAATTTCAGGGCCTATTACAGTGGTTGCCACTTTTAATTCCAGTGACTTAGAAGGTTGAGGTGAGGCAGGAAGACCCCATATTCAAGACCAGTCTTGGCAACTGAGAGAGATCCTGTCTCTGAAAAAATAAAAAGGTCTGGAGGTATGAGTAAGTAAAGTACCCCTGGGTTCAATCTACAGTACAACAGAAAAAGAAAAAGAAAATTTTCAGATGTTAGGAAGGGAATCATTTGAGCCCTTTTTGTATTTTATTTAGAGACAGGATCTCACTGAGTTGCTTAGGACCTTGCTAAATTGCTGAGGCTGGCTTTGAACTCATAATCCTCCTGCCTCAGCCTCCGGAGTCACTGGGATTACAGGCGTGTGCTATTGCACAATTTTTCTGTGATTATTGAAAACACTGACCACAAACTGGAAGAATTTAGTGAGGCCCTAGGCAACTTAGTGAGACCCTGTCTTAAAATAATTTCTTTATAAGAGGGCTGGGGATGTGCTCAGTGGTCAAGCACTCCTGAGTTCAATACCTGGTACCTCCCCCCAAAAAGAGGTACAGTAACTAAAAGCCAAGTACTATATGATTCCACTGATATGAAATATCTACAATAGGTACATCCATAGAAACAGAAAATAGATTAATGGCTGGAGATATTAGAGGTAAAGAGGGAGTAACTGATAAGCAAAATTGAACTTTCCTTCTTGGGGTAATGAAAATGTTCTGAAATTAGTACTGATGGTTGTTTAACTTTGTGAATATATAAAAACCACTAAATTTAGCCTTTAAAACAGTGAATTTTATTTTATGTAAATTATATTTTAATTTTTAATAAAATGAAAACCAGCCTTGAATATCTTATATACTAGAAAGCAAGGAAGTACTCTAAGAATGACAGGGACGTGACAAAAGAACACAGATGCCAGCTTGAAAGAACTCCCACAGGTCAAACCAGAGACAATTTGAGCATCAAAACAACAATAGCAAAGAATTATAATCCACTGAATAAGGAAAACTCGAGTCTTTACAATATGAATAAATGAATCACAAGTGTGTTGAAAGAGAATTTACATAGTTTCAAAGCGCTTCTCCATCAAAAAATTTTATTCATTGCCAAAATAAAAAAGAGTAATGTCAGGCTCGGTGTGAGGGGCTTGTAATCCCCAGCCACTTGGGAAAATGAGGCAGTAGAATTGTGAGTTTGAGGCCAACCTGGGAAATATAGCAAGACCTGTCTCAAAAGTGGGGAGGGGGGGATGCATAACTAAAAATGCATAACCTGAATCCAGCCATGAGGAAATATCAAACAAACTCAAATTAAGAAACAATCTTAAAAATAACTGGTCTGTAATCTTCAAAAATGTCAGTCAAAGTCTGTAAACTTTTTTAGACTGAAGACTAAAAAGAAATGATAACTACATGTGATTCTAAACTAGATCTTCTTGATATAAAAAACATTATTTGGACAGCTAGCAAACTTGAATGAAGACCAAAGATTAGATGGTGGTAATGCATCAATGCTAATGGTTGCATTATGTTTGTGCAGCCAATGTCTGTCTGTAGGAAACTCACAGTAAGACATTCAGAACTCATGAGGCCTGCAGCTAACAACTTACTTTCATATGGGTCAAAGAAAAAATGTTCTCTGTACTATGTTTGCAACTTTTTTGTAAGCTTGAGATTGTTTGATTTTTTTTTCTTAAATTACACTAAAAATATGTGTCATATTTTTAATTTCCAGACCACTTTCTTTTTCTGATCCTTTCATGGCATCTTCATCTTCTCTTACCTCTCAAATGCAATTAACCACAGCTTGCTTTATTTTAACCACATCCTATTTTCAATATTACTTATTTCTTTCAAATTTCTCCTTTGTACTTAATGTGTTTTTGTCTCTGTCTTTCACATTGGAGGCTTTCCCCAAATGCCTACCTGAATAACAAATGAAGTACTAAAAGTCAATTGGAATCTCCATACTGCTCTACAGAGTGGCTACACCAATTTGCAACTCCACCAGCAATGTACAAGTGTGCCTTTTTCCCCACATCCATGCCAACGCTTGTTATTGCTTGTATTCCTGATAATAGCTATTCTAATTGGAGTTAGATGAAATCTTAGGGTGGTTTTAATTTGCATTTCTCTAATTACTAGAGATGATGAGCACTTTTTCATATATTTGTTAATTACCTATATATATCATCTTCTGTGAAGTGTCTGCCCAGTTCTTTAGCCCATTTATTGATTGGGCTCTTTGCATTTTGGTGTAAAGTTTTATAAGTTCTTTATAAATTTTGGAGCTATCCCACTCCTCAGCCTATACCCAAAGGACTTAAAATCAGCAAAGTATAGGGATGCAGCCACATCTATGTTCATAGCTGCTCAATTCGCAATAGCTAGATTGTGGAACCAACCTAGATGCCTGTCAATTGAAGAATGGATAAAGAAACTGTGGTATATATACACAATGGAATATTACTCAGCCATAAAGAAGAATAAAATTATGGCATTTGCTGGTAAATTGGTGAAGTTGGGGAATATCATGCTAAGTGAAATAAGCCAAGCCCAAAAAACCAAAGGCCGAATGTTTTCTCTGATCAGTGGATGCTGATACATAATGGGGGGCAGGGGGATTGTGGTTATGGGGGGGATAGGAAAGAATGGAGGAAGTATGGATGGTGTGGAGGAAATTGGGATGGGAGGGGATGGGGGAAGGAAAAATAGTAGACTGAGACAGACAGCATTACCCTATGTATATGTAAGATTATATGAACTGTGTGAATAAAAAAAATGATAATAATAAAAAAGAAAAAAAGTCAATTGGAAATTATGCATATGCAGCTTGTTCACTAAGCTTCTACTGTATAGTGATGGGGAACATGTCACTCATTAGGAGTCTGTCTGTCTCATTAGGAGTATTTTTCTGGACTCCAGAGTGGAATAATCTAATCTCCTATAAAAGGGTTCAGAGATCTAGTACCTGACAGCTACTTTCTGAACGAGTAGGAAGGGATAAATGGAAGGTCTCACCTTTCATTATATAGAATTTCCCATATTTTCCCTGACTTCATTATAGTGTCTCATGCCTGATATCTGTTCTGTTTGAGTTCTCCAAGTCTCAAGACTTGGTTTCTTTCTCTAAAGAAAAACCTGTGATTTACTGAGGACTTGGAAGTGAAGCAGTCTTCTCACTGCATAAGCTAGGGCTCTCATGGAAATTAATCCTTATGTCAGGATTCTTTGCTTGCCTTCTTATAAAAGCATCTCTCTCTTAATCAAAATTGAAGCTCATCAGGGCTGGAGATGTAGTTCATTGTTAAGAGTGCTTGCCTACCACCCACAAGGCCCTGGGTTCAATGCCCAGTACCACAAAACAGAAGCTCACTAAATATTCACACATGTATGTTTCAAAGCAGAATATAATCACTTAATTGAGTATAGTTTCTCCCTGAGGACCTCGTCATCTGGGTTTTCACTTCTAGGTCTCTTTTATTCTCTACTGAGCCATGGCCTTTTAGACATGCACTTCAGTCTTAGAGATCCCACTCTTACAGCACTGATCAGATTACTACTGCTTTTAAGTCTTCTTCATCGGTTATCCTTCTTTATGCCATATATTAATTACATAAAACATGTATACATTTGGGCATCAAATATTCTTGAGCACCTGCTACTTAACAATCATATTATATTCATGTTATATTTGTTAGATAACAATGATAAACAAGATAATGTACCTAACCTAAAGGAATACAATGTCTCATGGGGAGATGGATGAGTAAACTTAAAATATAAAGTAATGTGGCATGTACTACCTGATACATGCATTGCGTGCCATGGAACC
Organism: Glaucomys volans; assembly: GCA_020662805.1. Lineage (NCBI taxonomy): Eukaryota > Metazoa > Chordata > Mammalia > Rodentia > Sciuridae > Glaucomys > Glaucomys volans. The sequence continues at coordinate 455,709 of JAJEJO010003915.1, forward strand.
AAAGAAGAGATGAATCCAAATCAGACTGAGACAAGGCTGTATTATTTAGGAAACAACAGATTATTATATCAAATATTCCAAGAATTTTGGGTGGTTCAAATGAGAGAAGTTTATATCTCATAATAATCAAGGTCAATTCTTCCATATATGCAGCAACTCTATTCAGTACAGTGCATGGATCCATGTTCCTTTCACCTTGGATCTCCAGTATATACTGGGACAATACTATTAAGGTGCTAATTCTCTAGCAGAATACAGAAACACTGGATAAAGACTTGCTAGCAAAAAAAAAAGTCAGCTGAACTAAACAGAATTCCTTATCTCAGCATGGCACAATAACAGCTTAAGAAATGCATGTGGTTGGTGGGCCATACTGATTAGTGCTGCCCTAGGAAGTAGTTCTTTGATCTGCTTCATCAAAGTTGGGAGACAGCTGAATCTAGGTTGAGACAGAAAGGTTTCATTTTCTTTAAGAAAAAGAGTAGGCATAGTTAATCTATTTAAAACACAAACCTGGAAGTGGCACACATATCTTTGCTCATATTCCTTTGGTGAGTTTAGTCACACAGTCACATCAAGTTGCAAAGAAGGCTGAGTGAACTGTCACATTCCACGTGCAGCTACTATAGAAAAATGGATTTTAGTAGATTCAGACAGTCTTTGCTACTGTGGGTGGAAAACTTCCTAAACAAGCAGTGCTTCATGAAGAACAATATTTGGCCAGCTAAAGGACAAAAGGTCACTATATTCTCACACACCCATATGAGAAGCTAGGGAACAAAAAGTAGTTTGCCAACTGCAGACCCAGAAGTTTTAGTAGACAATGTCATTGTCAAATGCCTCTAGAGCTCCATCCTCAACTAAAGAGAAAAGAAGTTCAACTTCTTATCATACATAGTTTCTTATCCTATGCCCTTCCTCATAGTTTATACGGAAACACCAGAGAACTCAGCCAGACAATACACTACCAGTGGATAGCATGATTAGTTTCTCAAACCAGTCTCACTTGCACAACTTACTGCCAATCACTGCCCTGTAAAATATCATTTGACTTAAAAAAAATATATCTAGTCAGGAAAAAAAATCAGATTCCTACTTTAGAAAAATTAATGAAATACTCCAGTTTTCTACCGGAAATTATCACTTTTCACAACTAATATAAATATAAAGTAAAATAATATAATTAAATCCACAATTCTGTTTCCCTATTCCCAAATTAGTTTTATTGTTTAGTTCTTGTATAACGACTAAGTAACATAAATGACATTAATTGGGCAGGCATGCCACTATTTTCTCCTGACTTATTGCTCAAATCCATGTTCTTTTTCAAACCGAAATTATCTTTCTACAATCAAGGTAGCAGTAAACTGATACTGAAAGGGAGGAGCCAGCACTGTTAGAGAAATTGGTGTTGTGACATAATTTAAAAGCAATTTAAAAATACTCTATTTCTCTGGATTAATGTTAAATCTTTTTGAAAAACTCTACTGCTGATTTAAGATACAATGTTATAAGTGGAGCAAGAAGCAAAAATACATCAGCATTATTTTCTATAGATATAGTTGTTTTCTCAAGTCCAGTCTCAAAGAAAAATAAGACCACTGGTTTTCTTACCTTTTTCTCCTTATGCATGTGATAAAGGACAGACTTCTCTGTGCTTATTCATGATGCTTGCCAGTCTTGCTGATTCAGTGTGGTCTGTTGGATCCTAAAGGAAAAACAGATTGCTCATTACATTTGCTAAAACAATAAGTCAGCAACACACAAATCTACTGTCTTAGAAGGCCAAAAGTTGAAAGTGTAAAGGAAGAGTTAAGAATTTCTGCACATTTCTTTTCAATGGATAATGTATAAACATCAATTGCAGGCACTTTCTACCTAATGACTTTAACTATATTAATTTATAAAAATACCATTTACTTTAAGCACAACAGATCCTCCAAAAATCCAAAGGTAAGAAACTGCTGCTTCATGAGAATATCCTCTGGTATGATTTTTTTTTCCTATACATCCAGAATTTTTTAATTGTTTCAAAAGCTTCCTGTTGGGATTTTTATTGCCAAATAACTGTTCTTCTTCCAAATGGATTCTTTTTGGATTATAGTCATCATCCACTACTTTATAAAAGGAATGGATCTATTAGTCTAATATTAACCTTCCCTGTCAGTGGTATACAAAAGACAATGTTTCTTCAAATGTGATTCCCTTCTTCTGAATGAACATATGATAATATCTATGAAGTCAAAGTAGTCAACTTAAATGCCTCTATAGAGGTATTAGAGATAACATGAAATTCCCTTAGCCTTAAACAAGATTAGTAGTTGAAACTAATCAGAATAAAACTAAACTATCCTCTTGTCGGTACAGAAAGTTCAATAAATAGCATTTTCAGAAAAGATATCTCAGAGATAAACTAATGAACACGACTTAAAAGATAAACACCACTTTAAAGATAAACTGAGGCACCAGAAGAAATTTCCTAATATTACAGATATTTCATTTTCTGATATGGAAATGATGTGATTACTAAAAAATTAGAGTGTAAGAAAATATAAATAAAATTCATGTATCCAGAGACCAATGAATAAAAATCACTGGTGATGGGTTGGGATTGTGGCTCGGTGGCAAAGGCCTTGCCTAGCATGTGTGAAGCCCTGGGTTCAATTCTTAGCAGCACATAAAAAGATAAATAAAGGTACTGTGTTTACCACAACTAAAAAAATATTTTTAAAAATCACTGGTGTGCCAGGTGCAGCAGTGTATGCCTATAATCTCAGCAGCTTGGAGGCTGAGACAGGAGGATCGAGAGTTCAAAACCAGCCTCAGCAAAAGGTAAGGCACTAAGCAACTCAGTGAGACTCTGGCTCTCAAAAGTACACAAAATAGGGCTGGGAATGTGGCTCAGTGGCTGAGTGCCCCTGAGTTCAATTCCCAGTGCCAAAATTAAAAAAAAAAAAAAAAAACCACTGGTGAAAGATATTATCTCTTCAAAAACTTGAAAAATATGTACATGGTATGATATACTCTAAATGAGAAGAGTTATTGATGCTAAGAAACAAACTATCAAATAAATGATTAAATCATATCAGAAGTATGAAAGGGCAGTATGGGGTAAAGTATCAAGGTCAAAATGAAAATGATGCAAAAGTAAGGTTCCTCCATTTAATGTCTAGCTAATTGAAAGTCTTCTTTTAAAATAAATTTTAAATAAATAAGATTAATTCTACAGATTTAATATCAAATCCTGTGTATCCATCTATATTTATTACTTTTATTATTTTTTTAATGTATGAGGCAATCCCAGTAATGTAATGGTTAATTTTATGTGGGTACAAAAGTTAATTTTATGTGTCAACTTGATTGGAACAGAGGGTGCCCAGATTAAACACTATTTCTGGGTGTGTCTGTGAGGGTGGATGCAATTAGTATTTGAACTGGTGGACTGAGTAAAGCAGAATGCTCTCCACAGTATGAGTGAGTCTTATCCAATTCATTGAGGACCTAAATAAAACAAAGTAGAAGAAAGAGTAGAATTCCTTATTAATTCTCATTCATTGCGTGTTTGTGTGTGTGTGTGTTGTTATGGGGTGTGGTAGTGGTGTTTAGTCTTCTCCTAATCTTCTCCTGTTCTCAATCTAGGACTTACAATATTGTTCCTATTGGTTGCTCCGTAAGTCAGGACTCGAAAAGAGGATAATCTGATTCTCTGGGAAGCAGCTCTACTCCTCTTGGATCCCCTGCTCTTTACCACATCTGTCTACCTTGATCACCTGCAGTCTGCCAGCCTAGCGCTACATTTGAGTCAGATTGCTCACTGACCGCCGCCTATCATCCATCACTTGCCTGTCTGCCTGCCTCTGGCCTGCCCATCGCCTGCCTCTCACCTACTCATCGCCCACCAACCGAGGTTCACCTGCTAATCATCCACCAGTAGCCTGTGAAGCCTGCGGACCGTCAGTGGATCACCAGCTGCCTGCTGTTGCCTGGAAATTCACCATCACAGTACCCACGGTTTGGTTACACGTGGCTGCCGCCATTTTGGGAAAAAAACAAAAAAGCCAGGAGCTGCAGGACCACCAGCCCAACTGACAGCACCCTGCCTTCAGGACCCCCAGCTTGACTGACAGCACACCACCTCCAGGGGCCCAGCCTGACCATCTGCACCCCACACAGTCTCGGTGCCCACGCCCTGCACTGCAGCTCACCATTTGCCAACACGTTTAGAAACCAGTGCAGCCATTTTGGATTATCCACGAAAACTGTCATTAGGTGGGGCAAATCCCATTCTGAGACGCCCACTGGAGACTGGAAGCTCATTGTTAGGTAGCTCTCATGCTTCAGGCTACTAAAGACTGGGAGGTTTGAATAGGATATGATGGTTATAGTGTATATTTTTTTTCTCCTTTGTGATAGCTTTTAAACTTTTATTTCTATACTTTTCTTGCTCTCTACTTTCCTTTTGTTTACCTATTTCCTCAAGGGCTTTTTCTCACTCTTCCTATGATCTAGAATTTCTTCATACTCTTTTCTTACACTGTTAACAGTTACAGCCTACACCCCTCCCCACCCTCTTTGCCCTCCATTAGAAACTGGTGTCCTCATTGTAAATCAGTTATACTGTAGATAATAATAGAACTCATCCTCTCTGTTTATTATGACAATATTGTAACAATATTGTAACAAAAAGACTACTGTAACAATAGTCTTCATAGGGGCTATTTGGTTTACAACTGCATATTGTCTGTACTGGGTGTTGCTAATATTGATTTCCCCCCCTTAAAGAAGAGGTTTCAGAAAACTATAGGGTCACTAAGCCTATAGGGCAGAAACTACAATACCCTAGATCTGCATTGCTAGAGGGGAAGATACATGAACAACATGAAAAAACAAGGGAGGAAAGTGTTCCAAACAAACCAAGATTCTACACTAATAGAATCCAATGACAGCATAGTAGAAGAAATGCCAGAAAAGGAGTTCAGAATCTACATGATTAAAATGTTCAGAGAAGCAAATGATGAGTTAAGAGAGCAAGTGCAGTCAATGATTGACCATTCCAATAAGCAGCTGAAAGAGCAACTACAGGAAACAAAAGATCAACTCAACAAAGAGATAGAGATTCTGAAAAAGAACCAAACAGAAATCCCTGAAATGAAGGAAACAATAAACCAAATTAAACACTCAATGGAAAGCATCACTAACAGACTAGATCACTTAGAAGACAGAACCTTAGACAATGAAGACAAAATATTGAATCTTGAAAATAAAGTTGCCCAAACAGAGAAGATGGTAAGAGATCATGAACGGAACCTCCATGAACTATGGGATATCATGAAAAGACCAAATTTAAGAATTATTGGAGCTGGGCACGGTGGTGCACGCCTGTAATCCCAGCAACTCGGGAGGCTGAGGCAGGAGGATCTCGAGTTCAAAGCCAGCCTCAGCAACTTAGCGAGGCCCTGAGCAACTCAGTGAGACCCTGTCTCTAAATAAAATACAAAATAGGGCTGGGGATCTGGCTCAGTGGCCAAGTGCACCTGAGTTCAAAAAAAAAAAAAAAAAAGACTTATTGGGATTGAGGAAGGCACAGAGATACAAACCAAAGGAATGAACAATCTATTCAAAGAAATAATATCAGAAAATTTCCCAAACCTGAAGAATGAAATGGAAACTCAACTGCAGGAGGCTTACAGAACACCAAATGCACAAAATTACAGCAGATCCACACCAAGACACATTATAATGAAAATGCCTAATGTACAAAATAAAGATAGGATTTTAAAGCTGTGAGAGAAAAGAAACAGATTACATATAGGGGGAAACCAATACGAATATCAGCAGATTTCTCAGCCCAGACCCTAAAAGCTAGAAGGGCCTGGAACAATATATTTCAAGCTCTGAAAGAACATGGCTGCCAACCAAGAATCCTATATCCAGCAAAGCTAACCTTCAGATTTGAAGACGAAATAAAATCCTTCCATGACAAACAAAAGTTAAAGGAATTCACACATAGAAAGCCTGCACTACAGAACATTCTCAGCAAGATATTCCATGAGGAAGAAATGAACAACAACAATGTAAGTCATCAAAGGGGGGAACTATCCTAAAAGAAAATCCAATTGATAGAGAAACCAAGTCACATTAAAAACCAAATCTAAGCCAAAATGACTGGGAATAGAAATCATATCTCAATAATAACCCTGAAGTTAATGACCTAAATTCATCAATCAAAAGACATAGACTGGCAGACTGGATCAAAAAGAAAGACCCAACAATATGTTGCCTTCAAGAGGCTCATCTCATAGAAAAGGACATCCACAGACTAAAGGTGAAAGGATGGGAAAAAACCTATCATGCACACGGCCTTAGTAAAAAAGCAGGGGTTTCCATCCTTATATCAGATGAAGTGGACTTCAAGCCAAAGTTAGAAGGGATAAAGAAGGACATTACATACTGCTTAAGGGAACCATAAATCAAGACATAACGATCATAAATATTTATGCCCCAAACAATGGCCCATCCATGTACATCAAACAAATCCTTCTCAATTACAGGAATCAAATAGACCACAACACAATAATTCTGGGTGACTTTAACACACCACTGTCACCACTGGACAGATCTACCAAACAAAAACTAAACAGAGAAACTATAGAACTCAATAACACAATGAATGACTTAGACTTAACAGACATATATAGAATATTCCATCCATCAATGAGTGAATACACTTTCTTCTCAGCAGCACATGGCTCCTTCTCTAAAACAGACCATATGTTATGCCACAAAGCAGCCCTTAGTAAATGCAAAAAAGTAGAGATACTACCTTGTATTCTATCAGATCACAATGGAATGAAATTAGAAATCAATGACAAAAGAAAAAACAGAAACTACTCCAACACCTGGAGACTAAATAATATGCTATTGAATGAAGCATGGATAACAGAAAACATCAGGGAGGAGACAAAAACATTCTTAGAGGTAAATGAGAATGATGATACAACATATCAAAATCTATGGGACACTATGAAAGCAGTACTAAGAGGAAAATTCATTGCATTGAGTGCATTCAAGAAAAGAATAAAAAGTCAATAACTCAACGACCTAACCTTATATCTCAAAGCCCTAGAAAAAGAGGAACAGTTCATCACCAAAAGTAGTAGAAGACAGGAAATAATCAAAATCGGAGCTGAAATCAATGAAATTGAAACAAAAGAAACAATTCAAAAAATTGACAAAACAAAAAGTTGGTTCTTTGAAAAAGTAAACAAAATAGATAAACCCTTAGCCACACTAACAAAGAGAAGGAAAAAGAAAACTCAAGTTACTAAAATTTGTGATGAAAAAGGAAATATCACAACAGACACCACTGAAATTCAAAACATAATTAGAAGCTACTTTGAAAACCTATACTCCAATAAAATAGAAAATCTTGAAGACATCGACAAATTCCTAGAGACATATGATCCTCCCAAACTGAACCAGGAAGACATACACAATTTAAACAGATCAATTTCAAGCAATGAAACAGAAGAAGCCATCAAAAGCCTACCAACCAAGAAAAGCCCAGGACCAGATGGATTCTCAGCTGAGTTCTACAAGACCTTCAAAGAAGAACTTACACCAATACTCCTTAAAGTATTTAATGAAATAAAAAAAGAGGGAATCCTTCCAAATTCATTCTATGAAGCTAGCATCACTTTGATACCAAAACCAGACAAAGACACATCTAGAAAAGAAAACTTTAGGCCAATATCTCTGATGAATATAGATGCTAAAATCCTCAACAAAATTCTGGCAAATCGCTTACAAAAACATATTAAGAAGATAATGCACCCCGATCAAGTGGGGTTTATCCCAGGGATGCAAGGTTGGTTCAACATCCGGAAATCAATAAATGTAATTCATTACATCAATAGACTTAAGGTTAAGAATCATATGATTATTTCAATAGATGTTGAGAAAGCATTTGACAAAATGCAACACCCCTTCATGCTCAAAACATTAGAAAAAATAGGGATGGTAGGGACAAACCTGAACATTGTAAAGGCTATTTATGCTAAGCCCACTGCCAGCATCATTCTCAGTGGAGAAAAACTAAAAGCATTCCCTCTAAAAACTGGAACAAGACAGGGATGCCCACTGTCACCACTTCTATTCAACATTGTGCTGGAAATGCTAGCCAGAGCAATTAGACACACCACAGAAATTAAAGGTATAGGAATAGGAAAAGAAGAACTCAAGCTGTCACTATTTGCTGATGACATGATCCTATATTTAGAGGATCCAAAAAATTCCACCAGGAAACTTCTAGACCTAATTAATGAATTTAGCAAAATAGCAGGATATAAAATAAACACACATAAATCAAATGCATTTATCTACATAAGCAATGAATCATCTGAAAGTGAATTGAGGAAAACAACTCCATTCAAAATAGCCTCAAATAAAATAAAATATTTGGGAATCAATCTAACAAAAGAGGTGAAAAATCACTACAACAAAAACTACAGAACATTAAAGAAAGAAATTGAGGAAGACCTTAGAAGATGGAAAGATCTTCCATGTTCTTGGATAGGAAGAATCAATATAATCAAAATGGCCATACTTCCAAAGATGCTGTACAAATTTAACGCAATTCCAATAAAAATTCCTATGACATTCCTTACAGAAATAGAAAAAGCAATCATGAAATTCATATGGAAGAACAAAAGACCCAGAATAGCCAAAACAATCCTGTGCAGGAAGAATGACGCAGGAGGTATCACAATACCAGACCTTAAACTCTACTGTAGAGCAATAGTGATAAAAACAGCATGGTATTGGCACCAAAATAGACAGATAGATCAATGGTACAGAATAGAAGACCCAGAGACAAACCCACGTAAGTACAGTTATCTCATACTAGACAAAGGTGCCAAAAACATACAGTGGAGAAAAGATAGCCTCTTCAACAAATGGTGCTGGCAAAACTGGAAATCCATATGCAATAAAATGAAATTAAACCCCTATCTCTCACCCTGTACAAAACTCAACTCAAAATGGATCAAGGATCTAGGAATTAGACCTAAGACTCTTCACCAAATAGAAGAAATAGTAGGCCTGAATGTTCTTCATATTGGCTTAGGACCAGACTTTCTCAACAAGACCACCAGAGCACAAGAAATAAAAGGAAGAATCAATAAATGGGACGAGTGCAAACTAAAAAGCTTTCTCTCAGCAAAAGAAACAATCAAGAATGTGAAAAGAGAGCCTACAGAGTGGGGAAAAAATCTTTTCCACACACAATTCAGACAGAGCACTGATCTCCAAAATTTATAAAGAACTTACAAAACTGTACACAAAAAATGCAAAGAGCCCAATCAATAAATGGGCTAAGGAACTGGGCAGACACTTCACAGAAGAGGATATACAGGCTATTAACAAATATATGAAAAAGTGCTCATCATCACTAGTAATTAGAGAAATGCAAATTAGAACTACCCTAAGATTTCATCTAACTCCAATTAGAATGGCTATTATCAGGAATACAAGCAATAACAAATGTTGGTGTGGATGTGGGGAAAAAGGCACACTTGTACATTGCTGGTGGAGTTGCAAATTGGTGCAGCCCCTCTGGAAAGCAGTAAGGAGATTCCTCAAAAAACTTGAAATGGATCCACCATTTGACCCAGCTATCCCACTCCTCGGTTTATACCCAAAGGTCTCAAAATCAGCAAAGTATAGGGATGCAACCACATCTATGTTCATAGCTGCTCAATTCACAATAGCTAGATTGTGGAACCAACCTAGATGCCCTTCAATTGAAGAATGGATAAAGAAACTGTGGTATATATACACAATGGAATATTAGCCATAAAAAAGAATAAAATTATGGCATTTGCTGGTAAATGGGTGGAATTGGAGAATATCATGCTAAGTGAAATAAGCCAAGCCCAAAAAACCAAAGGCCGAATGTTTTCTCTGATCAGTGGATGCTGATACCTAACAGGGGTAGAGGGGGTGGGGTGGAGGGGTGGCAGGGATTATGGGGAGTATAGGAAAAAATGGAGGAAGTATGGATGGTGTGGAGGAAAATGGGACAGGAGTGGATGGGGACAGGAAAAATTGTAGACTGAGACAGTACTACCCTATGTAAATGTAAGATTATATGAACTGTGTGAAAAAAAATAAATTTAAAAAAAATATTGCTCCTGTTGTTTCTTTTAAGTTTTAGTGGGGTTTTAAGAAAGAAAGGAAGTAAGAGAGTGTATGCGTGTGTGTTCGTTCCATCCTATTTAATCATAAAAGTCTCCGTTCTTACCTTTGAAAAATAACATACAATGAACTATATGATTGCATTCTGCTATGGTTTGGATATGATTTGAGCATGTTCCCCAAAGGTTCATGTGTTAGAAGCTTGGTCCCCAGTGTGGCAACAGGGAATATAATGGAACCTTTAAGAGGCGGGGCCCTCTGAAACTATGAGTCAAAATCAACTTTTCTTCCAAGTTGTTCTTACTGGGCCTACTGTTCACAGCAATGCAAAGGTGATGAAAACACCATGTAACTTCCAAAGCTAGTCCCTTAAAGGTACCATATTTCATCACATAATCATCACCACAGCATAATCATTGCACCTTGTTTTTTCTCAGTTGAAAAACTGGTTTGTAACATTTCATTACGTAATTGTCACATGGTATAATTCTATGTGTCAGACCACTTAGAAAGTAAACAGAGCAGCAAAGTATTCTCAGCACATGTGCACTGTTAGTATATTTCCAAAAGTCAACTTATGGAGTTTAAGAGTGCTGCAGTACTAACAGTAAACACATCTTACATGAGTGGCACTGAGGACAGCATGTCAGATAACAAAATTAGTGATAGTGGCACAGAATCTTTCAACATATACATTAAATTTTATAAATCCATACTTCCCAACATTGTAGTAAAATTTCTTGACTGTAGTAAATATTTTGACTATTCTGCACAAATCAATAACAACTATAGGTTAACTTTTTCCCTTCAAACTAATTAAAATGTTCACTAAACTGTCATGAAGAAGAGATATGCATCAATTTTTACTGCTGAATTTTAACATATTCACTCCATGCATCCTAATGTTGCACCAAATACAATTTAGTAATAGATGATTTTTAAGTAATACCATCACATTTTTTTCCTAAGAAAAGTGTCATAGTTTGATTACATCCCACTTTTTTGCAGCCCAGTTACTATGCCAAAGAAAATACAAGAAGACACATGTTGGCGATTTGGCTCATGCCATAAGCAAGTCTTGAGATAACTCCAGCCCCAGCCATTGTCTGACTACAACTGTACAAAGACCCTATGAGAAAACCACTTAGCTGAGCCCAATTTCCAGAAGCAAAACAGATAACTGAATTGCTGTTTTAAATCATTACATTTTGGTATAATCATTACAAAGCAATTACATAGCAATAGACAAAAAGAATACCAAGTTATAAATTTGATACTCTTCAAATTAATATAAACATTTTAAAGAAAAGGGTAAAAACCATAAGAACGGGTACGAAAGAAGATACACTGATGGCAGACTTTCCTCTACTGAGCTACTTAGTTCTGACTCCAAATTTGCATTAAACCACTCAATAAAATTACCTTTGGGCCTCTGAGAGTACTGTTTAGGAAATAACTAATGTTATTCAAGCAAAAAGCTAGCTTTTCAAGCCGGGCATCACGCCTGTAATCCCAGCGACTTGGGAGGCTGAGGCAGGAGGATTGCGAGTTCAAAGCCAGCCTCAGCAACTTAGCAAGGCCCTAAGCAACTCAGTGAGACCCTGTCTCTAAATAAAATGTAAAATAGGGCTGGGGATGTGTTCAGTGGCTGAGTGTCCCTGAGGTCAATCCCTGGTACTAAAAAAAAAATAAAAATAAAAAGCTAGTTTTTCAAATTTTTCCTCCTACCATTCTAATAATAAATAAAATTTTCTAAAAAATGCATTCTTTTTCATCTCATTACTTTTCCAGTGCTAGTTTAATACTCCTTATAGGCTGGCACCCTGGAACTTGTCTAGCCTTCCCAGCTCCTTAATGAGCTTAATCATTATTCACCTGTCTCACCAACTCAAAAACCTGACTGTCATTCTAGATCTTCCCCATAACTTCTCTTATCTCTATATTCAATCTAACTCCTAAGCCTTTATCATTCTGCTTTTAAATCTTTCAAATCCACCCACCTCTCTACATTCCCACTGCCATATCACAGTTATTTGTAAGAATCTTAATAATCTCCCTGCCTTCCCATTTTGTATCCATCTATTCTCTATACAAATACAAAAAACAAATCTGCTTATATCTTTTTCATACTTAACACCATTCAGCAACCTACTACCTCTAGGATAAAGTCCACAGCTCCATAACATGCCTGAAAATGTTGTTTAATTTGGTTTCTGCTTACCTCTCTAGTTTGATGACTTCTCAAATTCTTACTCTATTCCCTACTCATCTTGATCAATGTGAATTTTCAATTCTGGATCTTGTCTATCTCCATTCCCCAAAACAAGCCTTAATGGCAACACATGCTTCAATATGGATAGATCTTGAAAAGATTTTGGGGCTGTGTTTGTGGCTGGCAGTACAGCACTTGCCTAGTATGTGTGAGGCACTGGGTTTGATCCTCAGCACCACATAAAAATAAATAAATAAATAAAATAAAGGTATTGTGTCCATCTGCAACTAAAAACATATATTAATAAAGCCAATCACTAACAACTACACATTGTATAGTTCCATTAGTATGAAACATTCAGAACAGGCAAAGACAGAAAGTAGGATAGTGATTGCCAGGGCCTGCAGAGAAGAGGAAATGGAAAATGTTAATAGGTACAGAATTTCTTTTTAGGGTGATAAAAATGTTCTGTAATTAGATAATGGAGATGGCATATAACACTAAATATATTGAAAACCAAGAAACATATACTTCAAAAGAATTAGTTTTATGGTATATGAACATATCTCAATAAAGGTTATGTTTAATACCAAGCAAATAAAAATCAAAAACAAAAACAAGCCTTCACATACATTATTAATTAGGCCTTAAGTGCTCTCCAACACTTTGTCGCTGCCACTCTTATTTGACTCTTAATTATTCTCCTCATGGTACCCTATACATCACTTCTTCCATGAAGCCCTTCTGATCTAGGTCTGGGATAGGTGCCTCTTTTTTCTATACTTTTTACTTCTATCATGACACTTACCTACTGATTAATGGTTTGTGTTTTTTTTTAACTGTATCTCTCCCCTTCTAGGCTACTAAGGTTTTGCAGGATAATCCTGCCTTTTTTATCATTATATCTCTCATACATGACACCATGTATACCAAAGCATAAGTGCTCACTAACTTCTTGTGATACAAACTGAAATAACTGAAGTGTTTGCTTTCAAAGTACTTTCACCTAGGAATTTTTCCATATAAAGCATACCAACAGTTATGCTGTGACTGCTAAAATGTCAATGTACTTATGATTTTGTACTTTATTAATGTTAACATAAAATTTAGGTTTGCATATCGAAGAATTCAAACTTAAATCATGTTTTATCAAGGTTTTTTTTTTTTTTGCTTTCTATCTATAATCGTAACTCCAGTAAAGTTCCTCTTAGTTTTATGACTTAACTTTAAATAAAGAAAAAGTATGGTTCAAAAGTACGAATACATCCCCAGCACTGCAAAAAAATAAAAATAAAAAAAAACTAAAAGTACCAATACAGGACTGGGGATATAGCTCAGTTGGTAGAGTGCCTGCTCACAAGCACAAGGCCCAGAGTTCAAATCCCCAGCACTGCAAGAAAAATAAATAAAAATTTTAAAAAAGTACCAATACAGAAATACATTATCTGACAAAACTGAGATTAGAATATCAATTCAACTATTACCAAAATGTAATATACCTGTTTGATGTTTAATCCAAAGGAATATTGTTAATGAATAGTCAGTAGGACTTGATGACTGGTTTGAGAATCTGCTGGTTTGAATTAATGCTCTAGTATTTAACAGTTGTTGCTACTTTTAGCAAGTTATTTAACCTAAGTCTCAATTCTTTATACTTTATATGAAAAATATACTTTGTAGAATATTTTTAATGATGCAGAAGAGCATTATATGAAGTACCTTGCACAGACCTGACACATTGTGCTCAATAAATGGTAACTATTATTATTCACCATCAAAAAGCAATTTGTGTGAGCCAGGCATGATGACTTGAGACTTGGGACTTGCAGGAGGACTGCAAATTTAAGATCAGCCTCAGTGACTTAGCAAGACCTTGTCTTAAGGCAAAAAAAAAAAAAAAAAAATTAAAAGGGCTGGAAGTACAGCTTAGTGGTAGAACACTCTTGGGTTCAATATCCAGAAAAAAAAAAAAAAAAAGGCAATTTGTGTGAAAGTATTAGAATAGAAATGCAAAGTGTGATTTTAACCCTGAAATCAACCATGGACCGATTTGTTAACAATTAATAATCCATCAGGGCCACTGGTCTTAAATGATCAATTGAAGTCTGAACAATGAAAGAGAAAGAGGAATAAAAAAGGTATCCTGACTGACATTCTGAAGTGGCTAAATTTGATCCTAAAAAGATGTTCTTTGATTATAAACGCTCTCACAGTAGCCGAAAAAAGAAATAAGATAACCTCTTATTTGAAAGGGCTTTATTTCTCTAGATTAAGACCAAAATACATGATGAGAGCAGGATCCGGGGAGTTAACATTGTTGTTACCCCACAGTCACACAGGACTTCAATTTCCAGGATATCTGGCATCTTTCACAAACATCAAATTCTTTGTTGAGAGCTACAAAGAACAAGGTGATCTCTTTTACCTAGCACAGAGAAAACAAAAGTAGAGTTTAACAAATATTAGAAAATGTGGTTAACAGGTGTATCAAATGTACAGAGGCACTGAAATCTCTACAACAGCAACTGATTTCAGATCAGTATTAAAACAAGGACTATGTGTGACTCTCACATGTGGAATAAGACTCAAGACCAGGTAAACAAGTTTGTTTCTGTAGCCAGAAACATTAAGATATACAGCATCCCTACTGTTGAACTCCCATGAATTATTCATTTTATATGTATTTGTAATTTCTTAGTATGTCTACAACAGTGTTTCCAAAAGGGATTAGCATTTTTTGTTTTATGTTTGTTTCTGTTGTTGTTTTGTGATATGGTACCAAGTATAGAACCCAGGGCTTCAAACTGACTAGGCAAGTGCTCTACCACTAAGCTATATCCCTGGGCCTGAGATTAGCATTTGAATTGTACCAAATAAACCAAACTGCCCTTCCAACAAGAAAGAAAGAAAAGAAATCATGAGATTTATTATAAGGTTCATGTGATTATGGAGCCACAATCTGCGGTCTGCAAGCTAGAGGTCCACATCTCCTATTGGTTCTGTTTCTTTGGAGGACCGTAATTAAGATATTCCCTAAAGTAGTATATAGTTTGTTCATAACTAAACCATTAACACAAAGTTAGCTCAACTTCATATCTTTAATTTCTAGATAGTTGACATCTACTGGATTATTATGCCACCAACAGAGGTCTAGAATAGCCTATCCCCATCCCGTATACACTTTCTTTTGCAGTGCTGAGGATCAAACCCAGAGTCTTGCACGTGTGAAGCAACTGCTCAACTACTGAGCATCATCCCCAACTTACACATTTTTTATTTGTTCTTTTTAGATATACATGATAGTAGAGTGTATTCTGACATATTGCACATACGTGGAGTATACCTTATTCTCATTAGGGTCCCATTCTTATGGTTGTACATGATGTGGAGTTTCACTGACGGTATATTCCCCAACCTATACTTTTTTACTAAAAAATAAAATGCCAAGTTCAAGGGAAACTCATCCATCTAACCAGTTTCTTAGCGTGATGTGGGCTCCTGGTCTAAACTAAGTTAATTACAGTGCCTGTGCCTTCTACACTGTGCCTGAGAAACAGCTATAATCAGTGTCTTTGGAGTCTATGAGATATCCTAATGTCCTTATGAAATTCCCCCTTTTTTTCCCGTTAACTTCAGTTGGTTGCCTTAATTTGTAACAAGTCTTAACAAAGATATTCTAATAGTATGATTTAAATGAAGACAAACAAGATCAAATTCAGTTTCAACTTTAATAGGAAACCTAAATTTTTCAAAGATCAGATACTGACTCAGATATTATATGGTCTACAAGTAAATAACAATGAGATAAATTCATAAGAAGAAAGATGAGTCTTATCCAAATCATTCTAGGTTGCAAAATTGACAGGGTTTGCATACCACAAATTGCACAGAGTTACAAGAATATATGTAGGCTTCTAGGTTCTGGTCTGGCATGCATAAAATTTGGAAATCAAGCCAGGCAGATGCCTATAATCCCAGCAGCTCGGGAGGCTGAGGCAGGAAGATCATGAGTTCAAAGCAAGTCTCGGCAAAAATAAGGTGTTAAGCAACTCAGTGGGACCCTATCTCTAAATAAAATACAAAACGGGGCTAAGGGTGTAGCTCAGTGATCGAGTGCCCCTGAATTCAACCCCCAGTACCCGACCCCCGCAAAAAAACCCAAAAAACCTTGGAAATCACTATTCCATCCTAACAACAAAGCAAAGGACTGAACAAACATCAACAACTCTTCTCAGATCAACTCAGAGGGGAGACCCCAAACTTTTGTGAGTTTTACCTTTGGGAGCTCAGACCACTTCTCATGATTAGTATCAAAGAAAAATCCCCCAGTGCTTTTGGCAGCGAGAGGGGAGAAGGAATCATTCTGAAATAAGCCAGCATTCTGTTCTTAACCAGGTCTGCACTCAGGAGAAATAATTTAACTAGAGTCTAACCTGCTGGGGTCACATCAGTGCCTAACTGACCTAGGGGAAGGTAAATACTCAATTCTTGACCACCTTAGCCATTCTGTGCCCCGCCACCTCTCCCCATACTCAGGGGATGGGGGGACTAAAAAAGGTCTTGGAAAGTTCAGAGGCATGAAGGCTTGCTAAAAGAGACTTAATCACAGGACTATGGAATGCTCCCTTACCCCAACAGCTTATCACATTACTCAGGGCCTATTTATATCCATTTCTTTTACCTAGTACATCATGTCCAGCTATCAAGAAAAAAAATATAAGGAATTCTAAAAGACAAAAAATAATAAAAAATTAAAAAATAAACAGTTGAAGTGGCACAGCAAGCATAAAAACAGACTCAGATATGGCAGAGATGCAGTAATTATCAAACTGGAATTTTGGGGGTTTTTTATTTTTACTTTTTATTCGTAGATGGACACAACACCTTTATCTTATTTATTCATTTTTATGTGGTGCTGAGAATCAAACCAAGCACCTCAAACATACTAGGAAAGCGCTCAACCACTGAGCCACAATCCCAGCCCCCAAACTGGAAGTTTAAAACTGTTGTTTTAACTATGATGAAATATGCTAAGGGCTACATAGGGTAAAACAGATAACATGTAAGAATAGACAGGCAATGCAAGAAAAAGAGATATAAATTCAACAAAGAATTTACTTGGGAGGTTAAGGCAGAAGGACCACAAGTTCAAGGCAAGCCTCAGCAACTTAGAAGACCCTGTCTCAAAATAAAAATAGATAAATAAATTTTAAAAGGGCTGGAGATGTAGTTCAATGGTAGAGCACAGCTGGGTTCAATCTCTAGTACAACAACAATAACAAAATTCAAGAAAGAATCAAAAAGGATGCTAGAATCAAAAACACTGTAACAGAAATGAAAAATGCCTTTGACGGGTTTATTAGGAGACAACATGACTAAGCAAAGAATCTCTAGCTTGAAAATATCTCAACAGAAACCTCCAACCCTGAAAAGCAAAGGAATTAAAAAAAAAAAAAAATAGAATATCCAAGGGCTGTGGGACACATATGAAATGTATAAATATGTATAATACAAAGGACAATAGGAAAAAGAAGAGATATTTGCATCAATAATGACTGAGAAATTATCCAAATTAATGTCAGACACCAATCTACAAATCCAGGAAGTTCAGAAAAAAACAAGCAGGCTAAATGCAAAACAAACAAAGCCCTATTCTAAGGCATATCCTACTCCAAATATAGAAAACCAAAGATTTTTCAAAGAAAATACACAGAACAAAGTCACAGTTTAAAAACACCTTAACTACAGAGGAGCAAATATTAAGAATTGTGTCTGATTTCTCCTTAGAAACCATGCAAGCAAGGAGAGAGAGAAATGAAACATTTAAAGTCTTAAGAAAGAAAAAAACCCCACCAATCTAGAAATCTGTACCCCACAAATGTATCCTTGGAAAATAAAGGAGACTACATTAATAATTGTTCTGAATGTCAGTTGTCTAAATACACCAATCAAAACACAGAGATTGATAGAGTGAATTAAGAAATAAAACCCCTGGGCTGGGGATGCAGCTAGGAGGTAGAACACTTGCCAAGGATATGTGAGGCCCTGGATTCAATTCACAACAACACAAAAAGAAAAGAAAGGAATAAGAATCAAGACCCAACCATATGCTATGTACAAGAACCTACTTTAAATATAAAGACATATATAGGTTAAAAGTAAATGGATGGAGAAAGACAACCATTCTAACACCAATCAAGGAAACAGGAGTAGCTGTATCAATTTCAGACAGAACAGATTGCAAACCAAAAAAAAAAAATTATCAGGGATAAAAAATACTTTATGTAGGGGCTGGGGTTGTGGCTCAGTGACAAAGTGCTTGCCTATCCTGTGTGAGGCACTGGGTTCTATTCTCAGTACCACATATAAATAAATGAATAAAATAAAAGTCTATCAACAACTAAAAAATATTTTTTAAAAAAGAATATTTTATATGATGACAAAAATATCAACTCTCTAAGACATAACAATCCTTGTATTATTTCTACATGATAAAAACTAGAGAACTACAAGGAAAAATAGATGGATCCACTATTACAGTTAGAGACTATAATACCCCTCTATCAAAAAATGGACAGATCTGGGCTGGGGATATAGCTCAGTTGATAGAGTGCTTGCCACAAGGCCCAGGGTTCAATCCCCCACCCCCCCCCACCACAAAAAAAAAAAAAAAAAAAAGGACAGATCCAGCAGGCAGAAAACCAGTAGGAAAAAGCTGAACTTAACACTACCAATCAATTGGATAAAATGAACATCTACAGACTACTTTACCTAACAACAGCAGAATACACTTTCTTTTCAAGTTTACATGAGACATTCACCAAGACAGAGCACACTCTGGGTCATAAAAGATACCTAAATAAATTTAAAAGAAAGTCACACAATGATACTCTCAGATCACAAGGGAATTAAGCTAGAAATCAATAACCAAAAGATACCTGGAAGCTGGGCATAGTGCCACACACCTATAATCCCAGCCACTCGGGAGGCAGAAGGATTGTAAGTTCAAGGCCAGCCTGAGCAACTTAGTGAGGCCCTGTCTCAAAATAAAACTTAAAAGTATTGGGTTTATAGCTGAGTGATAGAGTGCTTATCTGGTATGCATGAGCCCCTGGGTTCAATCCCCAGCACCACACCAACACACACACAAAAAAGATATCTGGAAAATCTCAAAGTATTTGGATATTAAACAGACTTTTAAAACAAAAACAAACAAACAAACAAAAACACATGGATCACAAATGAAATCCCAAGAAAAATTTTAAAATATTTTGAACTCACTGAAAGTGAAAACACAATTTATCAAAATTTGTGGGATGCAGCAAAAGCAGGGCTTAGAAGGAAATTTATAGTATTAGATGCATATATTGGAAAAGAAGAAAGATCTAAACTCAATCACCTAAGCTTCTAGCTTAGGAAACTAGAAAAAGAAGAGCAAGAAAGTACAAATTAAGTAGAAGAAAAGAATTACAGCAGAAATCAATGAAAACAGAAACGAAACAGAAAATGAATGAAAAAAGCTCATTCTCTGAAAATATCAGTAAAATTAAAAGCCTCTAGATAGGTTAAGAAAGGAAGGACACAAATTACTAATACCAGAAATGACAGAAGGGACATCACTGCAGATCCTAGAGACACCAAATTATGAAAAATAAATACTATTAACGACTTTACACCCACACATTTGATAACCAAAATATAATGGACCAAGTGTTAATGAGCTTTCTGTTGCATAACAAAATACCTGAGATAATAAAAGGAGGAAACATTTGTTTTGCCACGTGGTTTCAGAAGTTTTCAGTCCATTATGGCTTTACTAAATCACTCAGGGCCCGTGGCAAGGCAGAACATCATGGTGGGGCCAAGCCAGTGAATCAAAGCTGCTTACATCATGGTAGCTGGGAAGCAAAAAAGAGGAAGGAGGCAGGGTCACAATATACCCTTCAAGGGCACAACCCAATGACCTAACTTCCTTCTATTAAGCCTCACCTTCTAAAGTTTCCACTACCTCCCAATAATGCCTTCACCTGAGAACCAAGCTTTCGACACACAAGTTTTGGGAAGAAATTTAATATACAAACAATAACGGACCAATTCCTTAAAAAACACAATCTTCCAAGTTCACACAACAATAAATAGACAATCTAGATAGGATTATGTCTATTAAAGAAATTGAATCGATAATCAATAAACTTCAGAAACAGAAAGAACCAGGCATGCATGGGTCTGCTGATGAATTCTACTGAACACATAAAGAAATTATACTGATTCTGTACAATCTCTCTTAGAAGATAGAAGCAGAGGGGATATTTCCTAATTCATTCTCTGAGTGCAGTGTTACCCTAACACCAAAACCAGACAAAGACATTACAAGAAAACTACAGACCAACGTCTCTCATGAACATGAATACAAAATATTAGCAAATTAAACCCAACAATGTGCTGGGCACAATGGAGCACACCTGTAATCTCAGTGATTCAGGAGGCTAAGATAGAAGGATCATAAATGCAAGATCAGCATCAGCAACTTAGCAGGATCCTGTTCCAAAAACAAAATTTTTAAAAAGGGCTGAGTATAGCTCAGTAGTAGAACTCTCCTGGGTTCAATCCAAATTAAAATTAAAAAAAAAAAAAACAGACTGAGGAGGTACTTAAACTGAGTCAGAAATACTGACACCACAAGAAGCCTGCTGAACTTGACCTTCAAAAAAGAAAAAAAAAAAAAACAAGAGCAGTTGAACATACAGATAACAGCACATTCCTTTTCACTATTAGAAAGCTATATTAGCAATCAATTTGCTTACTCCATTTGCCAGAGAAATAACTTCATATATATATATATATATAACATATATATATATACTTATTAAGTATACTCAAAGAAATGACTTTAGATAAATTGATTAAAATCATTGCATCATTAAAATAAAGAAAGAAAATGCATCCAACAATGTGTAAGTGTTTTAAAGGGTACAGCCAAGCTGTCTGGCTGTCCTTTCATCTTTAGTGAAGGAAATCAATCAGTAGTCTCGAGAAACAAGAGCAAGTCTATGATGATGCCATTTGGTTAGTTCCTTGGGGGACAAACAAAAAGGAAACAGTGATCAGGTTCCCTGGATGACCTGGTGAAGGTCTGGAAATGGCATGATGAGAGTGGGCCCTGGAGGGACATCAGCTAGGGGTGATGTCTATGAACATTAACCATACCCTGACCATTGCTACATCCAGCACTCTTGATGCTCATTCATATTCATCTCTGGGACTTGGAAAACAGCAAACAGATGAAATCTATAGATGGAGAACCTGTAGATGCCTGGACTTGGGTCTTTTCTCCTGATTGCCAGAATCTGGTCACATGAACTCACGTGGGGAAAGTAAACATTTTTGGTGTGTAAAGAGGGGGAAAAAAAGAATATTCTTTGGACAGGAGAGGAAAATTCATTCTCAGTATTACATATAGTCCTGATGGGAAATATCTGACCAGTAGAGCTATAAATGGAATCATTAATATTTGTGATATTGCAACCAGAAAACTTTTACATACACTGGAAGGCCATGTTATGTGCATCTGCTCCATGTCCTTTTCCTGGACTCTCAGTTCCTTATCACTGCTTCAGATGTTGACTACATCAAGATCTAGTACAAACAACATGCCAACTTGGCTGGCATGCTGCATGGCCACACCTTCTTGATGTTGAACATCCCATTTTCTCCTGATGACACTTATTTTGCTTCCAGTTCATCTGATGAAAGTGTAAAAGTTTGTGATGTTGGAAAGAGGACATGTGTTCACACCCTCTTTGATTACCAGAATCAGGTCTAAGGAGTAAAATACAATGGAAATGGTTCCAAAATTTTGCCTGTTGGAGATGACCCAGGAAATTCACATCACCATTCATATGGTTGTCCAATTAAAATGTCCAAAGCAGTAATATTGCAGAGAGTGTACAGATTGATCATGATATTAAACTAAAATGCCCAAACTAAAATGTCCAAAGCAGTAATATTGCAAAGGGAGTGTACAGATTGATCATGAAATTCCTTCTTACGTTCATTTAAAAGAAATATAACATATATTGTAGCAAAGACTTAAATTTTGAAGATATGGTATAAAAATGCTCCTGTTTTACTAGAAATCCAAAACAATCAACAAAAATACTCCAGGAACTAATAGTAATTATAGCAGGGTTGCAGCACACAAGGTAAATACACAAAAGCCAATTGCTTTCCTATATACTACAAATGAACAAGTAGAATTTGAAATTAAAAACACAATATCAATTATTTTAGCACTAAAAATGAAATGTGTAGATAAAAGTTTAACAAAAACATACACAAGGAAAACTACAAAGTTCTGACAAATAAAATTAAAGAGGAACTCAATAAATGGAGAGTGGTTCCATGCTGATGGGTAGTACTCAATACTCTCAAGAGGACACTTCTTTCCAACTTGATTAAAATTGAATGCAATCCCAATCAAAATCCCAGCACATTATTTTACAGATACTGACAAACTGATTCTCAAGTTTTACAAAAATGCAAAAGACTCAGAGTAGACAACATAGTATTAACAGAGAATAAAGTTGAAGAATTTTTCACTACTCAATTTGAAGACATGCTATAAATAAACCTATAGTAATCAAGATAGTGTGGTACAAGTGTAAGAACAGAAAAGTCAATAGAATAGAATAGCCCAGAAACAGAGCCATACATATATAAGCAACTGAATTCTGACAGAACAAAAGCAATACAATGGAGCAAAAATTGTCTTTTCAACAAATGGTGCTGAAAACCTGAACATTCACATATAAAAAAGATGAATATAATAATGCACCAATAAAAATATGGAAAAAAGATTCATCTAGATGCAGGCTTTATACCCTTCACAAAAGTTATCTAAAAATGGATCAGAGATCTCCATGTAAAATGCAAATTATTAAACTACTAGAGCAAAACACGGAGAAAAATGTAGATGACCTTGAATTCAGCAATGACTTTTTAGATAGAGCACGTCAAAAAACATAAAACATGAATGAAAGATAAGCTGGACTTCATTAAAATTTAAAATTTCCTGGCTGGACATTGTGATATACACCTGTAGTCCCAGATTCTCTGGAGGCTAAAACAAAAGGATCACTTGAGCCCAGGAGTTTGAGGCCACTCTAGGCAATATAGTGAAATCTTGTCTCAAAAAAACAAAAACAAAAAACTCCTCCCACCTTGGGAAAGGTTGTAGGGAGCGGAGATAGTGGGAGGCTAAATAGGTACCTAAGTTAGTCAACTTTTCATTGCTGTGGCCAAAACACCTAACATAAATAACTTTAAAAAAGCAAAGATTCATTTTGGTTCGGTTTCAGAGGTTGCAGATGGTGGTCACCTGGCCCCAATTGTTTTGGGCCTGAGGTGAGGTAGAATATCACGACAGAAAAGACTATGGGGGCACCCCACTTGCACAGTGGGGTCTAGGAAGTTGTTTCCCCATGTTTGGTCATCTAGGCACTAAGAGGTCACTGCAATCATGGTACCAGAAGGCCTGGTTACTGTTCAAGATAGCACTGGACCTTGGCATGCCCATATATTGTTGATTCTACAGAACTTCAGGATGCTGGAGTTAGGGAATCATGAAGGCTTCCACTGAGGTTTCAAATGAAGGCCAGCGAGGTCAGGCAAAGTGAAACAGAGTCAGAATCTCTGCCAGGAGCCCTGAGAGGGTGATATATGAATATGTGAGGAGAAAGTCAAAGCTGCTATGGAGACCCCCAAGAGTAAGAGATACCAATAACATGGGACATCTACCAAGGAAAGCTATAGATATCAAGCAGAGACAAGCCAAGAGAGAGGCCATGTGGGCTGCAAGCACTAATGCCACAGGGGCAGAGTTGCATAAGCCCTTTGGAGATAATATTACAATGCTTTGTGCACCAGATGTTGGACATGAGCTAAAGAACTTGTTTGCCCACCTGGATTTTGGCCTTGCTTTGGTCCCATCCCTTTTTTCCATGCCCCTATTTCTTCCTAGTGGAATGGAAATGTTTACTCTGTGCCATTATATATTGGATGTATGCAATTTACTTTTGATCTCTACAGGGTCTCATAGCCAAGAGCTTGCCTTAAGTCTCAGAGGAGATTTTGAACTTGGACTTTGGGGCAATGCTTGAACTATTAAGACTATAGACTCCTGGAAATGGACTAAATGTATTCTGTATTGTGAGATGGACCAGAGCTTTTGGGGAACAGGGGCATAAAGTTAAGGTTTGAGTATGAGGTATCCCTCCCAAGGCTCATGTGTGAGACAATGCAGGCATGTTCAAAGGTGAAATGATTGTATTGTAAGAGCTGTAACCAAAGTAGTAGATTAATTCATTTGATGGATTAATAATTTGAATGGACTGATGGGTAGTAAAATTATAGGCAAACAGGGCATGAATGGAGGAAGCGGTCACTGGGAGTGTGCCCTTGGGGATTATATTATCCCTGGTCCCTTGCACTCAATCTCTCTCTGCTTCCTGGCTGTCATAAACTGAGCAGCTTTCCTCTACCACACCTTCTGCCAAGGTGTTCTGCTTGGACCCTGAGCTACAGAGTCAACCGACTAAGAAGTGAGCCCTTAAAACTGTTAAGCCAGAATAAACTTTCTTCCTCTAAACTGTTCTTGTCTGTTTTGGTCACAGTGATATAAAGTTGATTAATACAAATGGCAAACAGGCATATGACAAGATGTTGCACATTAGCCAATCTGGAAAGCAGTGTGGAGATTCCTTAGAAAACTTGAAATGGAACCACCATTTGACCCAGCTATCTCACTCCTTGGCCTATACCCAAAGGACTTAAAATCAGCATATTACAGTGATGCAGTCATATCAATGTTCATAGCTGCTCAATTCACAATAGCTAGATTGTGGAACCAACCTAGATGCCCTTCAAATGATAAATGGATAAAGAAACTGTGGTATATATACAATGGAATATTACTCAAAGAAGAATAAAATTATGGCATTTGCAGGTAAATGGATGTAGTTGGAGAATATCATGCTAAATGAGATAAGCTAATCCCAAAAAACCAATGGCCAAATGATCTCTCTGATAAGTAGATGATGATATATAATGCGGGGTGCGAGGGAGACAAGAATGGAGGATGAATTGCATAGAGGAAAAAGAGGGGTGGGGACAGGATGGGGGGAAGGAAAAACAATAGAATGAGACAAACGTCATTACCCTATGTACATGTATGATTACGCAAATGGTGTGACTGTACTTCATGTACAACCAGAGAAACAAGTTATACTCCATTTATGTACAATGAATCAAAATAAATTAAATTTAAAAAAAAAAGATGCTGCATATCACATTTTATCAAGGGAATGCAAATTAAAACAAAAATAAGATATCAACACACACCTATTAGAATGGCCATAATCCAGAACACTGAGAACCCTGAATACTAGAGAATATGGCACAAAAGGAATTCTCATTCATTGCCATTAGGAATACAAAATGGTACAGCCACTTTAGGAGATGACTTGGAAGTTTCTTGTAAAACCAAACACATTCTTACATATTATCCAATAATCACACCTTTTGGTGTGCACTCCAAGGACCTAAAAAATTATATTCATATAAGAACCCACATACGTATGTTTATAAGTAACTTTATTCATAATTGCTAAACTTGGAAGCAACAAAGATGTCCTTCAGTAGGTGAATGAAGGACATGAGTAAATAAATGAGTAAATAAACTGTGGTATATCCAAACAATAGATAAGAAGAAATGAGCTATCAAGTTACAAAAAGACAAAATATCCTTAAATGCATTTCTAGGTGAAAGACACCTATCTGAAAAACCTACATACTATATGATTCCAAAGTAAAAGACATAATGAAAAAGTCAAACTATGGATACAGTAAAAAGATCAGTGGCTGTCAGAGGTTAACAGGGAGGGACGGATGAACAAGAAGAACACATAGGACAGTGAAAATATTCTGTATGATACTATCATGATAGATACATGCCATACTTTTCTACAAACCCATAAAATACACATTGCCAGGAGTGAACTCTAATGTAAACTATAGTCTTTGGGCAATAATGATGTGTCAATGTAGGTTCATAAATTGCAACAAATGTACTTCTCTGGTGGGGGATATTGATAATGGGGGAGGCTATACATGCATAAAGGCAGGAGGTACATAGAAAATCTCTGTATCTTCCTTTCAATTTTTCTGTGAACTTAAAATTGTTCTAAAAAAATAAAGTCTACTAAAATACAGAGAAAGAATACATGTAAAGCAGTGTTAATTACGACTCATTAAACTCAGTCAATACAAATAATAATATTTTACATACTATGTTTTACCAAATATTGAGAAACTGGCCAAATTGATAAGACTGTAATTCTTGCAGTAGAATTAGGTACTATTTATGCTTCTGTCTTGATACCTTTTCTTGAGTATTTATGACTTTGTATCTAACTCAACCACAACAAATTTGAGAATATAATCTGACATGTTTCAGCCAAAGCTTACAATAACAGAGTTACATAAAAACAAGTTCACGTTCACATTACTTGTATTAAGAACACTCCAATATTATTTAATCACAACTCAAAAAAATCTCTAACTGCTCTGCCAGTTTGATTCCCTTTTCCTCTAAAAAGTCTTCAATTACCATCTACATGTGAATGACTCTCAGAATTCTCTAAGCATCACTTCTCAAATTCCAAGGCCATAGTATCATCTACCTGATACACAATACTCCTCCACCCATCTGTTCACTAAAATTCAAATTTCAAACAGTGAACCCTTTGCATTCAAGAGAAATTTTTGAGTGCTGGGGATTGAATGGAGCACTCTACCACCAAGCTACAATACCCAGGTGTTGCCTAGGTTGGCTTCAAACCTGCCATCATCCTGCATCAACCTCCCAAGTTGCTGGAACTACAGGCCTGTGCCATGGTGCCTGGTTCAAGAGAAATGTCTATTCTCAAAGTTCCCCCATCACCTGCCACTCATGTTGCCATTCTTCTGGCTTCTATCTCCACCATCTGTGCTTCAAATCTTTAATAATATCATATTTTTAAAACCAATGGACACTTTTTGGTCTTTAATTTCATTTGACATCTTAGCAACATTCAATTATACTAAATGACAGATTCCTTTAGTAAAAGCAGATATGAGAAACTGATAGATGTGAGGAGTCCATGACTCAGGTGACACCACAAATTCTCATTTTCTTCTGTTTCTTTGACATATCCTTCTCATCTTCATCCCTGCTCCTTTTCTTTGACTTACTCTTTAATGTTGAAATTTCTCAGAGTTCTATACTCAGTCCTCTACTTTTCCTGGCTTATATTGTTTTACAAGGGAATTCTATCTACTACCTTTGCCTCAAACATCATCTGTTAACAAGTCCCAATTTCTTTTTCTCCACTTCAAGCCTCTTTTCTGCATTCTAAACCTATATATTCAAATGCCTACTCAGTGTCTCCACATCTCCTAGAAATCTCAAACTCATACATCTACTCTCATACAAATCAATGCTGTTTCTTCTCTGTTCCCTGTATTGTCATCTACCAAGTTGCTCAGGCTATAGTCATTCTTTATCTCCTGACGACATAACATCAACATTTAATCATCTCCTATAATTAACAAAAACTCATTTATTTCTGTCTACAACCATTACCTTGGTCCAAACCACTATTACCTCATACCTATCAGTTTCTCATATCTACTTTTTTTTTGGTACTGGGGATTGAACCCAGGGGCACTCGGCCACTGAGCCACATCCTCAGCCCTATTTTGTATTTTATTTAGAGACAGGGTCTCACTGAGTTGCTTAGGGCCTCACTAAGTTGTTGAGGTTGGCTTTGAACTTGTGATCCTCCTGCCTCAGCCTCCCAAGTGCTGGGATTACAGGCGTGCGCCACCGCGCCTGGCTCATATCTACTTTTACTATTTTCTCTTCCAATCCATTTTCCATTCAGCAGTTCAAATGATATTTTAAAAAGACCTAATCAAGTGATTCTTCTACTTGAAATTCCTCAGTTGTTTTTCATTGCAATTAAAATATCAAGATTCCTTACAATGAACTAATAAGGTCCTGCCTAATTTAACACCTACCCGCCTCTCCAGCAGCTTTTGCCACTTTCCCTTTAGCTTGCTTCTCTCTATCTATACTGACATCTTTCTGTTCCTGAAGAATTCATATCCTTTCCCACCTCTGGTCCTTTATGCATGCTGTTCCCCCTAGTTGGACTGCTATTTCCATTTCCTTTCTTCCCACTCATTTCTCCTGGCTAATACAAACTCAACTGATTTTTCAGGTGTCAAATCAAATCTCAATTCCTCAAGGAAGCCCTTCTTTGACCGCCCCCCTCAAACTAGGTTTCCTGCACAACTTAACTCTATGATTATTTTTGTGACATTATAGAAAATCAGCTGTGTACAGATAGGTTTCATAACTATCTTGTTCACCAAAATATTACTAACATTTAGCATAGCACTAAGGAGACAGTATTTAAGTGAGCAGATGCTGAGATTTTGTAAATTCACAATTAATACCACTACAACATTTAATTTCTCTCATTAAATGATATGTAAGTCCTTCCAGGCTTCGTTAATATTGACGATGACCTCCAATTTACTGATCCTAATAATTTGTTGATCTTTATACTGTGGATTCTCTACCATTTCCAACAAGATTCTTTAAAAGAACTCCTATAAAATTAGAATTTCAACATTTAATAGACTAATGCTCCCACTAAAGATGATAGTATATACTACAGAACAGGGAGAGAGATGTAGAATAATATGTCACTAGAATGGATTTTTAACACATATTCTATGACCTATTGTTATAATATATTCATGTTATTTAGCATAGCATTATAATCAATCAGTATCACACAGAGCAATGTTAAATGATTCATGCCTGTACATACAGATTTGCCACAGCCTTTTATCATAGTGAAAAAAGTATATATTTAGAATGAGCCAGCTGTACTCCGTTTAAGTGATCTAAATTTTGTTGGCAACTTCAAAACATCCTAAATATGTGCCTTCTCTCCATCAGGCCTACTGATCAGGGTATTGATCTTGGCCCCATCAATATCATACCGCTTCTTCACAATCTGTTTGATCTAGTGCTTGTTGGCCTTGACATCCACAATGAACATGAGTATGTTGTAATCTTCTATTTTCTTCATAGCAGACTCAGTGAGGGGTCAGAGAGAACTTGATTCTGGCATAATGGTCAAGCTTGTTTCTCCTGGGGGCACTCATTGCAGGATATTTGGGCTGTCTCCAGAGCTACAGTATCTTGGGGCACCAGAAGATGGGTGATACACAGATCTTTTGATTATGGCTGAAAACACTATTCAGCACTGCAGTACCTTCTTAGTCCTCTAAGCCTTTGCTTTGTTTGTTTGTTTGTGTTGCTGGGGTGCTAGGAACTGAACCCAAGGCCTACACATGCTAGAAAAATGCTCTATCACTGAGCCCCATCCCCAACTCTAAGTCTTTGCTTTCCTTTGACAATTGCTTTGGGAGGGACAGAAACTACCTTCCTGGCTTTTGATACCATCTTTTTAAATACCTGAACAGCATTCCATTAAATGTGTGTACTATGATTTAACTCTCATCCCTATCAATGAAGATTCAGATTGTTTCCATGTTTTTATATCCATAAACAATATAATGAACACACTTGTATGTGTTTCATTGTACTTTAACATACAATAACTGGAGAATCATGAGTTCAAAGTCAGCTTCAGCAACTTGGTGAGGCCCTAAGCAACGTAGTGAGACCCTGTATGGAAATTAAAGAAAAGGGATATGGCTTTTTATATGGATATGGATATGGACATGTCTCAGTGATTAAGTGCCCCTGCGTTCAATCCCTAGTACCAAAAAAAAAAAAAATCAATCAATCAATCAATCAAGCCCCAAACGTGAAGTTTGAGGGAAAGGTAGTATACATTTCAATTTTAATAACTATTGCCAAATTTTCTACTAAACATTGTTTATATTTTCTCTAAGGGTATATAAGAATTTTTTCTTCATGCTCTTGTCACTTCTGAGTAAAAGCAATTTTTATCAATTTCACAGGTGGGAAACAGAACCTGATTTTCTAATTTGTGTTTCTGAGTAAAAACTGGGAACACATTTATCTTTCCTATGATTATTGACCTTTATCCAAACTGCCTATACATTTTTAGATAGATAGATAGATAGATAGATAGATAAATAGATAATTACGTTCAAAGTCTTTATCCCAGCTTAATGTTTTGTTTTGTTTTTCCCTTACGTGGAAGCCTCCCATTTTACATAGTCAAATTCATCAATCTTTTCCTTTTGGGCTTCTGCCTTTCACATCATACTTTAAAAAGTCTTCTTCATGCCTGTATTATAAAATTATTCAAATTTTCTATTTTCATGGTTACTTTTATTGGTTTCACTCTTTCATTACCTAAAATCTAGGATGTATTATTGAATGAGAAAAGCAAGTAATAGACACCAGGTATCTTTGCAGATCAAATACCTTATTTATTTCAACTGTGAATATAGAATTCTATCAAATATCCACCATAGTTTTTATTGTTTTTTTATTAATTATATGTATCACTGATGAACATTCACATTCTCACATGATTACACAAAATGCTTGTACACTCCTGTACATGCTTCCATGTATATATATGTTTTCATTTTAAAGATAAACATTAAGAAGTGGAATTACTGAGTCATTATTATGTGTCTTCTTTGATACTGACAAATTGTGCCCAAAAATGATACGCCTAATATGTTTTTTTCTTTTTCTTTTTAAATTGATTACCTGTATTCATTCATTCAACAAATATTTAAATATTTTTGTGTGTGTGCTAGGCACTGATCTAGAGGCTAGGCATAATGATAACCAACCCAGGCAAAGGCACTGTTACAGTGATTAAGAATGCAGAATGTAGGCTCTAGGGGTTGAGGATATGGCTCAGTGGTAGAGCACTTTGTTGCCTGGCATGCATAAGGCCTTGAGTTTGACCCCCAGGAGTCCTCCCCCCAACACACACACACACACACACACACACAAGAATACAGTCTCTAGTGACAGACTACAAGTATGAGATGTTTGACTTTGGGCAACTTATTTTACTGTTGTGCCTCAAGTTCCTTATCAATAAAATAAAATAGTAATAGGATATCCCTGGTATGAATATTAGGATTGTTTTGCCTCCTGTATATTAATAAAGGCTTCTTATTATTACTTAAATTTGCAATTATCAACTTTTATTTCTGCCAACGAGAGGTAAAAATGGTATTTCATTACAGAATCATCATTTCCCTGATAACAAATAAGACTGAACACACTGTCTTATGACATAAGCTTTTTAGAGATCCTGTTTTCTGATCTCCTGTTCAAATCCTTTATTTTTTATCTGCTAGGATGTTTGTATTTTTCTTTTTTCTTTTTGTATTTTTCTTAATGATTTAAGAATCTTTACATATCTTAGGTGTTAATTCTTTCACAGTTAACAATGGTGCAAATACTTTCTAGTATGACACCTAAGCTCTGACCCATAGGCAGTCAGGTTCTCTTTGAGATCAAATCACAAGGATAATAGTATGGATCATTATTTTGTTAAGAGAATTTCAGATCCTCCTCTCTAAAAAGTTTTTAAGTGCTTAGATTTAGGGGAAGGAAGTAGGAAATACTCTCTAAGCAATGGAAAATATACACAAAGGCTTCAAAGTGGTTTCTAATTTACCTATTCTTGTCTCCTAAACACCTGGTATGGAGTCTCCCTAGATGAACAAGTATGTTTGAATACAAAATTTCCTTACTAGGTTACAGGGTCCTTGTGGGCAAGCATGGTATCAGAGAAAGCACTCAAATGTTTTTACTGAATAGATCAGTAGCTGAAGTAATCATGTAAAACAAGCAATCACTTTTTCATAAAAAGATCACACTCCTGATTTGCAACTTCAGATAGCTCTGTACAGTCTGGCGTTGTTTAGGTCTCTTCATTTTAAATTCACTGTCTGTTTCAAGTTTTTGTTCCAGAAAATAAAAATGTCCTTAGCAACTAGAGCTCTGAACCTGCCTGGGTGCTGCTGAAACCATGTCCTGAACTACTGCTCATGTTTTAGTCTCTCTCCAAAGCATTTCCTCTCACTACATTATTTAAGAATGAGTCCATTTCAGCACACTAGACACAGCTGTTTGAGTCTGATTTTCTTTTTTTTCTTTTTCTATATGCCCTGCTGAGTAAAGCTGTGCTTTGCCAAGTGCTGCTAGACTGTTTACTTTCCAGAATATCACTCTTGGTAATCTAGGCTTACAGTTTCATGTGAAACAATGAGACAATGTGGTGCAATGGAAAAAGTACAGGAATCCCTGAGCCAGGTGACCTGAGTTTATACTGGTTGAGCCACTGACTGACTGACTAACTATATGATCTTAATATTGCTAAGTCTCAGTTCCTCTGATTTCTTTTCTTTTTTTTTAATAATGTTATTGTATTTTTTATACTTTTATTTCATTTATTTTTATGTGGTGCTGAGGATTGAACCAGTGCTTCACACATGCCAAGTATGTGCTCAACCACTGAGCCCCAGCCCCAGCCCAATTCCTCTGTTTTCAAAGGGGAATAAAATCAATAACATTTAACTTCCCTGGGTCACAATATTGTAGGAAGGATTACAAAATCATTGGATTTATAGGGAATAATAATTTTACTATATGAAATGTGGCAAAGCCATATTTAAACTGCTGCAGTTCACTGTGTCTCATATATACATAGACCTTTTTAATGAATCACTGCCCACTAAAGTTAAGAGTCTTCTCTGAGACAGTGCTTCCTTATGTAATCTACATTTAACAATTTACTACTACTGGATCCAAAAATAATTTAAGCATCTAAGGTATACTGAAACAAATTCCATTTACTGGTCACAGTATATAAGATGGGAATAATGTTCTGTTTTGTTGTTATCAACAGTATTCACATACATAAAATCCAATCCACATTATGCATCAGAATTAAAGCCAAAGCACCTAACAATAGAGTCCCCAAATTTAAAGGATTTAAATCACACAAAGTGTTTTTTTTTAATAAAACAGAATAAAATTACAAGTCAGTAACAAAAAAAAATGAGAAATTGCCAATATAAAACACAAATACCACATATTAAAACTTACAGGCTGGGGTTGTAGCTCAGTGGCAGAGCGCTTGCCTAGCATGTGTGAGGCACTGGGTTCGATCCTCAGCACCACATAAAAATAAATAGATAAAACAAAGGTATTGTGTCCACCTACAATTAAGGGAAAAAAATTTTTAAAGAAAAACTTAACCAAAACAGTGCTGAGAGAGAAATTTATGAATATAAACTTTAAATTTTTTTTTTTTTTTTTGGTACTGAGTATTTAACCCAGGGATAATCTACCACTAAGCTACACCCCCAGCCATTTTTATTTCTATGTTAAGACAGGGGCTGCCAAGGCTGGCCTTGAACTTAAAATCCTCCAGCCACAGTCTCCCACGTCAATAGGATTCCAGGAATGCACCACTGAGCCCAGCTTATAAATACATTTTTAAAGTATTTTTTAGTTGTTGATGGACCGCTATTTTTTTAAATTTATTTATGTATAGTGCTGAGAATCAAGCCCAGTGCCTCACACATGCTAGGTGAGTGCTCTACCACTGAGCCACAATCCCAGCCCCTTAAATACATTTTTTAAAGTAAGATTTCAAATAACAACCTAATCTTCCAATGTAAGAAACTAAAAAAGAGGAACAAACTAAACCCAAGGCAAGCGGAAGGAAATAATAAAGATTAGAAATAAGTTAGATATGGACTGGGGTTGTGGCTCAGTGGAAGCGTGCTTGCCTAGCATGTGTGAGGCATTGGGTTCAATTCTCAGCACCACATATAAATAAATAAAATAAAGGTTCATCAACAACTAATAAAAAAAGTAAAAAAAAAACAACAAAATTTTTTAAAAAAGAAATAAGATAAAACAAAGAAAGAAAAGTTGATTATTTGAAAAGATAATAACATTACCAAACCTTTAGCAGAGAGGGGGGGGGAGGGAGAGAGGGGTAAAGGATGGGGGAGAACTCAAATTAACAAAATCAGAAACACAAAAGACTCAGTAAAATAAAAACCAACAGCAAGAGGCATTACTACTAATCTTACAGAAATAAAAAGAATTAGATAACCTAGGTGACATGAATAAATTCCTAGAAATTCATAAACTTCCAAAACCGACTAACAGGACCTATAACAAGAGATTGACCCCGGCACCGCAAAAAAAAAAAAAGAGAGAGAGAGAGATTGAACTATAATTTTAAAATGTCCTACAAATTGAGATTCTCTGAATTTCTTCGAAGTACTTGTAAAATGTGAGGTGTGAGGCGTGTTTTTCCTGGAAATAAAGCCTACAGTTTAGCAGGAAAAAAATTAAAAATAAAAAAGTCCTACAAATTAAATTTTAAAACTTCCCACCTACAACACTGGGTGCTTTCACTGGTGATTTCTACTAAAAAAATTTTTTTTGTACCAAGGATTGAACCTGGCGACTCAACCATTAAGTCACATCCCCAGCTAACTTCATATAAAATTTTTATATTTTATTTAGAGACAGGATCTCACTGAGTTGCTTAGGATCCCCTAAGCTGCTGAGGCTGGCTTTAAACTCACCATCCTCCTACCTCAGTTTCCTGAGCCGCTGGAATTACAGGTGTGCACCCGGGTTCAATCCCCAGTACCCAAAAAAAAGAGGAGGAGGAGAAGAAAGGCCCACTTCTCAGAATATTCTCTGAAGCCAATATTACCCTGATCCAACAAAGGTATCTCAAGAAAGCCAAAGGACCAATAATTCTTCATGAACATACGTGCAAAAATCCCTAATAAAATACTAGCAAATTAAATCCAGCAACATACAGAAAGCATTATAAATCATGTACAAGTGGAATTTATTCCATGAAGGCAAGGTTGGTTTAACATATGAAAATCAATGTAATATCCCATATTAATAAAAGAACAAAACTTCATCTTCTCAATTGACACAGAACATTTAACAAAATCCAACATCCTTTTGCAACTTAAAAAAAAAAAGAAATTAGGAGATGCTGTGGCACATGTCTGTAATCCCAGCTAATCAGGAGGCTAAGATAGATGGATAGCAAATGAGAGGCCAGCCTGAGCAATTTAGCAAGAACCCGTCTCAAAATAAAACATAAAAAGGGGTCCAGGATGTAGCTCAATGGTAAAGTGTCCCTGGCTTCAATCCCCAGTACCAGAAAAAAAAAAATTTCCATACACTAGAATATAAAGGAACTTCCTCAAACCTGAAAAGGGTTGTTTTTGACAAACCATAGTTTCTAGCACACTTAATGATGAAAGGCTGAATGCTTTTCCCCTACCACCAGGAACAAAAGTATGCACTCTAACCACCAGTTATAGAAGAACAAACATCCCATTATCTCAAATATTTGTTACAGTTAGGGAAAACTAATACATTATAAATATAATAAATACAATATCTGGAATTAGAATTACAACATATACATTTATACACATAAATTTTGTGTGTGTATACATATGATAAAAATGACAAATAGCTCAATTAAAAAATGGGCAAAAAAATTTGAACAGACATTTCTCCACAGAATTCAAAACTGTGGGACAGGAGTTATAGCTCAGTGGTAAAGCATTTGCCTGGCATGTGTGAGGCACTGGGTTCAATTCTCTGCACCACATAAAAATAAATAAAATAAAGGTATGGTGTCCATCTACAATTAAAGACTACATATACTAAAAAAAAAAAAAAAAAAAAAAAAGAATTCAAAACTGTACCAGATGTTCTGGTCAGAGCAATTAGTCAAGAATGAGAAAAGACATCCAGATTGAAAAGGAAGAGGTAAAACTATTCTACTTCCAGAGGATATGAACTTATACATACAAAATTCTAATGAACACCCACACAAACACAACTATAAGAACTAGGAAATTCCACAGGTTTGCACGATACAAGGGTAATATACAAAAATCAATTACACTGGGTATGGTGGCATATGCCTGAAATCTCAGCTACTCAAGAGTCTGAGTCAGAAGGATTTCAAGTTTGAGGCCTGCCTAGGCAACTTAGCAAGACCTTGTCTCAAAATAAAAATTTTAAAAGAGCTGGGGATGTAACTCAGTGGTAGAGAGATCACCTAGTAAGTGCAAGGCCCTGGATTCAATCCCCAGTACTGCCCCCAAAAACATCAACTGTATTTCTATACACTACCAATGAATCAAAAATGAAATTAAGAAAACAAATCAATTTGCAGTAGATCACAAAAGGAATACATAGGGAATCTAATCAAAAAGCACAAGATTTATAATTTGTAAAACTATAAGCATCATTCAAGGAAGTTAAAGAAGACTTAAATAAATGCAAAGACTACCTTGTTCATGAACTGGAAGTCTTATCATTGTTAAGGTGACAGTTTCCAGACTGATATACAGATAGAGGTAAAGATCCAAGGTAATATTTGCACACAAAAATGAGTACATAAATGTTCGAAACAGCATTATTCATATAACTCAAAAGTGAAAACAATCCAAATATCCATTAACTAATTAATGAATAAAAAGTGTGGTACACATAATGGAATATTATTTGGTAATATAAAAAATTGTTGATACATGCTACAACACAGATGAACCTTAAAAACAGTATACTACATGGAAGAATTTTTTTAAAAATTTTTAGTTATCAATGGATCTTTTATTTATTTATATGTGGTGCTGAGTATTGAACCTAGGGCCTTCCACATGCCAGGCCAGTGCTCTACCACTAAGCTATAACTCTAGCCCCTAAATGAAAGAATTTAGGTATAGATTCCATTTACATGAATGTCTAGAACAGGCAAATTCAGACACAGAGTAGACTGGTAGTTGCCAGAGGCTATAGAAATGAGGATAACAGAAATGAGAAAAGACTGGTAACGGACTCAGGGTTTTTTTCTGCGGTGATGAAATTGTTCTAAAATTAGTTACTATTGTGGTGATAACTCCACAACCCTGTAAATAACCCAAATATATCCACTGAATTCTGCTCTTTAAAAAAATTTTTTTTTTGTAGATGTAGATGGACAACATGCCTTTATTTTATTTGCTTATTTTTGTATGTGGTGCCTCATGCATGCTAGACAAGCACTTTGCCATTGAGATACAGCCCCAGCCTGAATTCTACTTTTTAAACAGGTAAATTTGATGGTACATTCATATCTCAATAAAGCTATTTTTGAAACAAGAATTAAAATTAAAAATAACTATAATTGTGATCTGCCTGACATTAACATACCTGCTCTACTATGTCTATCAGTCTACCATAAACTAAACTATCAGTTTAGTTCCATAAACCATTGGAATTAATCTTCAATTACAGGAGGGAAAATTAGCAACCAATCCTTTCACAACCTATAAATTTATTTTAAGAGCAATGAAAGTATTTTTGTACAAAATTACAAAATGAGAATTTAAAAATTAAAATGAATCACTTTTCAAAACATTTGCCAAATGCCAATTATAACTGCTAAATAAACAATTTTATTTTTAAGTGAAGGATTTAAAAGTGCTTTTACAATGCTCTATATTAAAACTCCCAACTCAATAAGTAGCATATTTTGTTTACTTAGTAGCATATTTGTTTGGTTTTGTTAATCAAGCACTAATACTCTAAAAGAGCTAAGCAACAGAATTTTAGATATTTCTCAACAGCCATTTCCCAGGTTTACAATTTCATTAAAATATCTATATTAAACATCTATAATTTTGTCAGAATAAGATTTCCTATGGAAATTTACAATCTATTAGCAAGATATAACTTAGAAAAGTTGAGAAAAATTGCCTAATTTCTTCCTTTTTTTTTTTTTTTTTTTGACTAGGCATTGAACCCAGGGCTACTTGACACTGAGCTATATCCCCAACCTCCAACCCTTTTTATGCTTTATTTTAAGACAAGATCTTCCTAAATTGCCCAGGCTGGCCTTGAACCTGCAATCTTCCTACCTTGGCCTCCCAAATTACTGGGATTACAGGCATGCGTACAATTGCCTTACTTCTTTTACCTGGTTTTTTTGTTGTTGTTTTGTTTTGTTTTGTTTCTCCTTCTAAATGAAGATAATAAAAATATCTGCTCATAGCCTGGGGATTAGCTCAGAGGTAGAGCACTAGCCTAGCAGGCACAAGTCCACGAATTGGATTCCCACCAACACACAAACACACAAATCTGCCCTAACGTTTTGATTGTTACAAAAGTCAAAAAACAGAAAATGGGCTGGGGATATAGCTCAGTTGGTAAAGTACTTGCCTTGCAAGCACAAGGCCCTGAGTTCAATCCCCAGCACAGCAAAAAAAAAAAAAAAAAAAAAAGAACTAACACGGTAGAGTTGTTATTTTCTCCTCCTAAAAGAAAAAACAGAAACAAGAAAACATTAAATTAAGAACCCCCTTTTAGGGGGGGGGGGTACAAATGGGAGAGAGCTGAATTGGGGAAGGAGAATAAATGGTTCTACTCCTGAACAATAACAACAAAAAATGGTGTATGTCACTGGATTTACAAAACTTTCTTACTGATTCTTTTAGAAGCCCTCTAAATCTAAAGGATCATTTCAATAATAATCATCCCAGATAATCAAGGAAGAACTTTTTATGCTAATACATTAAATACATGATACAGAATCCTCCCCACCCATCCCCCCAAAAAATGGAAAAGTTGACTTCAAAATTATTTTCCTTAGAACATTTTAAGAAGTGACAAATATGTCATGTTGACCTGTTTAATGTTATTTTAAAAATATGACACTTGTCATTAAAGAAATGTCGAAAGTACAAAAGAACCACGAAATGACCTAATTTAAAGATGCTTGCTTGACATTTGCTGGTAAATGGATGGAGTTAGAGCAGATCATGCTAAGTGAAATAAGCCAAACCCAAAAAACCAAAGGTCAAATGTTTTCTCTGATATGAGGAAGCTAATTCACAATAAGGGGGGTGGGGGAGGGAAGAATAGAGTTACTTTGTATTAGGTAGAGGGGAGTGAAGAGAGAGGAAAGGGTATGGGGGAAATGTCTATTTCTACTGAGTGAAATAGACATTATTACCTCATGTACATGTATGAGTGCTGACTGATGTGATCCTGCAATATGTACAATCAGAAAAATGAGAGATGACACTATTTATGTATAATCTATCAAAATGTATAAATGCATTCTTCTGTCATGTACACCTAATCAAAATAAAATTTTAAAAGTAGAAAAAAAAAAGATGCCAGTTAGAAAGTTATATTCCAAGGGTAGAAATTAAATCACCTGACAGTTGTATGAGTTTACAAAATAACTCTATGATGGTCTCTCTGCAGTCCCACCACCCCAACTTTATCTTTTTTAAATTATTTTTATAAAGAGAAAAGTCCTGACAAGTTCCTAAAGATGCAACTGACAGAATCACAATAAAAGAAGGGAAAGCTCTAACAGTGAAGGAATTCTGAAAGCAATGCTCAAATTTTTCAAAAACTTCAACATATTTTCTGGTCAATCTTTACAATAAAAAACCACCTAAAACTGGTGAGAAAAATGCTGGCTTGTATCAATTACCTCTTCAAAACCATCCAGTACCATCAATTTGGAGGTTAAGGGAAAACAACTCAATAAATGCATATGATTACGATGTTTCAAAGTGGGGAGAGGGAAGCTACACTTAAATACTCAAAGTTCATAAATTCAGAGCAATTTGTTGAAACCCATCCACAACAACTGTTACATACTTTACAGGCATAGGAAGTTTCCTTCCCTTAGACATTGGTAAATTTATGTACAACAGAAGGAAAATCTGTTTTTGTACAGTCTATTAATTCATCCAAGCATATAACTACACAAACATTTATTTAATGATCATCTACTATGAATGCTCAAGAGCTATGTTTCTGAAGTCAAGAAACTTCCAGCCAAATAGGAGGCAGGCCAACAACACAATATAATCCATGGATGCTCAGATACACAGCACTTAATTTAGCTAAGCAAAAGCTGAAAGATCAAAAGAAATATTTGAGATGAATGCAGATTCTAAGGACTCCTGCATAAATCACTATTTTTAAGGGTCCTTTGTTAAACTGCCTTGACTGGCCTTTTGCTGTTAAAGTCACATAAGCAATTAGAGTATCTTAAAAAATTGAATACTATTTTATCCAAACAGCATATACATAACAAAATACCAGTTCTAAAAAGAGGAAATTCAAGTAACTAATAAGTTTAATGTAAAAGTTTTAGGTAAGTAAAATTAATAAGTTAAAAGGCAAAAGTATCAATAGAGGTCTCAATTCCTTCATCCAGCCAAAGAAGGGACTAAGTCCAGAAAACCTAAGTTCCCTATGACATCTTGATTTTGAGTATTCTAGCTGTTTGTGGTTGCTGTTGGTGGTGGTTGCTCCTCTAATAAATTAAACACAAACATATTCCAAGTGTTCATAATTAGTTTATATAACATAAATTAATGTATCTCCCAATAAATACACAATTAATTTTGAAACAATCTACTTCCCAATATATACTGAGTGCCTATGTCCTGTTTTTTCAACCTCTTGCATTCATGGTCTATAAACATCTTCACATATCTTTTGATAACAAACATTAAAACCTCTCCTTCAAACCTCCTTCTAGTTATTGCCCTTTCACATTCCTTTCTCAACCAAGCGCTTCTTTAAAAAAAAAATTTACTGATTCTCATCTTTGATTCACTAAAATTGTTCCAGTGAAGGTCATCATCAGTGACTTTCCAACTGCCTACCCTAACAGACACTTTAAATTCTCATTTTATTTAGTCTATCCACAGGAACTAATGCAACTGACTACCCTTTAAAAATTCTCCCTTGCTTCTATAAAACTTAATACTTGGGGGCTGGGGTTGTAGCTCAGTAGTAGAGCACTTGTCTAGCACATGTTGGGCACTGGATTCAATCCTCAGCCCCAAATAAAAATAAATAAATAAAATAAAGGTGTTATGTCCACCTACAACTAAAAAAATAAAAATTTTAAAAGGCAAAACATTAAAAAAAAACTTAATACTTGGTACTTATTTTCCTCCTCTGTTTTGGTTTTCTCCCCTTTCTCTCTTAAATGTGATTTTTATAGTCTCATGTTCTTTCTTATAACCTTTTCTCTCACTCTCTACATTCTCATCTACTCTTCTGACTTTGTTTCTCCTTAAAACCTAGTCTCTTTTCCTAAAACCTAACAAATCTCTTTAACATTTCTTCTTCTAATTAAACATTTCACCATACACTCAAATCACCTAAGCCTACATGCCTAAGAACCATTCTACTGAGCAAGAAAATCATATCATTGATCCTCCCCCCCCCCCCCCCCCCCCCCGCAGTGCTAGGATAGAACCCAGGGCCTCCCACTTACTTGCTAGGCAAGTGCTCTACCACTGAGCTACATCCCCCCGACCTCTAAATATCTTCTGCATTCACCCTTTATTCTTCATCACAGATATTACCTGGACTAACTCATGCTATCTTCCCTGGTTTAGCTTTCATCAATAGTTTTCCCAACAGTATTCCTCCATCCATTCTGGTCTCCCTTCAACTCATCTGCTACATAGACAACAAAGTGTTTTTCTAAAAGCCCAAATATTACCAAAGAGTCTACTATTTAAAACTCTTCACTTGGGTCCCTACGCACTACGTTTAAAAAAAATATATATATATATATATATATATATACACATATATATATGTAATTGTGGACAGATACAATACCTTTATTTTATTTATTTACATTTAAGTGGTGCTGAGGTTCAAATCCAGTGCCTCACGTGTGTCAGGCAAGTGCTCTACCACTGAGCTACCACCCCAGAACCCTATGCCCTACTTTTAAAAACACTAAATCCTTTGGATATTTAAATGAAGCTTTTTATTATCTTGATTCCTATGTCTAATGCCTTGGTCTCTACCTCACTTTCTGCCTCACTCCTTTCTTTTTTTTTTTTTAGTTGTTGATGGACCTTTATTTTTTTATATGTGATGTGTGATGCTGAGGATCAAACCCAGTGCCTCACACATGCCAGGCAAGTGCTCTACCACTGAGTCACAACCCCAGCCCCAACCCCACTGCTTTCTAACTTACAAAATTGTTAAGCCTCATTATTTGCAGTTGCCCAAATAAAATAACATGCTGTTCCACATACTTCCATCCATTTGTGCGCAGGCTTTCCTCTGCTTAAAATGCTCTTCCCATAAACTCCTGCTAATATTTCAATACTGTCACCATTTTGGTAAAGCCTTGCTTGATCTCCCCAGATGGAACTGATTATCCTCACAGAACATGATGTATTTATTTATTTACATATTTGTCTTTCCAACTAACCCTTTAATTCCTTCTTGGCAAAAATGTCTTTTTTCTTCTACCTCCAGCACTCAGTCTTGTCAGAGTAAATGGGTCAATAATTTCTATTTTTAAAAATATTTTAGTGTATTTAAACATAATACCTTTATTATATTTATTTATTTTTATGTGGTGCTGAGGATTGAACCCAGTGCCTCACATGTGCTAGACCTCTAAGCCACAACCCCAGCCTAATAACTTCTATTAAGTGAACACATAAATGAATGAATGCAAACGGAAGTATGTTTTTCTTATTTCAAAAAGTTTAAGGATACATAGTGAAAGATTAGGAAAACATACACTCACCAAAAGTTAAGTAACAATACAAAAATACAGGTCAAAATTCAGAAATATTGTATGATATTAAAATGTAAATAAGATATAAATATGCTATACAAACTACACGGAACAAAAACCATTACAGTTTAGAATTATGTGGCAAAACTTCATGGAAAAGCTTTAACTTGAGTATTGAAAGAGGAATAATTAGGAAAAAAAATTTAATCTTCTGAAATAAAACCTGTGAAAAGTCAAAACTAATTTTTGCTGTTTCAATATATATACAACTGTTCCACCATAGGGCTAAAGGTATAGTTTAGTGACAAAGCACATGCTTGGCATGCATGAGGCCCTGGGTTTGATCCCCAGTACCTCTAAACAACAACAAAAATACAAATTGTTTTACCATATAAGAAAAATATATTTCTGCAGGGGAAAAAAATGACCTTCTTGTTTGACAAAAATATTCAACAAATAAACATGCTTTCTATAGGCCACGATCAAGTTGTGAAAAAGAGCTTAGCAGGGTGCTAGAGTACAAAAACTTCATAACAATAAGTTTTTTTGGTCATATCTCATTACAACATAATTACAACAAAACCTCGACATAATATACATTTATGTAAATATTCACCAAAGCAGTACTTGGCTACCTACTGTGTTATAGGTACAAGTCTAAGCAATGGGAATGAAACAAAAGTAAACAGGCCTAACTCAGCCCTCACAAGGCTTACATTCTAATGAATGAAAATGGATAACTAAATGAGATAAGCATGCAAAATATATGCTTGGATGATATGAGCTAAATTGAAAAAGAAAGAAAGGGAGGAAAAATATTGGGAGTTACAATTGTAGACAGATCAGTCAGGAAAGGTCTCACTGAGACAGGTCACATCTATATCAAGTTCTGAATGTCAGGAAGCAACCATGTAACTATCTGGAGAGTTCCAAATAGAGTCAACAGCAAAAGGTAAGGGCAGATTAAATGAGGAAAAAAACAGTGGATGAGAGGGAGAAATTTACTGAGGGGTCAGATTACTACTGACTGACTACAAATTATTTCCAGCAAAAATCAGTGCAACAAAATTTCAGTATACTAAATGATGTTGATACTTCATCTAGAATTTGCTATTGAAGAATCTAATCTAATCTACAACATTAACTTAATTTCTACTTTCAAATATGATTTATAAAAGATTTACTAATAGTTTCCTTAAATACATACTATACTAGGCTGGGGGTAGATTTCAGTGGTATAGCACTTGCCTAGCATGTGTAAGGCCCTGGGTTCAACCCCTAGCACTGCAACAACAATAAAAAGAACTGTACCAAATGAAAAGCAATTCCTCCTCACTCCTCAAGTGGCTACGAATATCACACAGAAACCACCATAAGATGCATGATTTTAAAATGTACATAACACTACAATGCAACTAACATTTCTTTCATTTCAAGAGCCTGCTAAAAATATTCCACCAATCTTTAATTTGCCTTTTTCCAAAGAAGCTACAGAATCAAAGATTGTTGCTGCAAGAATATCATAGGATCTAAGTGTCAAAAGATCAACTGCCATGCCTTTAAAA
The DNA here is from genome assembly GCA_020662805.1 of Glaucomys volans. Classification (NCBI taxonomy): domain Eukaryota; kingdom Metazoa; phylum Chordata; class Mammalia; order Rodentia; family Sciuridae; genus Glaucomys; species Glaucomys volans. Next base: position 500,402 of record JAJEJO010003915.1, read on the forward strand.
AAAAAAAAAACAAAAACCTGTTCAGAGTGATGAAATGTGGAATGCAAGCTTTTATATTTTGATAAATGGATAAAGTTAAGCCCAAAAAAACCAAAGGCTGAATATTTTCTCTGATAAGTGAATGATGATACATAATGGGAGGGGGGAGGGGGTAGCAGGGGGCAAAAGAAGAATAGAGGAACTTTGGATGGTGTAGAGGAAAATGGGGAGGGAGGGGGTGGGGAAAGGAAGGATGATAGACTGAGACATTATTACCCTATGTACCTGCATGATTACATGAAAGGTGTGAATCTACATTGTGTACAACCACAGAAATGAAAAACTGTACCCCATTTGTGTACAATGAATCAAAATGCAGTCTGTAAGAATGAAAATTAAAATAAAAAGGAAAGCAGCAATCATCTATAGCCAAACTGATTCACTAAGTCAGGCCAAGTCATTTCCTTTTTTTTGCGTCAATGCCCAGCCTTGGTCTGTTGGATTTCTACAAGGTATTTATTTGACAAAGTTTCTCATTATCTTTTAACGGATAAATGTATAAACTGGTGTCATATTTTAATACAGTTAATTCCTAATAGCTGAAAAACGTTGACCATAGATACAATCTATCTCAAGGTACTTCTATAATGGTATGGCCTAGAACTTGATTCTTGGTCTAATCCTGTTCAATATTTTTTGATATGGCCATTTTATGGCCCAATGATGAAATCTGTAACATGACATAAAGAAAAGTATAACAGCTGATCTGCTGTTACAGATACAGATCTGCTGAATCAAAGAATCAGTGTTTAAAAGACTGAATCAAGGAGCTGAGGTTGTGGGTCTGTGGTAGAATGCTTGCCTAGCATGTGTGAAGCACTGGGTCCAATTCTCAGCACCACATATAAATAATAAAATAAAAGTCCATCAACATTAAAAAAAAAAGACCGAATCGAATTAGGAAAATGAACTAAATACCATCTAACTCACTGTGTTTTATAGATTCCTAGTTCTATCCTTGTGTTTTAAATGACCCAAACTTAAAAAGGTTTTAAAATAAATAAAAATTAAATTAAATCAAAGACTCCCCTACATACATGTATGATTACACAGTGTGACTACATTGTGTACAACCAGAGAAATGAAAAGTCGAACCCCATTTGTGTACAATGAATCAAAAAAAAAACAAACTAAAAAAAGATTCAAACTATTTTCTATAATGATTACAGAAAAAAAAGTCATCAGGGAATGAAAACAAAAAAACAAGAAAAGAAAAAAGTCAGCAGGAAACAAGCAACAAGCTATGTAATCTGCAGGTGCACTATTTGAAATGGGATGTAGAGAGATTATCATGTTCCATGCTGTACTGATCAATTGCACATTTCCTTTTAACCAACATTCACTAAGCACTATCTATGTGCCAGACCACACCTGAAATACTTATTTTCTGTTCCCTGTACAAAACTTGTGTTTCAGGGCTGGGGTTTTGGCTCACTGGTAGAGCACTTGCCTAGCATATGGGAGGCACTGGGTTCAGTCCTCAGCACCACATAAACATAAATAAATAAACATATTGCATCCATCTACAACTAAAAAAAATTTTTTTTAAATCTTGTGATCCATATTGACAAACCTACTCAAGACAAAATAATGAAGAAATGAAGATATCTAGAAAAGATTTTAGTTACAGTTGGGCATGGTGACTCATGTCTATAATCCCAATGACTTGGGAGGTTAAGGCAGGAATATCACAAGTTTAAGGACAGACTGGGCAACTTTGCAAAACCCTGTCCCAAAAAAAAAAAGGGGCTGGGGATGTAGCTCAACAGTAGATGAACCATAGGTTCAATCCCCAGTTCTGCAAAAAAAAGAAAAAGAAAAAAAATTTCAGTTAAGAAGCATAAAAGCAACTACGAAAAATTTAATCAAAGGATCATTATAACAATAACACCTAACATTGCTTAATACTTAGTATGTTTAGCAGGCATAAAAGTGAGTCACTTGTATCAACCTTCATGAACGAACTTGCCAATAAGCTTCTAGGTGTATAGTATACGAGTCTCTAGATGCCATCCCTCAGGATCCCCTGCTTTTAAGCTGAGGCCATGTATTTCCTGGGGAGTCCCAGCCAATGACAGCCTGAGCACTAAGGCCTAGCCATTTCTGCATATCTCAGAACTTCTCTAATGGATAATTCTTGCTCCAGAGTCTTAACTAGGTTGTCAGACTGTCAGGTCTGCATTGCACTCTAAGCCTCTCCCTGAAGTTCTGATTTATCCTCCTTTCTTTTCACAGAAGTCTTCCCCTTCCACATAAAGCTCTTGTATTCTTAACTCTGCCAAAACAGCTACTTCCTGAAAGACTGCAAATGACATGGTTGGTACCAGAAATGGATTGAGAATGCAGGAGGTAAGATAGAGCTTGAACACTAGGTCACTTGCTGTCCTTCTGACAATGAGAATCTCAACCCATCTGGGTTTGTGACGTATAGGCAATCCCTGGCACAAGTTGGTGGCCCAAGTTTTAACTAATGCTTTCACAAGTTTTATGGAGAATATTTCCAGAGAGAAACTCTCTGGATGTGTCTGAAAAGTATAAGAGGTACACAATACACACAAAAACAATGGAATTGGCTTAGGTTGCACTGATTCCCAAGAGAGGGCAGTTAACAAAACAGTTGAAGACTAAATGTGAAAGCCAGAGGTCTCTTTGGAAGCCCACAAAGAGATCCGTATCACCTACAGTGGGAGAATAGTAAAAGTTGAAGAACAAATTCAGGGTGGTTGAAGACCCTTACTTCAAAGATAACAAAATGCTCCACCAGGTCAAGTATGTTTTATCAAGGTCAGGTCCTATTTTAGAAAACCTAGAAGCCTCATAGATGGGATAGGGTGATCTAAGATGGATATCCTCAAAAACTACCATCCTCCAGACGCCTTTGAAACCTAACAGTCTGCAGGAATGAGTTAGCACTCCCCACTATGCAGGACCCACACTTCAGAGGCCTTTTAGCTACAAGGTAATAAAAGCTCTCCTCTGGATTTGCCTCTCTCTGCACTCCTGGCTGCCATGATAGTAGCTAATGCTAATCCTGCCATGAACATGTGGGACCTGAAATAGGATGAAAGGTACTGTATATCTCAAAGAAACTATAAGAATTAGCCAGCATAAACTAGCAGATTGGAGTAATATCCATGGGTGCTAGATTTTGAGGGTGTTTAATCAAGGAGACAGGAATATTAGGCTCAGGTAAAGTTTGCTGGAGGAGACAGGAATATTAGGCTAAGGTAAAGTTTGCTGGGGCAGTGGTGGGAGAGGGCACTCAGAATATGGAAATTAACACTGTGGCATGGACCTGGGGGATGATATAAATTCACTGCTATGATGGCTCCTGGAAGCCCAGAAAAAACAATGATGATAACGAATAGGATTGAAATGCCTGAACTGACATGGCAGAGAGTGGAGTATGGGCTTAACAGGCTCAAGAAAGTGGGTATGGTAGAGTGGATATTTTATGTGAGGTTAACTAAAGCCATCAGGAATATATTGGTATGAGAGGCACCAACACTGTTAAAAAGTTCAGTGTTTCCCCCCTAAAGGAGAAGCTGTCACAGAGCTTGCCTGGCTTATTGATAGCAACAGGGGTGATGGGACACTGAAGTAGCAACAGCCAGATGGCAACACTTAAACACCAGAAACCAGTGCATCAGTTATTATTATGACTAACAAGGTGGGAGACAGACAATAAGGCTTGACCCTCAGGGAGCTGTGGAGATAGTTAATGGAATAGTGTCATTAGGATAAAAACTGTTGACAACAGTTCTGCTTAATCAAAAAAAGGCAAGAGTGTGATATAGTAGAAGACTGAGAATGACTGCCCCAGTAAAAATCCACTAGCCCTTACCCAATTCCTGGACCTGAGTCAGTTTTCATATCCAGACCCACAGACTTAAATATATCCATAAAGTGTGAAGAGAGAGAGACTCAGAACAGCACATTTGTCCATTACATCAAGGAAATCATGTTGATAAGCAAGAAGAGGCTTACATGCTGAAGGGCTGGTAAGATATATGTGCTCCAAAGGGTAGGGGAAAAAACCCTACAATCATCCATCAGCATTGATAGGAGATTGATTCCAGAATCCTATGCCTCCATGGACACCAAAATCTGTGGACACTCAAATTTCTTATATAAAATGGCATAGTTCTTGGGGATATAGCTCAGTTGGTAGAATGCTTGCCTTGCAAGCACAAGGCCCTGGGTTCAATCCCCAGCCCCGCAAAAAAATAAAAAAATAAAATAAAATAGATAAATAATTTTTTTAAAAAATGGCATAGTTCTTGCATATAAACTAGACATATCCTCCTGTTCCACTTTAAGACATCTCTAGATTACTTATAATACCTTAATATCTAATGCAACATAAATAATATGGAAATAGTTGTTTGTTAATACTGTATTGTTTAGGGAGTAATGACAAGAAAAAATTCTGTACATGCATCAGTACAGAGGCATTTTTTCCAACTATTTTCAATCCACAGTCAATTGAATCTGTGAATGTGGAATCCACGGACATAGAAGGACAATTGTTACTTAGGATCCAGCCATTTCAGTGAAGTTTTGAGAGTCCAGTATTCAGGTTCATGCCATACATCACCTGCAAAGCGAAAAGCAAACTGCTGCATCCTGTGTCCTCTAATACAAAAAAAGAAGTACAAGGGCTGGAGATGTGGCTCAGAACACTTGCCTATCATGCACAAGGCAGTGGGTTCAATCTCCAGCATGGCAACAAAACAAACAAACAAATAAATAAATAAATGGCAGGGCACAGTGATGCACACCTGTAACCCCAGTAGCTCAGGGGCCCAAGGCAGGAAGATCACAAGATCAAAGTGGGCCTCAGCAAGTTGGTAAGACCCTGAATCAAAATTAAAAATAAAAAAGGGCTGAGGATGTGGTTCAGTGGTTAAGGCCTCTAGGTTCAATCCCTGGTACACTGCACAAATAAATAAAAGGTCAGGCGCAGTGGCACACGCCTGTAATCCTAGCAGCTTGGGAGGCTGAGGCAGGAGGATCGCGAGTTCAAAGCAAGCCCCAGCAAGGACAAGGCACTAAGCAACTCAGTGAAACCCTGTCTCTAAATTAAAAAAAAAAAAAAAAAAGTACAAAATAGGGCTGGGAATGTGGCTTAGTGGCCCAGTGCCCCTGAGTTCAATCCCCGGTTCCAAAAAAAAAAAAGGAGTGGGCATCTTCAGATTCTAAAGGCAACATATTCTGTACACAGAATGCTTCTGTGGCCCATTTATGAAATGACATAAAAGGCTACCTTCTTTGGGTGGGGGAAACAACTCTGCAGCACCTGCAGACTACTATACCACTTAAATGGTGGAAAAAGATGTAGTATAGAGCTGATAGCAAGCCCCAGTGGAAGAATTACAATACAGGACCTTGGAATTCTACAGGAAAGCCATGCTATTAGAAAAACAATTCCTGGGGTGCTTCTAGGTTCTGGTAGGAGATAAAATGCTTGATCATGGGGTACCATGTGTCCAGAACTTCTGATAATGAGTTAACTATGATTCTCCCAGTCACAAAACCAGATGAGCTCAGCAGCAACCCATTATTAAGATGCAAATAGTGCATGAAGGATCACTTTCTAAAACAGAATCAAAGGGTATAAGTAAGCTACATAAATGGGTAGCCAAGACTTCCCTGACACTCCCACAGTTTTACCAGCACCCCTTCCTCAGCTCACATCCATAGCTGTTTAGGTCATCCTTTGGGATCAAAATAGGAGGAAAAAAAGCTGAAGCTTGGCTTATAAACAGATCAGTTCAGTATATGCATGCAAGCTGAAAATAAACAACAGCTTCAATACAATTACACTTAAGGGTGACCTTGATAGTGAAAAGAGAAAACCTTCCTAAAAAAAACTTTAAGTGGTGCATTTGGTTGTGATTTATGTAAAAAGAAAAGTATTCTGGGGTGAGAATATATATAGGTTCATGGACAATGCCAAATGAACTTGGCCAACTGCTTAGAGGCCTTTACGGAGAAAGAATATAATAAGAGGGGCCAGGCACAGTGGTGCACACCTATCATTCCAGTGGAGGATCCCAAGTTAGAGGCCAACCTCAGCAACTTGGCAAGATCCTCAGCTACCTAAAGAGACCCTTTCTCAAAATAAAAATAAAAGAATTGGGGATGTAACTCAGTATAAAGCACCCTGGGTACAATCTCCAGTACTCCCCCACCAAAAAAAAAGAGGTACAAAAGGTATGGGTAGAGGTAATAATACTTAGTGATATGGAAATGCTAAGTAAATAGCTGTTATCCTTATTGTTGAGGAAACAAGGACAAGAAAAAAGTCTGTACATGTTCAGTACAGACACATTTTTTCCCAAATATTTCCAATACAGTCAATTGAATATGGGAGTAGGTACAAAGTATGAAAAGTATAAAAATCTGTTTTATGTATTATGCCCACCAGACAGCATCTAATGCAGAAGAGACTGAACAGACAGACAAAATGATTCAGCTAATTGACATATGCCATTCCAGAACTGGCACGGTGAAGAAATGAATAGAGGTCACTGTGGCAGAAATGGAGATAAGGACAGAGAAGAAAGCGTGAACTTTCTTTTACCAAGCCTAATTCTGAACGTCCAACCTATGAGCAACAGAGACCAAGACCAAGCCCACAAGACAGAACCATGAATCAAGCAAGCTGACTACACTGTACCCCTTCTATCTCAGAAGGGCCACAACTGATTCTCACTATTACAGGACACTTATTAGAGATATGGGTTTGCCTTTCTTTGTCAATACAGTCCTAACTAGCACCACTTTCATGAGGGCTTTCAGAGTACTGACTCTGAATATGTATTTTGGTCTGAAGTTTCATGGGTTGAAATTTAATCTCCACTCTAAGGTGATAAGAGAGAGCAAACTTACTTCACCAAGGGGTACTTTACCACTGAGCCACATCCCCAGTCCTTTTATTTTTTTATTTTGAGACAAGGTCTTGCTAAGTGTTGAGGATGGCTTTGAACTTGTAATCCATCTCCCAAATTGCTGGTATTATAGGCATGTGTCACAACACTGAGCTAAAAGTAGTTTAACTAAAATTTGAACCCAGGCAGTCTGACTCCATTGTATGTGCTTTTAATCAATAGGCTAGGTGAGATAGGATATTATCCTGTCCTCTTTAGATATTAGGATAAGAGTAATTATTTATTCTATATAGTGTCAGAAAGCAAAACAACCAAATGATAGATACTAGAGGAAAGCAGATTTTTTTTTTCTTTTATGGTGCTGGGGATTGAACCCAGGGCCTTGTGCTTGCAAGACAAGCACTCTACCAACTGAGTTATATCCCCAGCCCAAAGCATATCTTATGTCAAACAAAAAAGAAAACTTTCAAACAGCAGTAAACAACAACAGAAGATCCTCTTCAGGAAGTAATCAGGGCCTATCAACCGAGAGTCAAATGTTCATTGAAATTGTGAGAATGAAACTTTATAAAAACAGATAAAGGTTGACCTATATCAGTAAAAGGTGTATTACTAAGTACCATGTAGCGGGGAGAAGGACTCCAGGGCCAAATAAGTTTGGGTTAATACATAGACAAGGTTAAACAAGTCTCTTAACTTTTATTTGGTCTTTAAAATACTAATGTGTATTTGCAAATCTGTATCTGATTTATACAGAATGCAGAAAACCCAAACTCATGTGACTAAAGAACATATCTTTGCACCTGGGGAATACACTAGAAATCCTGGCCTAAAACAATTTCTTTCCAAAGTCAAGATTCACACTCACAAGGATTCACACTCACAAGTAATCCAAGGATTCCAGAAGAAGGTAATAAAGAAAAGGATAATAATTATCTAGCTTTCCAGAAAGTCAAAACATTACCCATCTCTTTCTATTACTATTAGTAGCTCTAACACCTTGAGAGTGGAAAAGCTATATAAAAGTTTTGTCATCAATACTCACTTTATGGCCGAGTGCGGTGGCGCAAGCCTGTAATCCCAGCACTTGGGAGGCTGAGGCAGCACGATTGAGAGTTCAAAGCCAGCCTCAGCAACTGGGCGAGGCCCTAAGCAACTCAGTGAGACCCTGTCTCTAAATAAAAATACAAAATAGGGCTAGGGATATGGCTCAGTGGTGGAGTGCCCCTGGGTTCAATCCCCAGTACCAACCGAGAACAAAAAAGACAACTGACTTTATGGAGGGGGCGGTGTCACATGCCTGTAATCCCAGTAGCTCAGGAGGCTAAGACAGGAGGATCTCGAATTCAAAACCAACCTCAGCAATGGCAAGGCACTAAGCAACTGAGACCCTGTCTCTAAATAAAATCCAAAACAGGGCTGGGGATGTGGCTCAGTAGTTGAGTGCCCCTGAGCTCAATTACCCTGCAACAAAAAAAAACTCACTTTACCTCACTTTATCCTTTCTGAATGCAAAATATTCCTTCCTTCTTTGCTTTACAAACTCTGAAGATCGACAAGTAATAGGGCCACACTTCAATTACTAAATGTTCACATTGTGAGCAATAGGAGAGTTTTTTTTTCCTTTTTTAAAAAAATTTTTAGTTGTAGGTGGACACAATACCTTTATTTTATTTACTTTTATGTGGTGGTGCTGAGGATTGAACCCAGTGCCTCACACATGCTAGGCAAGTGCTCTACCACTAAGCCACAACCCCAGGCCAATAGGAGAGCTTTAATTATTTCAAATGTGCTACTGATGACCTCATCATTTTCATGTAACACAGCTCCAAATGCATTTTTCTCAAACATATGTACATTATCATAAGAAAGGACAGAAGAAAGGGAATATGAGCTATAGAAAGTAGAGGGCCCAATCACAAACTAATTTTCAGAGTTTCAGGCATTTTATTCAGAAATATATTCTCTTTATTGATTACAAGGAAAACTTTTACATAAATTATAAACCCTTGGTACTAGATTTCCCATCTTCCTAAACCACCACTATCCCAGTTCCTCATTTCATCTATGACCATCATCAGTGCCTGGAGTCATCTACATGCCATTTATCTTTTCAACTGGTTCTCCTTTAGAATACAGAATAGAATAATAAATGCATAAGGGGTCTTGCTATCTAATTTACCACTCAGATCACAGAACTGAGACTCAGATCAATTTTTATATTTCTCCAGCAATAGCAAATGAAACATTTATCAATTTCAAAAATAACAGTATATGAAAGCTGAAAGTCCCAAAATATATACAACACATATGTACTCAATTTTTCTTATACAAAATACTACATGCCAATAGTGTACTTCCAAGGCAAATATCCACCAAAGTCAATCAACTAAATCTGTACTCTCCCAATATGAATACTTCCTGAAGCACTATGGAAAATCATTAGATAAAACAAACACAGACACGTGAGAAGACTCACAAGAGAAAAGAAGGTAGACTTTGTAGTCAGATACATGGATTTGAATCATGGACGTGAAAGATCAATAAAACTCCAAGCCTCAGTTCCCTGAGCTGTAAAGTATGCATAAGACTATGAATATAATAAGGTTATTGTAGGGCTGGGGGTGGCTCCATGGTAGAGCGCTTGCCTCGAATGTGTGAAGCACTGGGTTCGATCCTCAGCACCACGTATAAATAAATAAAATACAGGTCGATGGACAATTAAAGAAATATTAAAAAAAAAAGATCATTGTAATAGGTGAGAATAACATACACAAAACACCTAACAGAAAGATGGCACACTGTTGGTAAAGGTTTTGTATTACGCAAATAATACAACATAAATGAAATCAAGGAAAACTTCATGAACTTGAAATCTTGGAAGAATTGGATGCAGAAAAAGGAATAAGGAATGATCAGGTTGGAACCAAATCCCTAAGGGCTGTCTGCCAGGTTAATGAATCTCAATCTCATTTCTTAAATACTGAACGGGAATTTCCAAGAATGACATCACAGTAACCTCAAAAATAATTTACCTCAGCTACTAATTTAAAAACAAACAGAAACTATGCATGATTATTACATCACTAGAATCATACAAAAGTCTACATGATATATTTTGAAACTGAGGTTTTTCACAAACTAGCAAATGTTTTATTTCAATTACTTTTTAGAGTTTGTTTCTCTTGACCACCTGAAAGTGAAAAATGGGGGCTGGAGTTGTAGTTCAGTGGTAGAGTGCTTGTCTAGCAGGTGTGAGGCACTGGATTCAATCCTCAGCATTGCATAAAAATAAATAAATAAAATAAAGGTACTGTGTCCATCTACAACTAAAAAAAATTTTTAAAGTGAAAAATGGACAGTAACATTTACATAAACCCTAACAGAAAAATTTCACAAAATTCTGAAATTACTTGCTCAATTTGTTTTATATATTTTTAATATACATATTTATATATTTTTAATATATATATATTTTTTTAGTTGGAGATGGACACAATATTTTATTTTTATGTGGGGCTGAGGATGGAACCCAGTGCCTCACACGTGCAAGGCAAGTGCTCTACTACTGAACTACGGCCCCAGCCCTCAATTTATTTTAATTAAGAGAATCTTGAAATATTTTGTTGTGCTATGAAATAGTAACAAAAACATGCACCATTTACTCTTTATTTTAATAAAACATATTCTGTCAGATAAAATACCAAACTTTAACCATGAAGGTTAACAAAGAATCAAACTAAATTATAAATAAAATGCTTACCTTTTCATGAATTCTACCAAAAAGGTTCCAGAACCACTGTTTTCATAACTTTATATGGAAATAATGGCATGCAAAGCAACTGAAAAACTGTATAACAAACCAGTGGAAACCTTTCACCTCAGCACTATAGGTTTCAAAAGTGAGTGGGAAAACATTATGGTTATTCCATAGAATAGAAATTAAGGCCCAAAACTTGCATTTTGTTTATGAAACAATGGTTCCCTGCAGTACTTTCTAACTGGTCTGAAAAAAACTTTTTAGAAACTTTAGCAAGTCACTATTGCTGTATTTGAACCATGTCCTACAAAACCTCATAGAGAAGCTTTAATACCTTGAATGGAGAACAAAAAATAGGCTAATATCCTACACATAAGAATAAAAAACTCTTTCTCTGATTCCTGATGATGTGAGCTGTTTCCCTCTGCCATGTTCTTCCACCATGATATACAGCCTCACCTCGAGCCCCGAGGAATGGAGCTGGCCTTCTATGGACTAAGACCTCTGAAACCCTGAGCCCTCAAATAAACCTTTCCTTCTCTATAAAAATAATAATAATAATAAAAATTTAAAAAATAAAAAACAATGACTAATTTATACTTATATAAAAGTATGTATCACTGATAAGTAATGGCAATCTTTAAAGTCTGTCAGACATGAGTGCTTTGAAATGTTTATATTCAACTGGACTTCAAATTTTTAGAAATGTTTCAGTCGAGTTAAACCTAGGGCTTACAATTACCTTTTTTATTATTATTAACAACATATATTATGGATACAAATTAACAGGTTTCATTGTGACATTTCCATACATGCATATATTAGGGGAGAGAAGGGAGGATGAAAGAGGGGTAAAGGGTAGATGGATGTGATCAATGTACAAATTGCCTTCTGTTAAAAAATATTCTGTGGTTGTGGCTCAGTGGTAGAGCGCTTGCCTAGCATGTGTGAGGCACTGGGTTCAATTCTCAGCACCACATATAAATAAATGAATAAAATAAAACTCTATCAACATCTTAAAAAAATTTTTTTAAATCTAAAATTATGAAAAAGAAATATTTTTAAGACAGACTTTTAAATAGCACAAGTCCACACACTACCATTCCCACCACTTACCCAACGTGATTAACCAGTCCTAATAACTGAATTCACTGCTTACTAAACAGGAAACTAGAAAGTTCATAGCTTTTATCCTCAGTCAAAAACATTCCCTATCATCAAAGAATCTGTCAATCTGTCTGCCAATAAAAGCGTCAACAATGATAGTACACAAAAGTTATAAACCTCAAATAGATCCTTACCTTACCACTTCACACTCACTAAGATGTTCATAATCAATGAGACAAATAGCAAGGGTTGGTGAGGATGTGAAGAAACTAGAACCCTCATTACTGGGAATTTAAAAAGGTACAGTCACTTTGTAAAACAGTATGTGGCATTTCCTCAAAGGGTGAAACAGTTACCATATGACTAGCAATTCCACTCCTCTGTATCCCCAAAAAACATGTTCACACAATAATCTGTACACAAATGAGTGCCCTAACATTCCTAACAATATCATTCATAACAGCCAAAAAGTGGAAATAACCCAAACTTATGAATGAATAAATAAAATGAGATATATTCATACAAAAGAATATTATTTGTCAATAAAAAGAAATTAACTATTAAGGCATGTTGTTGAATCCTGAAAAAAATGCTAACTGAAAGAAACCAGTTATATATTGTATGATTCCATTTATACTAAGTGTCCTGAATCCACAGAAGCAGAAAGTACATTAGAGGTTTTCTGGGGTTGAGGGAATTGGGAGGATATGGAGGTGAGGCTAATGGGTACTTGTTGAGAGTGAGGAAAATGTTCTAGAATTAAATAGTAGTGCCAGGCGCGGTGGCGCATGACTGCAATCCCAGCACTTGGGAGGCTGAGGCAGGAGGATTGCGAGTTCAAAGCCAGCCTCAGCAACTTAGCAAGGCCCTAAGCAACTTAGTGAGACCCTGTCTCTAAATAAAATACAAAATAGGGCTGGGGATGTGGCTCAGTGGTGGAGAGCCCCTGGGTTCAATCCCCAGTACCAAAAAAATAAATAAATAAAAATAAATAAATAGTAGTGATGTTTGCATAACTCTGTGAATATACTAAAAGTCACTGAATTTTACACTTTAAATGGGTCAACTATATGGTATCTGAATTCTATCTCAATAAAGCTATTATAAAAAATAGACTTTTGCCTAATATTCTAAATTCAATTGAAATATATGTGCTCTTTATTTCATATTTTAAAGTCTCTATAGATTAATGTTTTTTCAAGCTGCCAGAACCCAAAACTGAATATACTCAAATTTCCCTAGTTAATGAAAAACTATAGACTCATGTGATCATTTCTTAGGTTTTGTTCCTAAGATTCCTCTCAAAAAATAATAAATTATCATTTAAATTTATTTAATTTTTAAAATTTAGGGCATAAATGTACTTTTATATTTTTTAAAAATGCACCAGAACTACTATTATAAATACTAGATAATATAATCTTAAAGATATATTTTCATAAATGGCAAAAAGAAGAAAAGATAATAAACCACTATAGAATTATCAACTTAAAGAAATTTATTATAAGCTATGCATGATGGTGCAAGTCTGTAATCATAGCAATTTGGGAAGCTGAGGCAGGAGGTTCACAAATTCAAGGCCCGAGTAAGCAACTTAGGGAGATCCTAACTCAAAATAAAAAGGGCTGGAGATGTAGCTCTGTGGTACAGTACCCCTGAGTTCAATCACCAGATGGAAGGAAGCCTGAGTTCAATCCCCAGATGGAAGGAAGGAAGGAAGGGAGAAAGGGAGGGAGGGAGGGGAAAGGAAAAGGAAAGAAAAAGGAAAAGGAAAGGAAAGAAGAGGAGGAAGGTAGGCTGGTTATTTGTGAAAGGTCTAAGGCAACAAAAGCATTTTTTAAGTTTAAATAAATGCAAGAATTTCAAATGAAGAGACAATTAGCAGGAAAAAAATGGAAGATTTTTGCAAATAGTTATATAATATAAAATCCCAAATTCCCATCAATGAGGGCTGGGGTTGTAGTTTTCCTAATAATTCAGTTCTGTAAGTGGGCTATTTAAAATAATTTAAAAGATGACAAATAACAACAAATCCCACCCATTATGTACAACTATAATATACTAATAAAAAATGGAAAAAATAAAATTAAAAAGAAAAAAAATTTTGTTTGTTTGTTTGTTTTATGGTGCTGGCGACTGAACCCAGGGCCTTAGTCATGCTAGGCAAGCACTCTGCCAAATAAGCTATATCTCCAGCCCAAAAAGAAAAATTTTAAAGTACGATTTAATTTGTACTTTAAATTTTTTAATTGTGTATTTTATACACAGTATTTGGAAATTTTTAAAATAAAATTCACTATGACAAAGTATAAGGCATTGTATTAACTGCGCAATTAAAATATTGATTCTACAGACACCTTGATTCATCCTTAATCAAGTATCTCTAACACTTCAAAATTTGATCGTATTGACAGGGGCCATGGTACACACCTGTAATCCCACCAATTTGGAAGCCTCAAGCAGGGGGATCACAATTTCGAGGTCAGCCTCAGCAAATTAGCAAGACCTGTTGTCTCAAAAAATAAAGAGGGACTGGGGATGTAGCTTAGTGGTAAAGCAGTCCTGGGTTCATTCCTCAATACCTGCCCCCCCAAAATTGATCATGCTGATTTTATTTCTTAGTAGTAAACTATATAAATAAATAATGATCTTTTAAGCTCTTTCAAAATTCAAACAGAAATATGCTTTCCACTTCTCAAGTAACACACTTACTAGGACCCATGGGACTGAACTATAGCTCTCTTTCACACATATCACTTAATCCTCACAGTAATCTTACAAAGAGGGTATGGTCAGCCTCATTTTATAGAACAAATTAAAGAAAGTAAGAAACTTACCGGGCATGGTGGCGCATGCCTCTAATTCCAGCTGCTCGGGAGGCTGAGGCAGGTGGATCGCAGGTTCAAAGCCAGCCTCAGCACGGGAAAGGTGAGCAACTCAGTGAGACCCTGTCTCTAAATAAAATACAAAATAGGGCTGGGGTGTGACTCAGTGGCTGAGTGCCCCTGAGTTCAAACCCCAGATCAAAAAAAAAAAGAAACTTGTCCAGGTAATAGGTTATAAGAGTGGAACCCTTGCATGACGGGTTATAAAATCTGGTTCTAATTTACTATAGATCATAAGGAAAAGACTATGTTTGGAAAACTCTTTAATTCTTAAATGTTTAATAAATTGATATTATTTTCAAAAATTAAGTATATAAACTATTTCTATTCAATATTGGCAACTACGTATTTCCCAATGTTCATTATTTATAAAGTCTGTTGCTCTATAAAATGTAGGTCAAATACACTTAATATGGAACTAACCCAGATGCCTTTCAAGAGATGAATGGATAAAGAAAATATGAATATATATATGTAATATATATATAATGGAATATTACTCAGCTTTAAAGAAGAATGAAATTCTGGCATTTGTTGGTAAATGGTTAAAGTTGAAGAATATCATGCTAAGTGAAATAAGTCAAACAGAAAAACGAAAGGCCGAATGTTTTCTCTGATATATGGATGCTAATTTACAATGAGGTGGGGGAGGGGATAGGGAAGAATAGAATTACTTTATATTAGGTGGAGGGGAGTAAAGGGAGGGGTAGGGGTCTGGGAGTAGGAATGATCATAGAGTGAAACAGACATTATTACCTCATGTACATATATGACTGCATGACTGATATGATCCTATAATATGCATAATCAGAAAAATGAGAGATTACACTCCATTTATGTATGATCGATCAAAATGCATAAATGCATTCTACTGTAATGTGCAATAAATGAGAATAAAAAAATTTTTAAAAATCAATGTAAAATTGTGAAAATGAATAATGTACAACAAAAATGAAATGGAAAAATTGTGTACTACATTAGGACCAAAATTATTTCTATCAAAAATTTCAGAGCCGCACGTGGTGGCACACGTCTGTAATCCCAGCGGCTTGGGAGGCTGAGGCAGGAAGATGGTGGGTTCAAAGGCATGGTTCAACACAGGAAAAGTGCTAAGCAACTGAGACCCTGTCTCTAAATAAAATACAAAATAGGGCTAGGGATGTCGCTCAGTGTCCGACTGCTCCTGAGTTCAATCCTTGGTTCAAAAATAAATAAATAAAAATAAAAATAAAAAAATAAAATTGTTCAAAGAATTCCAAAGTAGATTTATTCTCTAAAAAAAAATAAAAATACCAATCAAAATGCAGTCTGTAAAAATAAAAATTTTTAAAAAAATTTAATTAAAGCTACCAAATTTTAGGTCACACAGAAATTCCAAGGCCTGGTTTTTGTTTTTATTTTCCCCAAAAGGAAGAATGGTAATGTATATTTTCTGATTAACTTCTATGTGACAGACACTGAGTTAATTGCTTTTGATGACTTTTTTCTCATAGAACCTGCTCTACTTCCCTGGGATGGGTACTGTTACTCCAATAAGACAGAAGAAAAAACTCAGAATCCAAATGTCACATTGCTCTAAGAGTTATATAAGGATTCCTGTACACATCTGACTCCACACATGGCACCACATCATGCAATAAATAATCATAACACACACACACACACACACACACACACACACACACCACCCTAAAGCTCAAAAGAACTTCAGCTAAGTCCAGGCAATTATCTTTCTTTTTTTTTTTTCTTTTCTTTTTTTTCTATTTGCTTGTTGATTCATTGAACACAAATGGAGTACAGCTATTGTTTCTCTGGTTGTACACAAAGTAGAGTCACACCATCTGTGCATTCATACATGTACACAGGGCAATGATGTCTGTCACACATTCTGTTATTATTCTTACCAATTATCTTTCAATCAAGCTTTGTGCCTTGCTATCAACCAGTCTGTGACCAGCATATAACAGGTGCCCAATGAAAGTTTTAGCGAGTGCGATGAACAGTGGTAGCTTATCAACAGAGGAAGGAATGAAATCATCTCCATTCCTTCTACCCTTCTTGAGTCAATATAAAACTAGCGCTTACAAGGCAACATATACAATTATTTCCTTAAAACACTGAATCATGGGAAGGAAAGGGAAGGGACGAGGGAAGGAAAGGGAAGGTACGAGGGAATGAGATTGATGAAATTATGTGCAAGTACCAATATGACATAACAAATCCCACTATTATGTATAATTACAATGCACCAATAAAATAAATTTTAAAAAGGAGGGGGAGGAGGGGGAGGAGGAGGAGGAGGAGGAGGAGGAGGAGGAGGAGGAGGAGGAGGAGGAGGAGGAGAGGAGGAAGAGGAGAAAACACTGAATCAGGTATTAGAATAAATATATTTAATAGTTTTTAATTTTTATGTTTTGGTGGTGCTAGGGTTTGAACACAGGGCCTGTTGCATGTTGGCAAAATACTCTACCAATGAGCCACATCCCCACCCCTTACCAATGTTCTTAAAAGGCAAGTAACTGGAGGCTGGGGTTGAGTGCTTGCCTAGCATGTGTGAGGCACTGGGTTTGACCCTCAGCCCCGCATAAAAATAAATAAATAAAATAAAGGTATTGTGTCCATCTACAACTAAACAAAATTAAAAAAAAAAAAAGGCAAAGCACTGGATGAGATACAGAAGCCCTAAGCAAAAATCTAACTAATTCCACTCAATTACAACATTTTTTTCTGACCCTGCCTTTTAAGAGTTAATTAAACTTGTCCTGCTTCCACAATTAGCTAATGACCAGCAGAAACCTTGGTCATTTTTGTATTTCAAGACAGAACCTGATACTTCAGATTAATAGCTAAAATTTTACAAAAATTTTATTTTACAAACTACAATATTTATTCAAATGCATTTATCCTAAAAGTCTTACAAGGTAAAGTATGATAACCATCTGCATTTTACAGACAATGACAACAAGGTCCATTAAGTGCCAAGATAAGTGGCCAGATATCCTTCTGTAACACCACAGTGATCACAGTAGGCTCTCAATAAATGTTGATTTTATTGTTCATTAGCTGTCCCTCAAAATTTCACTTTCCTTTCTAATACTATAACACCATTATTTGTTGCTATGAGAAATGACTTCACTGCCACTTAATACTGATAGCTTTGCTAGAAAACTTATGGTTTCATTCAGCTAGGAATGATTGGTTAACTTTCTTTTTTTTCTGGCACCAGGACCGAACCCAGGGGCACTTAACCACTGGGCTGCACTCCCAGCCTTTTTTTTTTTAAACAGGGCTTTGCTGAGTTGCTGAAGCTAGCTTTGAATCCTCCTGCCTCAGCCTCTCAAGCCGCTGGGATCACAGCCATAGGCCACTGTGCCCAGCAATGTTGGTTAACTTTTTTTTTTTTTTTGGTACCAGGTATTGAACCCAGGGGTGCTTAACCATTGAACCACATCCCCAACCCTTCTTTATATTTTATTTGGAGACAGCTAAATTGCTGAGGCTGTCTTTGAACTCACAATTCTCCTGCCTCAGTCTCTCAAACTGCTGGGATTACAGGCATGTGCCACCACACCCAGCAAGGTTAATAACTTTTTTTTAAAGGTTAGTTAACTTTTAACAATGACTTCCAAACTTTAATAGGACTAGGAATTGAGATGCTTGATAAGAATTAAGATTTTTAGCTGGGCAAGATGGCAGACACCTGTAATCCCAGCTACTAAGGTAGGCTGTGGCAAGAAGATCACAAGTTTGAGGCCAGCCTGGGCAATTTTAGTGAGACCTTGTCTCAAATTAAAAAATAAAAATAGCTAAGGTATAGCTCAGTTGTAAAGTACCCAGAGTTCAATCCCCAGTAACAAAAAATAAATTAAGTTTTTTGGCCAGGCACAGTGGCACACCTGTAATCCCAGCTACTCCAGTAGGCTGAAGCAGGAGGAACACAAGTTTGAGGCCAGATAGGACAATTTAGCAAGACCCTCTCTCAAGATTAAAAAAAGAAATTTTTTTTTAAAGGCTAGAGATGTAGCTCAGTGGTAAAGTACTTGCCTAGCATGTGTGAAGCCTGGGTTTCAGTACAAAAAAAAAAAAAAACCAACTCGATTTAGAACCCAGGGACTTGTGCTTGACAGGCAAGCACTCTACAAACTGAGCTATATCCCCAATCCAAAAATTGAGATTTTTGAACCATCATTATCCCTAAGATTCTGATTCAAGTGGCCAGGAATCGGCATTACTAAAATTAGCACTCAACTCATTCTAATGTTGGTCTTTAAAAACACTTTGAGAAATGAATAAGACTTTTAAAAACCTGTATTAATCTAACAAAAATTTTAATCAAGCCAATTTTTACATGTAGAAATATTTAAACAAAATCTGACAAAAACAGTACAAGGACCCCGGAGCAGTACTGCTGACTACTCCAGAGGTTGAGGCAGGTGGATCACTTGAGCTCACAGTTTGAGACCTTCTTGGGCAACATAGCAAGACCCTGTTTCAAAAAAACAGGGTAAACAAAATTCACATCTACAACATATAACACAACAGTTCCTCAAAAATGTTTATCATGCCTAACCTCTTTAGACCTCAGGAGCTTCCCATGCTGCAGAAGAGGTTAAATTGCAAATTTTCTAGGTGTCTAATAGATTACCCATATTATTCTGTTTAGTTGATAAATTCAACTATGGTCCCAAAGTAATTTAGTGAAACATTTTCATGAGTTTTTTAAAAATTTTGTTTTGTTTTTGTTAGGGGGATTGAACTCAGGGGCATTTGACCACTGTCACATCCCCAGCCCTATTTTGTATTTTATTTAGAGACAGGAGCTCACTGGGTTGCTTAGAGCCTCGCCTTTGCTGAGGCTGACTTTGAGCTGGCGTTCCTCCTGCCTCAGCCTACAGAGCCACTGGGATTATAGCACTGGAATTCATGGGTTTTTGTTGTTGTTGTTTGTTTGTTTTTTGTGGTGCTAGGGATTGAACCCAGGGCTTTGTGCTTCAAGGCAAGCACTCTAGCAACTGAGCTATATCCCCAGCCCTTCATGGGTTTCATACAAACACCTGGATGTAAAATGAATCAGTCAGCTAATCTTGAACCTAATACACAAATTTTAAAAATCACCATAAGTACAAGACCATTTTAAACCTTGAATGACCATCACAAACGTATTGAGATTAGGAATGCTTTTTCCCCCGTTATTAAATATTTGAGAGCCGACATAGTACCTTTCTGTGCTTTCCCAAGTTTCTACTATAAGGATTTTTTTTCATGATTACAGTTTTAGAAATACCTGTAAATCTTACACCTTCACATACATAAGAAAGCAAGAAGAACCTGTCATCACATTTACCATTGACCATAAATACCCCAGTATCTGACTTACTGTATCAAACTGCAATCACTAACTTTTTTTTAACATTAATCCAAAACAAATAATGTTACTTCTAAAATTTAGACTACATCCCATTCCATGGGGTTCCTGCTATTAGGATAGTTAGCACAACTTAAAATCCTCTTGCCTCTGGATCTATTTAGAGGGAACATTTTTGAACGGAAGACTTGAAGCACTAAAATATTTCCTCTCTCTTCTTGGGGGTGGAAAAGACAAATCTTTGTAAAATAAATTTTTATAACGGTAGTGTTTTTCTAGGAAACATCATCACAAAGGTGGGATGGGGCTTTCTCCAAAGAAGACCATGCTTAGAGACAAGATGTAATATAAGAAGGAAGGGACGAGCTGTCCGCAGGTGAGCTTATTTCACCTCAAATAAGTCGCAAAAGGCTTTTCTCTAGGAAGTCGAATCGGTGAACGACACTCCAGGAGTACCAGGGGCTCTCAGGACCCCGAACTCTCCTCACCTCAATCCTCACCCTACCCGGCGTCCCCTCCCCCCGGGGACTCTGCGGGACTCGGTATGGGGCGCTGGAAAGCTAAAGCTGTTTGCAAACAGGCGTCCTCTGCCTCCCTCCGGGATGTACATTCAGGGCCCGGGTAAGAAGCGGCGCTCGGCCCCGCCCGGAGCAAAGCCGAAGGGCGCCGGTGCCGCCGCCAGCCCCCTCTTCACACACCGGGCCGCGCCGGAACCGAGGCCCAGGCGAGCGTTCCTGACAGCGCGGGGCCTAGTCGCCCCCCACGGGCCTCGACCTCCCGGGGGACGCGGGGAGGAAGGGCTGAGGCCCCAGAGCCGCCGGGTGGAGGCAGCCGCAGTGGCAGGACGCCCCGTCCGCCCGGCCCGAGGGCTGCGGTCAGGGCCCCCATAGGCGCTGGGAAGCTGGCGAGCCCGGGACAGGGTCGCGCCGCACTCACCTCGGCTGCGGTCGCCGTCGCTTCACCATGGCCTGGGAGAGTCGTCCCTGAGCCGAAAGTCTCCTCCCTCGGAGGGCACCGGCGCGGCCACAGGCGCCGCCGCAAAGCCTCGCACTCCTGAAGGGGCTGTGGTCGCTGCGGCGGCGGCTGCTGCTGAGGCCCAGTGCCCGCCCAGCCGCACCGGCTCCCGGGCCGCCGCAGCCACGCGGGTCCCAGGGAACACCGCTGAGCCGGGCGGGGGGCACAGGCTGCGGTGGGACGACCAAGGTGCTGCAGGCGGTGATCCTCCGCGAAGCCTCCAGCGTTGCGGTGGCCGCTCCAGCCGCCCGCGCCGCTGGGCCACAGCGCCCCCTGGACCCCACGTCCCGCTACAGCGCCGGTACTGCGGCTGCGGCTGCCGCGCCGGGCACGAGCGGCAGGGAACGCGAAGGAGCGCGGCCTGGGGGTGGCTGGGGCCCCGCGCGCCCTGCGCCGCCCTCTGTCCGCCCCTGACGACGCTTCCTGGGAGCCGGAAGCCCGAGGTTCCCACCAACCCCTGGCGGTCCCCACCCGTGTCAGACCCCAGCACCTTTTCCTTCCCTACAGAAGGTACGTGAACGCTCTTGTCACCCGAACTCGCACTTGAGAGCGGGAGTGTGAGGCAGTTTCCATGCCTCATCTCTCACAGGGAGAGGGGGTGTCCCTTCTGATCCCTTCAGTGTGCCTGGATGAAAGAAGAATGACCCAGAACAAACCTTTTTTTTTTTTTTTTTTTTTTTTACACACACTCTCCTCCCAGAACAGATGGAGGAATTTTCTTTGCCCTTAACTTTATTTTGGATCTACCATGCAGATCATTACAGAAATTTCCTACAGACACCAAACCCTTAACCCCTAGTCACTCCCCACCCCCGCAAAAAAAAAAAAAAAAAAAAAAAAATAGGGGAAAAAATATGGTGAACAAGAGAAGAGAATAGCCAACGGGTTGTCCTGAAATTCATAAGCAACTTAAAGGTAAGAAAAGAATCATCCTTTTATTAGTCCCCTCCCCCACCTTCTCCTCTACTCTCCCACCTCTCCACCCGCCATCCCTGCCAAATTCTAGGTAAGGCTCTGAAGGAAATCCTTGGATGTATTATTGGGGACTATAAAATCATTGTTTACAGATGCCCTATATTTGATCCCACTCAGGCTCTTAGGTGCAAACGTCAGAATCGAAAACAAAACAAACAAAAGCCCGTCAGAAGGGAAATAGGGAAAGAGAAATTCACCAATCCTCTGACCTTCAGATTTTCCAAATACAGTATTTTTTTTTTTTTTTCACAGCATGGTATGCTAGAATGAGCTGGAACTTTGGTGTCAGACAGATCCCGATACTACCAATCCAGTTCCACCATGTATAGCTTTAGGACCCTGGCAAGTTATGTAACATTTTGAACCTCAGTTTTCTCCTGCCTGTCTAGCTACTTGTCGAGATTGAAGATGGAGGGACTGGCCTATAGAAGGTACCCAATAAAAGTTAGTTCCAATTTTTTGTTGATTCCAGACACCCTCTCAGTCTTTTTTAGTCTCAAGATTGTGCCCAGCCAGAGTTGTTTGTTTTTATCTGTGTGTGTGTGTGTGTGTGTGCATTCATATAAAAGATGGGCGCATCATTCTTCATCATCCGTGGTCTGAGTGAAATCTCACTAATAGATTTATATAACATCCCTCCACTGAAGACTAGAACCTAATGCCCTGGAACCTTTGACTTTATGTTGCAAAGCAGATATCAACATAGAACCAGCATATTTTTCTGTATAAAAATATAATAAGGCAGTCTTACTTTACCTTAGGTTATGGCCTAATAATAACAAATCATAATGGAAAAAAGTACATAAGGTCTCCAGGAAACACTCAAATAATTGAGCAGCCACCTAGAGAAAAATATAACCTAGCAGTTCTCATCTCATCAATGAAAACTGTTCCTGTACAGTCTTAGATGTGCCTTTGCCACATACCTCTGAGTCACATTACAAAAAAAATCACTATCCCCTTTTTATAACAAGGAAAACTGCGACTTAGAAGGAAACTGTGATTCATCCTCATAATAACTTCATGAATTAGTAATTATGCTACCACCATTTTACATGTGAAGTACATCCAACCTAAGGAAAAGCTGGAAGTAGACCTGATATTCCTCTGGTACCCTATTTGATACCCTAACAGTCCTCTTAGCAATATTAATAAAATACCATAAGGGTAAGTCACTGTTGCCAAAAAATTTTCAAGCTAAACAAAGAGGTCCTTTAATTCAGATCAGTTTGGCAACCTAACATAAGCACTATGCTTTCCAAGCCTAGATCACTACCACCACAGGAAATCTGCATTTGTTTATGAATCAATCATGCTAGCCAGGGGTGTAGCTACTACATGAAGATGATTCATTTGTTCCCAGGACTAGTTTCCTCTTGCTTCACACTTTCTCCCCTTCTATTCAAATTTCGTTGCTGATCAGGACTGCCTTTATCATTACTACCACCTCCTTGATGGTAGTAGTTTACTTAAAATCCTTTTGGTCTACTACAATTTTCAGTCCATTGTTGGTGGCTTTTCCGACCCGGTTTGCTCTCTGCACCTAAAATATTTCTCATCTGCTTTCCTTCTATCGTAGATCTCTTTTTCATATTAATCTCTTTTGGCCTGCTGTCAATTGATTTGATTACCCTACTCTCAATTTTGCATTGATTTTCATTATTATTCAGTGACTCTAAAATATCTCTTTATTCCCATGCTAGTACACCTCCTCACTTTCATTTTTATACCATAAACATCCTTTAGAAAGCCAGTATTCTAAGAATGGTTTTTTCAAGTAAGTTTAAAGTCACCCTTAGCAAAATTTTCTTTGCTCTTTAGAACATGTTCTTTAAAATTCGGGCCAAACCAGGCATGGTAATGCTCATCTGTGATCTTAGCTATTCTGAAGTCTGAGGCAGGAGGATCACTCAACCCCAGGAATTTGAGGCTAGTGTGGGCAATGTAATAAGACCCCATCTCAAAATAAAATAAAATCCAGGCCAAAAAGATATCCATTTCCTGACCTGGGGAGTGGCACCATCATCCTCCCGGTTGCCCAATCCAAAAATCTGTGAGTCATCCTTTACTCCTGTGTCTTACTCCTGGACATGAAGCCTAATAAATAACTACTTTCTTGCTTTTTAAATTTCTCTCCTCTCCAATTCTGCTACCCACTTTGGTCTAGGTTATATGCTGAATAAATTATAGTGTGCTGAAGGAAGAGAAGAAAGAAAAATGAATTAATGTTGTATTTGTGTACAAGAGTATATAATGTATAAAAGTTTGTTTAAAGGGAAGCATAAAACCTCTACCCAATTTTTTTTTTTTGGAACCAGGGATTGAACTCAGGGACACTCGGCCACTGAGCCACATCCCCAGCCCTATTTTGTATTTTATTTAGAGATAGGGTCTCACTGAGTTGCTTGGGGCCTCGCTAAGTTGCTGAGGCTGGCTTTGAACTCGAGATCCTCCTGACTCAGCTTCCAGAGTCGCTTGGATTACAGGTGTGCGCCACCACCCCTGACCCCAATTTATAACTAGTTTTCACTACAGTGTTAACATCTGTTAACTTGTATGTCTCCCCTACCAGATTGTGAGCCTGTGGGCCAGGTTCAGTGTTTGATTCCTCTCAGATCATCAGATCCATTCTCAGCCTGAGTAACTGTTAAACTGAACCGAATCTCCTTGAGATAGGCAAGCCTGAAGCCCACCTGCTCAGTGATTATTTTTAGGCCTTTCACCTTAACTTTCATGACCTACCAAAAGTAAGAATCCCCTTCAACAGGTATAGCCCAGAACTGAGTCCCTCATGTTGCCGATAGCTATGATCTCCTGCACCCTTCTGCAGCACCAGCCACTGTCCAGAGTTAAACCCAGAATTTGCAGTCCATTACCAAACAGATTCACCCTAGAGCAGACCAGAAGTCAGTAAAGCACCCCAAACTTAAAAAGGAACTTGGACATTTGGGAGCTTATTAGGTCACTTTAGTCGTTAAAAAAATAATAATAAAGCAATTCCTGTTCCAGGACTCAAGCATGAAGTTATCAAATACGTAAACAAAGGTATATGAAAAAAAGATGTGGGGCCTGGGTTGTGTCTCAGTGGCAGAGCTTGCCTAGCATGTGTGAGGCACTGGGTTTGACCCTTAGTACCACATAAAAATAAATAAAATAAAGGTCCATTAACAACTAAAAAAATTTTTTTTAATTTTTTAAAAAAGTTGTGTTTTTTATGTTTTACTATAGTTTCATAACATGAATGTGTGAAGAAAAACCTAAATAAACCAAATTACAATACCTCTACATATATAATATATAATTATAATATTAGAAGGAAATAGTCCAAAATGGTACATGTTTCTAGGATTTTTTAAACTTTTATTTTGAAATAATTTCAGATTTAAAGAAAAGTTGGAAAAATAGTGCCAAAAATATACCACATACCTTCAGCCATATCTAACCACATTTGCTTTATCAGTCTCTCTCATGCTTGCTCAGTTTTATCTAGATAGAAATATCTAGAGGCTATTGTAATTATTTTTTGATCCATTTATTCCTAAATAAATGTTTCCCTCAGGGGCTGGGGGTGTGGCTCAGTGGTAGAGGGCTTGCCTCGCACATGCAAGGCACTGGGTTTGATCCTCAGCACCACATAAAAATAAATAAAGATATTGTGTCCACCTACAACTAAAAAATATTTTTTAAAAAATGTTTCCCTCAACTGGGCGCGGTGGCTCACGCCTGTAATCCCAGCACTTGGGAGGCTGAGACAGGAGGATCGCAAGTTCAAAGCCAGCCTCAGCAACTTAGCGAGGCCCTAAGCAATTCAGTGAGACCCTGTCTCTAAATAAAATACAAAATAGGGCTGGGGATGTGGCTCAGTGGCTGAGTGCCCCTGGGTTCAATCCCCAGTACCAAAAAAAAAAAAAAAAATGTTTCCCTCAAGACAGAGTACAAAATCACAGTATAAATATCAAAATTAGAAATTAGCCCTGATATAGTACTATGGTATAATCTATGGCCTTATTCTGATTTTGCTGGTTATACTAATATTTTTATAGAAAAAGAAAAGAATTTTTTTTGTTCTGGTCTAGAATCCAGTGCATGATTCCATATTATAATTAGTTGTCAAATTTCTTTAATTTTCATTAATCTGGAACAGTTTCTCAGTCTTTGTCTTTCATGACCTTGACTTTTTTTTTAGAGTTCATATATTTGTTAAAATTACTCCAATTTGAGTTTTTTATTTTCATATAAGATTCAGGATATGCGTTTTTGGCAGGAATACACAGTATCGATGTGTCCTCAGTGAATAATGTAATACCTGTATGTCTGATCATTGGTGATAGCAATCTTGTTCACTTGATTAAAATGGAATCTGCCTGGTTTCTCCACCATAAAATAACTATTTTTACCTCCATAATAAATATCTTGGAGGGAGATAATTTGAGACTACTCACAAATTTTAGTGTTTATTGATGATTCTTACTTGAAATAATTATTGCTCTAGTGATTGCTAAATGATAATTTTGTATTTCCATCATTATCATTCCTCTTTCATTTTTTATCTTTCTACCATATAGGAGATCTTTTTGCTCCTCCATTTATTCATTTATAATATATTTATTTATATCAAAATGAACTCTTTTCTATTCTAGCAATTACATAATCATTACTACCATTGTTTATATTGAGTTGTTTACATGAGTTTGCTTACATGAGTTTTTTATTTTTGGTTGATTTTTGTGTTCTTTTAAGCATTTTTTCATCATTGTATAAACTTTTCCATATTTATATTGGTGCATTATAGTTGTAAATAATAGTGATATTTGTGGTTACATATTTATATAGGTACATAATATAACCATATAATTTGGTCAGTATCACTCTCCAGTATTTCCCTTTTCCCTCCTCTCCTCCCTACCCCTGGTCCCTTCCTCTACTGGTCTCCCTTCCATTTTCATGAAATTCCCCTACCCACTTTCTCTTCCTTTGTCCTTTTTGCTTTCTAGTTTCTTGTGGAGAATGGTATTTAGAAATAAAGATCCAAGTGCTAAATGTCGTAAGTGCTACTCTGGTGCCATTGCTTCCAGACTCTCTCAGTGAACAGAGCAAGAAAATACACACACTCCCCACTTTTACTTGAACATTATTTTTACTCTCAAGAACAGCAGACAAACTATGGTAATTTAGACCTGGGAATACAGCAGACATTTTCAGGAAATGAACAAAGTGAGCCTGATACATCAAGGAAAACAACTAACAGTGTTTGTTGCTCATGATAAAATTTAGACGTCAAATAAATATTGGAATTTCCACCATAAACTTTACAGTTTCTCAGATTTTCTGAAGGTAGTTATATTAATAAATGTTGTGGAGGATTTTTTAATATTGTATAATAAAATTTGTCAACATTTAGAAAATTTGCATGACCCATTGAACCAACATTTTTTTCAAATGACCAATGCATGATGTTACAAAAGTATATATGAGTAAAATATACCTTTAAAATGTAATATAGACTAATGGATTTTATTGTAACAGAATTTTAAAAGTTCATTAATATGGTTTCAGAGTCTGCATTGCAACTCATCTTTAAGAAATTGACACTGTAGAGGCTGTGGTTGTGGCTCACTGGTAGAGTGCTTCCTGGTGTGTGTGAGGCCCTTGATTTGATCCTCAGCACCATATATAAATAAATAAATAAAATAAAGGTCCATCAACAACTAAAAAAAATTTTTTTTAAAGAAATTAGCATTATAAATTGGTATGGTAATACACACCTGTAGTCCCAACTAATTGGGAGGCAAAACTGGGAAAATTGTTTGAGCCCAGGAGTTTGAGGCCAGCCTGAGCAACATAGAGAGATCTGTCTCAAAAAAAAAAAAAAAAAAAAAAAGAAAGAAAGAAAGAAATTACTATTTCTCAAGTTTTGATATAATATCAAAGAAAATATCCACACTATTTGAAATGACTATTAAAAAATACTCCTGGGGCTGGGGTTGTAGCTCAGTGGTACAGCACTTGTCTCACATGTGTAAGGCAACAGGTTTGATCCTCAGCACCACATAAAAATAAATAAGTAAATGAAATAAAGATGTTGGATGGGCTGGGGCTGTAGCTCAGTGGCAGCATGCTTGCCTAGCAATGTGTGAGGCACTGGGTTTGATCCTTAGCACCACATTAAAAATAAATGAGTAAGATAAAGGCATTCTGTCCATCTACAACTACAAAAAAAATTTAATTAAAGACATTGTGTTAATAAAAAAAAATACTCCTCACTTTTCCAATTATATGCCTGAGGACTGATTTTTCCCTTGATACTTCAACTAAGACAAACATATGCCAACAAATTGAATTCAGAAGCAGATAATGAAAATCCAACTGCCTTCTATAAAGTCTCTTTAACTTTAAAGTTCTTTGGGAGGCCAGAAGTGTAGCACAGTTGTAGACATCTTGTCTAACATGTTGGGTTCAATCCCCAGCACCACAAAAAATTAATTAAAAATAAGATAAAGGGATTTACTAAAATGTCAACAATGCTTCTTTCACTATTTTTATTTTGGAAAATATAGTTCCTTTTCATTAAAAGAAGTTCTATATTAAATTATGGGTTTGCTATTGTTATTTTAAGTAAACTAATAAATGTCTGAAATGTTTTCTTAGTTTTAAATTCTAAGATGATAAATATCAATACATATAATCCACAAGATCTTTGGGGTTCTCTGTAGTTAATGTGAATAAAGGGGGTTTGAGACCAAAATGATTCAGAATCACTGCTATAATTATTCATCCATTCTCTTAGGTACAGGTAGGTAGGTTGTTTCCAGTGTTTTGTGATTATAGTGTTGCAGTGAATAATTTTGTGCAGATGTGTTTTTCTATTGTTGTAGGTATATCTTTAGGGTAAATTCTTAGAAGAGGGGTGGCTGGGTCAAAAAAAAATATGCTCATGTAGTTTTGTTGGTTACTTCCAAAGACCCATTCCAAAGAATTACACCTCATTCATATCACTGTCTCTCTTCACTACCAATAACCATCTTTAAGTCAAACCTGATTCAATGACAGAGATAACACTTTCAAGAATATATAGTGGAGGGGGCTGAAGCTATGGCTCAGTGGCAGAGCGCTTGCTTAGCATGCGTGAGGCACTGGGTTCAATTCTCAGCACCACATATAAATAAATAAAATACAGGTCCATTGACAACTAAAAAATATTAAAAAAAAAAGAGTATATAGTGGAAAAGCTCTGGAACAAGAGAGACCTAGGTTCAAATCCTGAATAACTGCTAGATATAAACACAAAGACCTTTTCTCTCATTAGTAAAATGAGAATGTACTAATGTACTATATATACATAAGGAATTGATATGTAGTACCTTCTCATTAAATATTCGCTGTTGTTACTTGTTATCTGAATATTTCTGGGCAAGTAGGAATGATAGAGTGACTAGCATATATATCTTGGATTCCTTGGGCGTAAAGAATGGACTGTCGTAATTGGACTGATAGAGGATGCTGACAATAAGCAAGTGTATAGAGCTGAGGATCTTGAAACTTAACCTAAGACGCAAAAACAGAACAGATCACTGAAACCAGAAAAGATCACCTAAATCAGAAAAGAGGTCAGAAGCAGATACTGAAAGCTAGGGTGTGAGGACAGGGGTTAAAGATCTGGGCACTCAAAGCATAGAACAGTTTATTAATTCAATCCATCAGTCAAAGATTTATTGAATGCTGCTATATATTGGTCTGTGTTCTGTGGTGAGCAAGGTGATATCCCTGTCCATATAGAGTTTAGACAACTGGTGGAGGCCAGATGAGAAAATAAGCAATTGTGAGTGTAAGGGGTAAGCGTAATATACCATAGGAACACAAATCAGAGGCATCTAACCCAAACTTGTGGGAAAGGCAAGATTTTCTAAAGAATATGATATCTAAGTGGAGACCTGAAGAATAGGAAGAACTTTGCTTGGTGAGTTGGGTGGAGGGAAGGGAAAGGAGTTGGTAAGAAAAGAATGTTCCAGGCAGCAGGAATAGAATGTACAATAGCCTAGAGTCAAGAGAACACATGGTATGTCTGAAGAACCAAGAGAACAATTTTGGCAGAGAGAACAAAGATAGGGAGTAATGAGAGCTAAGACAGATCACATCAGGGAAGTCCTAATAATTTGTGGCATTGGATTTTTGTCATATAAGCTATAAGAAGCCATTAGAACTTGTAATCTGGTCAATATTATAAACAGATTTGATTTTAGAAAAGATCACTCTAACTGGTGTGTAGGGACTAGGTTGGAGGACACAAATTTAGAGGCAGGGAGGCCATTTGTAAGTGTCTATTGCAATAGTCCAGTCAAAAGTGAATTAGGGGTTGGAATCATGGCTTAGTGGTGGAGCACTTTTCTCACACATGTGGGGCACTGGGTTCAATCCTCAGCACCACATAAAATGAATGGATAGGGTAGAGGTATTGTGTTCATTTACAACTAAAAAAAATTTTTTCAAGTGAATCAGGGTAGAATAGAAAGTACAGAGATTTCAGAAGGTAAAATCATCAAACTCATAATTGGATTGATATGGGAGGGAGAAATTAAGGGTGACATTTGGATTTCTAGCTTAGGGGGGTCAACTTAGTAGTCAGTGCTCTCCAGCAGGAAGACCAGGAGCAGAGGGAGGAGAGGAAGCTTGAGAAAAAAAGATGATGAGTGCTGTTTCAACATGTGGACAGATTAGGAAACCGAGGTTAATAGAGGCAAAGTTTCTTATCCAAAGTGACAGAGTGGCAGAGCTAAGATTCCAACCAGGACCTGTCTGACTACAAATTTCCTTGCTACTTCCACACTGCTAAACATCCTCCCACACTCAGGGGAGGAATGTATACCAACTACTAGGGAGGGGCAAACCATGGGGCCACTTATAAATCAAATTTGACAACACACGAAGGTATTTCCATGAGCATAATTATTGTTATTAACATCTGTCCATGATAACTCCCTGCCATCCTCTGGTTCCAGTAAGGAAGTATTAGGATACACTTGATACAGGTGAATGTTTATGATATGTTTTTCATAGGAATTATATGAGGCAGTATGGCATGCAAGGTGTAATGGAAAGACCTTGGGCTAGAGACTGGAATCCTGGGTTCTACTGATATACACATGACCTGGAACAGAGAAGAATAGTTGTTATTTAGGTATTTGAATCTCTGGGCTTTATTTCAGGGTGTCCAGTTTAGTTTCTTCCATGCTACCCACTGTACAGAGATAGTACAGCATAGTGGAAAGAGCTCACACTTTGGAGTGAGCAGATCTGAGCTATACCAGTTTCAAGCTGTTTGGAGGGAATCACTTATTTTGAGTCTTGTTTTTCTCATTAGTATGGTACATGGTTGTAAAGGTTAGCAAGGAAGTTCCAGGCACATAGTAGGCTCTCAGTTAATTACCTTCCCTTGCCTTTTCTCATATTTTAAACTTTAAACATTGCTTCTCATTTTTGTCTCTCTGGCAACTCCAGAGTTAACATTTCCTTTATACCCTTCCCTATTCTTCCCAGTGTCCATGTATTCTCTCATAATCAGAAAACCAAATAAAGAAAAAGAAAAAATATTTTGTAGTATAGAGTAGACTAGCCAACTAGTGAGTATCCATTATAGCTTGATGACTCATGAGGTTTATTTTATTTGGGCATGCTACACTTCAGCTGTGCATGTGAACAAATAGATGGACTTGTTTGTGTTCTAATGTGACTGACTTCACCTCATTTCTACAAACACTGAGTGCTAACTATGACACCAGTACCATACACCATAGAATAGAGAGTAGGGAAAAACTAGTGAGTTTTCTTTGTTTTCTTTTTTTTTTTTTTCTTTTTTTTTGCGGGGCTGGGGATTGAACCCAGGGCTTATGCTTGTGAGGCAAGCACTCTACCATCTGAGCTATGTCCCCAGCCCTCTCTCTCTCTCTTTTTTAACCAGAGAGAAAGATTATGTTAACTCATGAGAATGGATTGTTAAATTTTAAGAAGAAACTTTATGAGCTGATTGTTAAACACAGCCATTTCTCCTCCTTATTCCTCCTCCTCCCCCTCCTTCTCTTCTTTTGCTTCTCCTATTCCTTCTCTTCCCTTTTTTTTTTTTTTTTTTTTCAGTAGAGGGGATTGAACTTAGGCCAGGGTTCTACTGCCAACCTACATTCCTAACCCTTTTTATTTTTTATCTTGAGACAGAGTCTCAGTAAGTTGCCAAGAAACACACTATTTTTGAAAGTTAAATTTGAAAAAAAGTTAAATCATATAAACTTAAAGTTAAATCAATTGTATTAAAAACAAAGGTAGCCAAGCATCATGGCACATGCCTGTAATTGCAGCAATTTAGGAGGCTGAGGCAGAAAGATCACAGCCTCAGCAACTTAGCAAGACCCCATTTCAAAATGAAAAACAAAAAGGACTAGGGATGTAACTCAGTAGTAGAGCTCCCCTGGGTTAAATCTCCAGTACCAGAAAACAAACAAACAAACAAACAAACAAACAAAAAAGTAAGAGGGCTGAAGTTGTAGCTCAGTGGTAGAGTGCTTGCCTAGCATGTATGAGGGGCTGGGTTCAAACCTCAGTACCACATAAAAAAATAAATAAATAAAATAAAGGTATTGTATCCATCTACAACTAAAAATATTTTTTAAAAAAGTAATAAGGGGCTGGAGATGTGGCTTACTGGTAGAGTACTTGCCTGTCACGTGTGAGGCCTTGGGTTCAATACTCAGCACCACATATAAATAAATAAAATAAAAGATACATTGACAACTAAAAAAAAATTTTTAAAGTAACAAATGTAAGCAGCCTTGCTTTGCACAATTCTGAAATACATGAATTTTAGTGCCCACAGTTTAGTTAAATAACATCAGTCTCCCAGCAATATAATTCAACTGTCACGTATCACAGTATAACGAAAAGTAATTGCATAAAGTACAAACTTTGCTGCTAGCTCCTCAGTCCGCAAATGGCAGATGCACATCATGATCAGTGACCAGTCACACCACTTCTTTCAGGCTGTCAGTGATTGCTCGCTGCACATCTGGTATTCCATTCTTGCACACACAGCAAAGAATGTATTGTGGTGCCTCCTTTTTCTGCCAGTATTACAGCTCACAAGATGTGTGCTATGAAAAAAATCAGATGAAGCAAAGAAACAGAAAAATGACAAAGCTCCAAGTAAAACTTTAAGTGAATGTAAATGGAACAATTGAAGAAATAGTTGAGCACAGAAATTTTGACACTGCTTCCCTTTGAAAGACTAGATATGCAATGGTTTCTTAGCTATGACATCAAAAGCTCAGGCAACTAAAGGAAAAAATACATAAATTGGACTTTATCAAAATTTATAACTGATATTAAATCAGTCATGCTAGGAATTTTTTTTTTTTTTTTTTTGGTACTGGGGATTGAACCCAGGGGCACTCCACCACTGAGTCACATCCCCAGCCCTATTTTGTATTTTATTTAGAGACAGGGTCTCACTGAGTTGTTTAAGGCCTCGCTAAATTGCTGAGGCTGGTTTAGAACTTGCAATCCTCCTGCCTCAGCCTCCCAAGTACTGGGATTACAGGCATACGCCACTGTGCTCGGCTAGGCTAGGAATATTTACACACAGACATTAGCAAATGCTATATGCCAGGGCTTATTTGTTAATTGTCAAAATTCGAGAAAGTGTTAAAGCAAATATTAATAATGTATATTAAAATGAAAATTATTTTGTGCCTTCAATTGTTACATTGGGAAAAGCACAAAAATATTTAGTAGATGACCTGTATTTGAAAATTATTTGATTCCACATAGAATCATTAACAGATGAGTGAAGTTGCAAAAGCTGTCTTCATTTGTTTCACTTTCATCTTACCACAAAACATTAACCGACATTCATGTCAGAACTACTCTAGGAAAGCCAGTAATTAAACATTTGCCAGCATACCACTAACTGGGACGGATACCAAAAATCCTAGAATCCAGCATTTCTCTCCATCTTTGGGGCTTGAAACCCAGGACTTGCTCAAAGTCACAAGCAAGTGAATGGATTAATGGTCAACATTTGAATTGTGCTGTTCTTTTGCATTTTAACACTGCCTCCCTGGATATCCAGGAAAATTTGTTTTCTGTAACATGCCAGGGTGAGGGCAGTGAAGATGGGTGACATAGTCATCATCATTTAGCTAAGAAAAGGACTTTTCTCCAGGAATGTAACAAGGCTTGGTACCTGCCTTGAGGGAAGAGGAGCCAAGAAAATTGGGACACAGGTCCTTTTCCCTATTGGGGCAGGCAGCAGTAGGGGAGGCAAACAAGCCATGTATTACTTTTGGACTTTCCTCGCTTTACACCTCTCCCTAAGGCATTGAAGAGATATTCAGGCTTCAGAAGCTTGGTCCCATGAGCGTCAGATTTGAACTTGGCTTCCAGTCCAAAGCTCTCCCAGTGGCCTCAATCATTACTTCAACCTTATCTTATTTACCCAGTCTCCTTGAGAGATGAGCTAGGGGTTAATAATAGATCTTTACTTTTACATACATAAAAGGGCTTTGTACAGGTACCATCCTGCATGAGCTCTGTAATGGTCTTGTATGGTAAGTAGGGAATGAGTCAGTAAACCCATTTTATAGATGGGGAAAATGAGGCTCAAAGGCACAGGGTACCCAAATTCAGAGCCAGTTTTAGGACTGGACCCCTGGTATGCTGACATGAAATTTGGTTGTCTTCTGTAGCACAAAAATACTATACCACAGACTTAGGAATATTCAGAGAATTGTAATTATATTTATTAGTAACAAAATAACTACCATTTACAAAAACTTAACATATCTCACTGCACTAAGTGCTTCATATACATTCTCATTTAATCTTCATAACAGTCTTTTGATGTTGATGCTAAACTCTTCATTTAATGAATAAAAAAGCCAAAGTTCATGAAATTTAAGGAAGCTGTCCTGGATCACACAGCAGAAATGTCAGAGCAAGGATTTGAACCCAGATCTCAAGTTTCCAAAAAAATCATAAGATAAATGAGTGGAACCTGACACATGAAACAATGTTTTTGTTAGCTATGAAATATTTCATTAGGTGTATTTGGTAAAAATATAAACAGGAAGGACAAAGAAAACAAAGAAAATTAATCATTTATCCACCTTTCATTCATTTAATAAATATTCCATAAGAACTGTGTCTTCAGATTTTGCCAGATAGTATGGATAGAGAGATGTAAAGACAGATTTAAAGTGCTTATTTTGGGAGAAGCATATAAAGGATTAATTAAAAATTGTGTAAGCCCTGGAATATGAGATTATTAGAGAGAATAAGGGGGGCAGGAAGATCTTGAGAGACAATGACTTAGGAGGATCCAGGAAAATCTTTTTATTTTTTTTATTGGTTCTTTTTAATTATACATGACAGTAGAACCCATTTTGATATAATTATACAGCAGGGAATATATCTTTCTTTTCACAATGTAGAATCACATGATTCATATAATCTTACATATAAATAGGGTAATACTGTCCATCTCAGTCTACTATCTTTCCTTCCCCAAACCCCTCCAGTTCCATTTCAGGAAAAATCTTTTTAAGGAAGTGATATTTAAATTGAGAGCTGGAAGCCATACCAATGGCCTGGTATGGGAAAAGAACCCAAGAAACTGAGTCAGTCAGTGTGACTGGAGTGGCCTGAACAAAGATTGAGTGACAAGAGATGAGGCCAGAAAAAGATAGGCAAAAGTCAGATATTGAAAGACTGATAGCCCATGGTATGGATTTGGGTTTTTATATCCAAGACAATGGTAAATTTTGGAGGGTTTTCAATCAGGGGAGGAATATGATTCAATTTATGTTTGAAAGATCACTCTGGCTACTCAGAGGAATGGAATTGTAGAGATTTGAACTGGAAACAGGAGGCTCTTTCAGAACCCCAGGCAAGATGTTAGACTAGACTAGATCTTAGAAAATGGCAGTGGAGAGGGGCAATTATAAGTGAATGAATTTGAAATGTGTGCCAGATATTATCCTAGGTATTGTAAGATATATACTTTTTAATTTAAGTTCACAATAACCCAGTGATTTGGGGATTTTACAGATTTTACAGAAGAGGAAGCTGAGACAAAGAGGTTCAGCCTCTGCATCGTACTTCCCTTTATAAACAATGATCTGTCAAGTGGAGAAACCTCTATTTACAACCCTACAGTAGGTGTCATGGTGATCTACATGATAAAGTCCTGTTTTTAAGACCTCAGTCTTCCCCACATAAAATATCAATCTAAACAGGGAACTTCTGTGCTTAGAGGTCATGTCAGCTAAAAGACCGTGTGTGACTTCATACCCCATCAGACCATCAGCTCCCTGGATTCCAGTCAGTGGGGAGTTTCCTATAGTTGGGCAACATGAAAAACTAATTTAGGCCATAAAGAGGTGTAACTATAGATTGATTGATAAAGACTCCTTCCAGATGACTGGATATAAATGTCCCACTTCACAAATGAGAAAAACAAAATCTAAAATCCAGAGAAGGGGCAGGGCTTGCCAGGATCACTTAGAATGAGAGAGACAGAATTGGGGCTGGCATCTGGTCTTCTGACTCCCAGCCCACATTTCCCACAGAAGTGAACCAGGCCATCTCTCTGGTGAGCCCAAAGTCCTTTCACATTGGAATATTCTGTATCAAACAAATTCCACATGAGGAAAATGCTTTTAAGTAGACGAGGGACAAATTTCATTTGTTTCTTTGCAGAAACGTAAGTCTCTGTCTTCCCAAGTAAAGAACAAATCCTCCAGTGTAGCCTGTTTCTAAGAAAGGCTACACAGAATAAGCCCAAACTTCATGCTTTCATTCAGGGTTCTCTTAACTCTGCTCCTAATTTAACCTGTTTCCTCCTTTGTAATTCTTGCATAGTAATTTCTACCTCACAGATAAAATAGCAACATGATAACTATTGATTGTTATTAAGTGCTAGCTTCTAACAAGGGAAGCAGGTACTTTTAACACAAGAAAACTTAAACTTAGTAACTGTTAAATATAACAGTTATCAAATATAAGATTTAAACCAGATGTTGTGGCACACATCTATAGTCCCTGCAACTCAGAGGGCTGAGGCAGAAGGATTGCAAGTTCAAGGCCAGCCTGGAGAACTTAGCAAGACCCTGTTCAAAATAAAAAGGAATTGAAATCTAGCTCAGTAGTAGAACACCACTGGGTTCAATCCACATTTCCACAAACAAAGCAAAACAAAACAAAGCAAAACAAAAACCACACCGATTTAAACCCAGGTCCAACTACCATCACCACCTATGATGTCAACCATTGTGTTAGAAAACCTCCCTTGAGGACAGATGTTTAAAAAGACTTTGTACACAATAAAGGGCTGTGGAAACTGGCTACTGATCACTGTCATCGCCTCCTCTTTCCTTGGATCCAAAGGCCTGATTACACAGAGCAATTTACAATTCTTAAAGGCAGTTTTACATCTCTGTGCCTTTGTCCATTCTGTTCTCTCTGCCTGAAGCATTTTTGTTTTCCTCTAAAAATTATCCTCCTTTCTCAAGATCATCTACTCTATGAAGTTCCCAAACCACTGATATATACCTCACAACCTCAAGTATAGGAATTAAGACTTCTCCAGGTCTGGGGTTGTGGCTCAGTGGTAAAGCGTTTGCCTGGCATATGTGAAGCGCTGGGTATAAATAAAATAAAGGTTCATTGACACTAAAAAAAATTAAAAAAAAAAAAAAAAAAAAACTTCTCCAGGGGCTGGGGTTGCGGCTCAGTGGTAGAGCACTTGCCTAGCATGTGTGAGGCACTAGGTTCGATTTTTAGCACCACATGTAAATAAATGAATAAAATAAAGGTCTATCAACATCTAAAAAAATTTCTTTAAAAGACTTCTCCATCCTTGTTTCCCTGCTCCTTTCCACTTGGTAAAATGTTCCTTAGATAATTTAACTCATCAATATTACATAAGTTATTATAAATTCAGTGAAACAACCAAGGAAAATTTTTTCCAACAGGTCTTCAATTATCCCAAGAAAAATCGATGTGGTTGAGTTGGTACTTAAGACAAATAACTAAATAAATAAATAAATAAATAAATTTAAAAAAAAAAAAAAGACAAATAACAGTGTAATTTAAACAATGTCCAAAAGGTAGCACAGTAGTCCTGGTCATAGCAGACAGAGAAAAGGGAGAGTGATAATTACAATAGCTAATATTTACATTATGTTCACAAATCTCTTCTATGTATATTATCCACATGATTTCTAATCCCCATTTTACAAATGAAGAGAAGAGACTTTTCCAAATCCCCAAATATTTTTGGAACACATTAGTTAGGTGATGTGATTTCAAAAGTTCAACATAGAAGTCTTGTGATTTTCCTTTCAAATTAACTTCTCCACTCCTTGAAAATACATAAAGTATTACTTCAGGAGCTTCCACTCTTTAGCTCAGTCTTTAAATTTTAAATGTTTATATGGGGAAGGAGACTATGAAATATTTTAATTCATTTGTACTTTAGTGTAAAAAGTTCCAAATATATTCTTTTTTTTTTAAATGTTTTTTAGTTGTAGATGGACACAATGTCTTTATTTATTTACTTATTTTCATGTGGTGCTGAGGATCGAACCCAGTGCCTTGCACATGTGAGGCAAGTGCTCTACCACTGAGCCACACCCCCAGCCCCCAAATACATTCTTGAGAGTCACTTGAATTAAGCAGGTTTGATGGCCACCATGAGAAGGCTATGAGCCTTGGGATCTGAAGAAAAGCCACAGAGATGAGAAGGTGGATGAGGCAAAGGAAAGGGAAACTATAGGAAGTTTCCTTAACAGCAATTTTGTCAGGGTCCAATCTGGTTCCCTATTGCAGTAGCCATTGCTAAGATATTCCATTCAGCAGGAGATTGGTTATTCCAGGAAGTTGAGAGCACAATTTATGAGAGTGTATAAAATACTATATAGCCTGGAAAATTCTCAAGGAAGCCTTTTCATCATCTTCTAGTTGCAGTTAGAAAACTGAGAGTCAAATCTGGGGTTTTAAGAATGAAAAATGTAATAAAATAGTAAATTCTACCTTCTAATTTTGGCACCTGAAGTTCAATATTAGAATCTCAGACTTTGACAGAACTTGGAGATCAAATAGATCCTGGAGTCAGATTAGAATGGTGTATTCCAGTGTAGAATCTTGGGTTGCCATTATTGAATTCCTAAAGCAAAATTTTAGGTTCTGATTGTTGAACTGCACTATGAGATTCAAGTAGAGAGAGTGAAGGTGTACTTCCAATAGTAGAACTTTGGCTTTCAAGTAGCAGTTGAGTTTTGTTGGTTAGTTGGTTTGTTTTGTGGTACTGGGGATTGAAACCAGGTGTTCTCTACCACTGAGTTATATTTATTTATTTTTTTTTAATTTTGAGATAGCGTCTCTCTAAGTTGCTGAGGCTAGCCTTGAGCTTGTTATCCTCCTGCCTTAGCCTCCCAAGTAACTGGATTATAGGCATATGCCACTAAACCCTGTTCATGTGTTGTTTCAATTAAGTTTTTCAGGACTGTTAGGAAACTCACTTAGGTTTGCATAAATAAAAGGAATTTATGATACATGTAGAATTGAAAAGTGTCTGGTGGGGACATCACAACCAAAGTCATGTAGAGCAGGAACGTCTGTGCAGTGTGACTTTGAGTACTCAGTAATATAGTATGGAAATGAAATAGATGCTGTGATATAGCACCCAGGTCCCCCATTCTAGATTAAAGCAGGCATATCCCCAGCTGCTAAGTCCCTCTAAGTTCTCAGAGAGAAGGAACTGACATCCAAGGAACTGACATTCCTCATGACAAGGAACTGTCCATCCAAGATATGCCTCCACAGTCTGCATCCAATGACTGACTGGTGCTGGGGTTAGTGGGAGACATAAAGGTCACCCTTTGTCTCAATTTCAGATGATTCTAGGAGGTTATTTGGCTCCTGAAGTCTAGAAGGATCAGCAGATTCTGTTGCAACTGCATCACAGTCCAGCTTCTTCCTCTGCCTAGTCCTAGGTTCCTCACTTCTCAGGTGTTGATGGTAAGTACATGCCTCAGTAAGGCCTCTTCCCACTTATCTTTGACTCAGAGGGTTTTCCAGAGAACCTGACCTAAGATAGGAAATTAGAAGGCAGATCAGAATTCAGGATTCGTTAACCCCTCAGCTGCGAACTTTCTTTGCACTATGGTGATAACTCACTACCATTTTCTATTTTTCCTGCTTTGGCAGTTAGCAACAATCTTCTCTTTTAATTCTCCTTTTCTCTGTTTTGTGGTTTCTATTTTCTGCCTTCTTTGTATATCTTTCAACATTTGCCCCCACACCAAATACTTACTTCCTTCAGTCACATTTTCATTTGGCCTTTTAGGGGTCTTGCAATGTGCTGGGCACTAGGAATTTTAATGGTGAAGGATATGGCCCTTCCCTGATAATGTCATATGGAATAAATGAGACCAACTGTGTAAAATGAGTTAGTGAATGAGAAAGTCCTTATATAAATGTGAATTCTCATTGCCATAAGAATTTATATCAGGAAAGCATAGTTATCTATGGCAAATTGAGAAAACCATGGCAAATTAAGATTCCAGGGACAGCCTACACAAACTTTCAATATTTCTCCATCATTTTCCTCCTTAATCTTTCAACAATATATGAACCACTTTCCTTGCCTTCTGTGACATCATGTTCTGCTGGTTCTTTTCTACTTCTCTGATCATTCTCACTCTGCTTCGACAATTCCTTATTCTTTGCCTCCTCAAATATTGAAGTTTCCTCAGGGCTCTGTCTTGGAATTTCTTTCTCTTCATGCCTTACTTTCAATCTGTGTCTTTACCATTTTTTGATTATGTCAATTGTATTTTTTGGTCTGTGTATGTTGTGAACTTCAGACTTGTATGACCAACTGTCTTCTCACATTTTCCCAGTTAGATACCATCACATACATCTCAAATGTAACATGTTCAGAATTAAACCCCAGGTTTTCCCCAACAAATTTTCTTCTCTTTCAGGATTCTAGAAATGACCTCATTATCCATCTAGTTTGGATCTGGATTTATGTGTTGAAGACTTGATCCCCAGTGTAGCAACGTACAGAGGTAGGGCCTTTGGAAAGTGATTGGACCGTAAGGACTCTGACCTGATCAGTGAATTAATTCAGTAATGGATTAATAATTTGATGACATCATTGGGGGCTGGTAAAAGCTGTAGAAGGTGGAACCTACTGAGCTAAGCAGCTTTCCTTGGCCATAACCTTCCGTCATAATATTTTGCCATACCTCAGGCCCAAAGCAATGGAGCCAGCTGACCATGGAGTAAAACCTCTGAAACCCTAAGCCAAAATAAATATTTCCTCCTTTAAGTTGTTTTTCTTAGGTATTTGTCACAGTAATGAAAAGCTGACTAATATACCACTTGCCGACATCCACTCACCTTTGTCAAAAATCTAGGAGTTGTTGATGTCTTCTATTTTTGTCTCTCACATCCAGTCAGTCTTCTCAATTATGTCTCCCAAATATCATTCACATTGATCCAGCTACCTCCATCCTCAATGTAACTGTGTGTTTTAGTCAGCTTTTTCACTACTATGACCAAAAAAACTTACAAGAACTATTAGAGGAGGAAAAGTTTATTTGGGGAGCTCACAGTTTCAGAGGTCTCAGTCCATAGAAGGTTGGCTTCATTTCTTGGGGCTTCAGGGATGAGGCAGAACATTGTAGTGTAAGAGTGTGATGGAAGAGAGTAGCTTAGGAAATGATCAGGAAGCAGAGAGAGAGAAATGAAAGAGAGAGAGAGAGAAAAACTACACATGCCAAATACAAATATATACCCCTTAAGGCATGTCCCCAAGAACCCACATCCTCCAGCCACACCCTACCTGCTTTCAATTACCAATTGATCCCTATCAGGGGATTAATTCACTGATTAGGTTAAGGTTCTCATAAGCAATCATTTCACCTTTAAACCTTCTTGCATTGTCTCATGCATAAGCTTTTGGGGAATACTTCACATCTAAACCATAACACTGTTTTAGTACAAGTTTCCATCATTTCTCCCCTGTAATAACTGCCTAACTGATGATTTCACATCTCCTTTTTATGTGTGTGTCTCATCCACTTTGATATATCTTCCAATCTATTCTCCATACACCAGAGATCTTTTTAAAATGCTACTCTGTCTGAGCATGGTGGTATATGCCTATAATTTCAGTTACTTGTTAGTTGGATCTCAAGTTCAAGACCCACCTGGGCAATTTAGCAAGACTCTCTCTCAAAATAAAATATAAAGGACTGGAAGTGAAGTTCAGTAGTAGCATATGTGAGCCCTTGAGTTCAATCCCCAGCACCACACACACAAAAAATAATCTGTGTAATTCCTCTTAAGTATTTATTATATTTATTTTAACTGATTTATAAAATCATAAAAATTGTACATATTAATGGTGTACCATGTAATGTTCAATACATGTATACACAGTATAATGTTTAAACCAGGTTAAAAATATTTATCTCCTTAAACATTTATCTTTTGTTATGATTCCACTAATTTTTTTTATTTAATTTTTACTTTTTTTGTTGTTGTTAATGGAATTGAACCCAGGGGCACTTAAACACTGAGTCACATTCCCAGCTCTTTTTTTTTTTTTTTTTTTAAATTTTGAGATAGGGTCTCCCTGAGTCACTTAGGGGCTCATAAGTTGCTCAGACTGGTCTCAAACTTGGAATTCACCTGCCTCAGCCTCCCGAGTTCCTAGGATTACAGGCATGCACCACTATGCCAGGCTTATGATTTTTCTTACTTTAGATTATTCAGAGGCACCTATTGCTCTCAAAATAAAGTCTACCATCTCAATATAGCCCAGTAGGACCTGGTCCTTCCCTACTTCTCCAACTTCTCACTTTCTTCTCACCCTTGCTAACTCCACTGAAGCCCCACTTGTTCCCTCCAAAACACCAAGCTCTTTCCTCTTCATAATCTGGAAAGCTCTTCCCTCCAATTCTCTACCTCAAATATCCTTAGGATTCCCCTCCTCAACAATCTCTCTTAAATTGTCAGGTTGTAGACTCATAGTTCCCAGCATTTTTCAGAGGTTTTTGGGTTCTCCCAGGTAGTTGCTGCTGTTTGGCTTTTGTTGCTGTGCACAAGGCTATACTCGTTTCATTCTTGCTTTGTGGGATCATAAATCACTTAAACTGGCCCCCCACCATACATGGCCATCTTTGAAACTGACTAGTACACTGAGGAGAGCTAATTGACATACTGTCCCAGCAATTATTCTTTTCTCTTTGGTTGGATAGTATCAGAGTTTGCAAACACAATTTCTAAGAGATACTTAGAGGGCAGTTGATGTGAATTAGGGAGGAATCTGGAAAACATATTCCACCAGGACATGGTTTCTTTTCTTTTTTTGGTACTGGGACTTGAATCCAGGGGCCCTTTATCCCTGACCTACATCCAAGATCTTTTCATTTTTTATTTTGAGACAGGGTCTCACTAAGTTGCTTAGGGCCTTGCTAAGTTGCTAAGGCTGGCCTCAAACTTGGCAATCCTTCTGCTTCACCCTCCCAAGTTGGTGGAATTATAGGTGTGCATCATTGCCCTGTAGATTTGCCTCCTTTTCTAGGGAGACCTAAATCCTTTTCTCTATTTGGACAGCTCAATTTTTTCTGGAAAGATTTCTCTGACTCCCTCAGGCAAAGCTATTCACTGTTTTCTCTGTACTCTTTTCTCATAGTTAAAATACATAGCATATATAACTGGGCACGGTAGAGCATGCTTATAATCC
This sequence comes from Glaucomys volans, assembly GCA_020662805.1. Taxonomy (NCBI): domain Eukaryota; kingdom Metazoa; phylum Chordata; class Mammalia; order Rodentia; family Sciuridae; genus Glaucomys; species Glaucomys volans. The sequence continues at coordinate 544,242 of JAJEJO010003915.1, forward strand.
CAGCGTCTTGAAAGACTGAGGCAGAAGAATTGCAAATTCCAGAAAAGCTTGTGAAAGCAAGATCCTGACTCACAATAAGAAATAAAGGGGCTGGGGTTGTGGCTCAGTGGTAGAGTGCTTGCTTAGCATGTGTGAGGCACTGGGTTCAATTCTCAGCATCACACATAAATAAATGAATAAAATAAAGGTCTATCAACATCCAAAAAAATATTAAAAAAAAAAGAAATAAAAAGGACTAGGGATGTAGCTCAGTGGTAAAGCACCCTTGGGTTCAATCCCCAGTACTAAAAAAGAAAAAAATATATATGTACTATCCCAAACATAATATATTATCCCAAACAGCACTTTGGGCTTTTATCTTAGCATTTATTACACTGTTTATAATTTTTTTTTTTGATACTGGGGATTGAACCCAGGGGCACTTTACCACTGAACCACATTCCTAGCCCTTTGTAATTTTTTTTTTTTTTTTTTGGAACCAGGGATTGAACTCAGGGGCACTCGGCCACTGAGCCACATCCCCAGCCCTATTTTGTATTTTATTTAGAGACAGGGTCTCACTGAGTTGCTTAGGGCCTCGCTAAGTTGCTGAGGCTGGCTTTGAACTCGAGATCCTCCTGACTCAGCTTCCCAAGTCGCTTGGATTACAGGCGTGCGCCACCTCACCCAGCTTTGTAATATTTTATTTACAGACGGGGTCTTGCTGAGTTGCTCAGAGCCCCACTAAGTTGCTGAGGCTGGCTTTGAATTTGCCATCTTCCTGCCTCAGCCTCCCAAGCAGCTGGGATTACAAGCATGCACTACCACGCTAGGCTTGTATTGTAACTGTTACCAGGTAAATTCCCAACAGTCCACACAAACCTCACTTCCTTATGCTACTCTTTCAGTTCATAATCCCCTTGAGAATACAGATATCTATTTCCCCCAAAAACTCTTGATTGTGAAAAAACTCGAACATACAGAAAAATTTAATGCCCATATACTTAACTTCCTATGTTTAGTAATTAATATTTTAATATATTTGCTTTGTTATTCTCTTAACTATATGAAAGTTGCAGACACCATGACACTTTACCATTAAATATTTAAAGCATAAACATAAGAATTAGGAAAATACCATTTTATACCTAATTAATAACAATTCCTTAATATCATGTTACACATCTCATATTAAAATGTCTCCAATTGTCTTCAAGTGTCTTTTGTAGTTAGTTTTGTTTGATTTTCTATCAGCCTTCAGCCACAGTGTTGGGTTACTGTTTCTTATATTATTTTTAATCGGAAACATTTGTCTCACTTTTAAAAAATTACAATGACTTCTGTAACTGATGAGATCTTTTATCTTAAAAAATGTCCCACATTCTGGAACTGTCTGGATTTTCATAAAGTAGAAGTTAAACTAAATTAAGAAGTTAAACCTAAATTGACTAAATTTAGGATAAACCTTTTTGGCAAAACTATTTCATAGGAAATGCTGGAAACTTTGGTGTTGCATTGCATACGGAGGCATATGATGTCAGGTTGGCCCACTCTTAATGATGCTAGGGATAATAATTTTTAAAAATATATTTTTAGTTGTAGAGGAATACAATACCTCTATTTTATTTATTTTTATGTGGTGCTAAGGATCAAACCCAGTGTCTCACGCACACAAGGTAAGTGCTCTACCGCTCAGCCCCAGCCCCAGACCCAGCCCAATAATTTGGTTTAAATGATGCCAAATACTCTCTTTCCACTTATATACACACTTGCAACATACAAGTTATCTATGAAGCTATACTTATATACCACATACAAACTTTCAGCTAATAGTTTTATCATCTACTGAAAGCTTATGTCAATCAGTGATTTCACTGGTGGTTGAAATATGGTGATTTTTCTAATCCTATCACTTATTCTGCACTTATTAGCTGGCATTCTTCTGAAAAGAACCTTGCCTCCAACTGGGGATGAACTAGAGTTCTTCCTTAAAACTTGAGAAATGTTTAATTCTTTTCTCTGTACCATCAGTTTGAAAGTAAGATCTGGGGAAATAGTCACCTCCAATTAGGGCTGTTTGGAGGGAAGAATGGGCAACTGTGAAGCCATCCTCGATGAGCTCTCACATTTATAATTTTGGAGTTTCTCTCATCTTGTACAAACAATACTGCATGTGCAAGTCCTCCTGGAAAATGCAGCATCAGAAACTGGTGCTAAGATTGCTATGTCAGTAAAAACAGTATAATTCCTGATTTAGGACCAGAAGTCTAGTGTTCCTGTGTGTGTGTGTGTGTGTGTGTGTGTGTGTGTGTGTGTAATACCATATGAGACCCTTTAAAGTTTACAACTTAACATTTCATACTCCCTCTCCAGGCCCTTTATTTGCCATTCATCACATTCATTTTTTAAGAGTTCAGACCAGTTTTTTGGTATTTCCATTCTTTCTTTGCCCTAAAAAAGCATATTATATATATATGCTCATTTGCACCTTACTTTTCTACTTAGATTCCAGAAATTATTCTGAACCAATATACAGAGATCTTTCTCTCTTTTTATAGTTGCACAATACTTGATTAGTTGGTTAGCCTGTATTTCCTTAGTACATGGCACAGGGGTGTAACATAGCTACTCAGTGAATGCTTTTTACAGTGAATGATGAATCAGGAACAGTTGAACTGAAGAGCAACATATGGCCTGTACCAAGAATAATTTAGAGTCAGACAAACCTGGGACATAAATCCAGCTCTCCTGACATTGTGAACAGTTTGTCACAGTGGTTAAGCAAGTAAGCTATGAAACCAGAGTACAAAGCTTTGAATCTACCACTTACTTGGTTGTGTTTCCTTAGGAAGGCTACTAAACCACATGTGCTTTATTTTCCTCATCTATTAAAATGGTAATAATAAAAGCACCTACTTCACAAGGTTATTGTGAGGATTAAATGAGTTAAATGTACAAATCATTGATTTAAAAAGTCTAGCACATAATAAAAGTTCAATAAATATTTACTATTCTTTGTTAAAAAAAATTTCCAAACCTGTTTTTTCATATGTAAAATAGTAAGACCCATATAAAAGGGAGGATGTTGAGAACTGAGTGATACAATGTCTGTAAGTCACTTAGTATCGTGATTAGCACAAAGAAGCCATCAATAAATGGTAGTTCTCAAGACCAGCAGGCAGGGGAGGAGTATGTTACTGGGATCAGTACTATAAACTCCTTGAGTGTTGGACTTTTTCTTGTTCACTAACTCAGGTACCTGTCACACCAGCTTTAGAGTTAGACAAATCTATTTAAATTCTAGTCATGACACTTCTGAGCTGTGCAATTTTGGACAAGTTACTTAACCTTTCTGATATTTTCCTTGTTGATAAAAACACAGATAACCAGTAGTACTTACCTCAGGGTTGTTATTAGAATTAAGATTTATAAGTATAAAGCTATTTGATTTTGCCTTTGCTGATAAAAGAGTAAAGCAGATACCTGCCTGTGTACGTATATGTTATAAAATATTTTTATGCAATTTTTTTTATTATCTCCCTGGGTTGACTATAAGAATGTTACTTGCAAATCTCCAATTACAGGGAGGGTAATTGACCAAGGTTCCACAGGCACTGAAATCCCTTTTATTCTAAGGCTATACCTCCCATGGGCTGAACCACTAGGTGGCAGAAATACTAAGGCAGATCTATTCCTGAGAGATATGGGACTCCTCTGAGGGTTGACTTCAGTTGAGGAAGCCCCAGTGACTTTGGGAACCCCTCCTCAAACTGCAAAGCAGACTAGGATGTTTCCGCCCAACCTTTTTCCTTCTCTCCTACACTCAGGGTCAGACTTGTACATACAACAGTCTGATAGCTCCTTCAACCTGTTCCAGCTCTGGGCCTAATTTCTCCAAAATTGGAATTTTTCCCTCATAAAATCCTTGCATGATTAATCCCATCTTGGATTCTTCTAGGTACCAGACTACTATACCCTACTTTGTAAAAGGAACACTTAAACATATTGAATATGTGTTTTCTTTTCTTTTTCTTTTTTTTTTTTGAACCAGGGATTGAACTCAGGGACACTCGGCCACTGAACCACATCACCAGCCCTATTTTGTATTTTATTTAGAGACAGGGTCTCACTGAGTTGCTTAGGGCTTCGCTAAGTTGCTGAGGCTGGCTTTGAACTCGCGATCCTCCTGACTCAGCTTCCCAAGTTGCTTGGATTATAGGCGTGCGCCACCACGCCTGGCGTGTGTTTTCTTTTTAAGTGCTGGAGTTCATGACAAGTATATTCATGTCCAGATATTATCTGAATTTTATTTTGGAAAGAACCATTGTAAAAAAGTGTGATGCTCAGTCACTGGCTACTTATGCTCCTCCTCTTCCACAGATGTTATCCCAATAAATGTTGCAATTTCAGAGTTGAATCACACAGGACTCAACAGCAATGTGGTGTATGAGGTGAATGTGGTGTATGCCAGGTGAATCCTGGGCATGCTATATGTATTAAGTCTTTCACTGTGGTTTGTTGTGGTGATTGGAGGTGGACCGAAGGGGCTTCTCAGTCTAGCTGGTGCAACTTCTCAGCATATATTTCCATATATGGGAGAAAACAGCTATAAGAATTGTGATTGTGGATGACTGTTGCTAAATGCCAAAACTGATGAAAGAAAATGATAGGCTCAGATCTATTAATCAGTAATTTAAAGCAAAGAACCTCACTGGTAGCATTTAAAGAAAACCTCACCTCTTGTAGCTAGTTAGTTACTAGGCAAAATTGTAAAGAGTGGAAGATTTTAGAAAAGGCTGAATTTTAGCATAGGCAAGTCTCCTCACAAAAGTTGGGTCCTAACAGGGAAGAAGCAGGACCCTGAGATTTGGGGTGAAGATATGCAGGTAGATATATTTGAGAAGTTTGAATTTCAAGATTATTTTGCCTCCTCTGGGCCTAAATAGAAGTGACCCGCTATTCCAGTTAGGAAGCTTCTTTCCCATCTGTGGGTACCTTATAAGACAACACAAGTTATTCTCAGGATCTGTCTTGATCCCTCCTTCTGGTCATCAGATCCATAACTGGGATCAAATGCACAACTGGGCAAGTGCAGGGTCTGCTAAGGGGAAGGAAAGATAATATGCCAAAGTAGTTGTACTGTTGTACCCAAAGAAAATAAAATCATCCAAGTCAATCACGTAAAGCCAAAAGAAGCCTTTATTTTAGCTGGCCAGCGATGATTGCCCTTACACCTAAGAGCAGTGTGCCGGGAAATCGCGCATTAATTCTTTTGTTGCCAACTTTTATAGGGCGAGGGAAGGGATCAGGGTGGGGCTATAGGGAGGGGAAAGGATTGGGGTGGGTTATAGGGAGGGGATTTGGGGTTGGGGTGGGTTATAGGGAGGGGATTTGGGATTTGGGGTGGGGCTGACTCTCAGGATCGAACTGGAGAATCTCCCTGGGGAGCACCAACATTTTAATCTGTTTTCTGTTGCTATAATATTCCCCACTGGTCTTATCCACATTAACAAATCCTTGTTTAGGAAATTAGTGG